>JBBMEG010000002.1:6466335-6591344 GCA_037832605.1 Cyclanthera cordifolia
AACTTCATCATCAAGATTAACCTCATAATCTTGTACAGGATGTTGCAGCTCCCTTCTTGACCTTTCCATAGTAGTTGAGTTCTTCACAATGATTCTTAACTTTTGCATTCAAGCACTTGAAATCACCCGTATTAAAAAATCTACTGGAAACATGCGATTTTTTTTGATGAAAAGGTTTTAAGGATCAAACTACCTCCCTTATCAAAAATTGAGAGTTTATTTCCAGAGATATTCATCACATAACCCTTTTCGGCTAACTGTCCCATACTCAACAAATTACTTTTCATATCAGGTACATAAAAAACATTTGAAATGTACCCGTGATCACCATTTTTCAAAGTGATAAGAATTCTCCCTTTTCCAGTCACCGGAAAGAAACTTCCATCCCCAAATTTCACTCTTGTGTGAAACGATTCATCCAACTCTGCAAACAACACTTTATGACCACACATGTGATTTGCGCAGCCTGTATCCAAATACCAAGTCTGGTCGTTTGGAGTTTCATTCGATGTGACTACCATTAATAATGCATGATCCTCTTCGTCATATTCTTGATTACGATCTTCTTGAGTATAATTGACAACTTGATTATCACCTTTTGATCTGCACTCATTTGCATAATGGCCCCGCTTGTGGCAATTATAACATTCCACATCACATTTTGATCTACACTCATTTCCATAATGGCCCCGCTTGTGGCAATTATAACATTCAACATCACATTTATTATACATACCTCTATGTTCTCTTTGTTGACAACTAATGATGTTCTCGTCAGCACTTTCATGATTCTGGCCACCATGACCTTTGTTGGAATAGGTGCCACCACGTCCACGTCCTCTGCTTCGTGAACTACTATGCTTGTGATAGGAGCTACCAATTGAGGCTTGTGCTTGAATGCCTGTTCAATTGGTTTTTCAATTTTGCTGTCATTCATCCGTTGCTCATGCGCTCGCAGAGAACCCGATAATATTCTTACTGTCATTTTAGACAGGTCATTGGCCTCTTCAATGGCAGCAACCACATGCTCAAATATGGGAGTTAAAGATCTCAAAATCTTTTCCACCTTTGTTTGCTCTGAATGTGTTTTCCCATTGGTCTTCATTTGGTTTGTCAAGGCCAGAATTTTGTTGATGTAGTCATCAACAGTTTCTGTGTTCTCCATCTGCAGCAACTCATATTGGCGTCTCAGTTTGAAGACGCACCCTTTTGATCTTTTCATCACCGAGGTTGACAAAATAGTCCAGGCCTCACTTGAGGTCGTTGCTCCTTAGATCTGCTGGAATGTCTCATCATTCATCCCTTGGTGGATGAAATACAACGCCTTCTTGTCTTTCTTCTTCGGTTCCCGATGCACTACTCGTTGGGCATCAATTGTATTTTCATAAACTCCATTTTCCACAATCTCCCATAATTCATGGTAATCAAACAGAACCTTCATCTGTACAGACCACCGATTATAATTCTTTCCATCAAGAATTGGGACGGATAATTGGCTAGAACTATTCATGATAACAGACCGTTTAGCTCTGATACCAATTGTTGGAAAAATAATAACTAACAGAGAAGAAACGTTATAATTGGGAGAGAAAGAATGCAAAGAAATTTAATGCTCAATCAACTCTGTTTTTCTCTGTCCCTTTATTCTTCATTTCAGCCATATTTAAAGACAAATTACATCGATAAAAATAGTGCGCATTAATCCACCACTACATCCCACTATTCCACTGCCCTAAAAATTAGGCTAGCCTTAAATTTATCACACACAATCACACGATCTCACCTATTAAATAAAATATTAATATTAAATAAAATACTAATATTAAATAAAATACTAATATTAAAAAAATCAGAATTAATAAATAATAAAAATTATTTCAACCATAAGGAGTTTTATATTTACAAGTTAAGTTGATTATACTATAAAATAAAGTTAAGTAATATGAAATCAATAGTATTTGAGTAAGAAAACAAAAAATGTTAGCACAATATTCTAATCTTTAACTTAAACTTTGATCGAGACAAGATAGAGATTTTTAGGCATATATATCTTAAATTTTGAAGACAAGATAGAGACTTTTATTTATATACATGTGTATATATATGAACTAACAAAAACATATTTTATCCAAATTATGAATAACAAATTTAATAATTTTAACTTAGGATTCCTTGCATTCAAATTGATATAGAATATTATACATCTAATCGGAATTAAAAATATTAAATTTTTTTTTTTTGAATATTCATAATAAATTTTCTACATATTGTTAAGAATGTTGAAAAGAATCGATGCTCAAATTATAGAGATCGAGTTGAGTCATAATTATTTTTGCATTGACTTGTAAATATTTTTTTTTTTGAATTGAGTTATAATTTTATAATTTTATTTTAATTTATAATAATATTTAGATTGATCACCTTTTTACTGGTTGAAACAAGTTCAATGCAAACTCAAAATATAAATAATTTTATGGAAAAGATTAACTAACTAGATACATTGTTAGCATATTAATAGATAGAATTAACTAATAAGAGATAGTCATCTTGATTTGGGTTTAATATTTTACAATATTTTTAATTTTATATGTTTATGGATTATGATGGAAGGGTCAACAATCTCTTCCTTTTATTATCCACTCCTACAAGATTTTTACAACAATAAAAATTAAGATAAAACTTTATTTAAAAATGGATCCAAAACATACAACTAAACAAGCTACAAAAATATAGAAGTGTTCATTGGTCGATGTCAATTTTTGATAAAAATTGACATTGAACCGACCCTTTCGATTTGCTTGAAAATAAAATTGAATTATTAGATCGATTAAATTGGTCTATTTAATTAGTTAAGTCAGTAAAAATAATGATTAGGTCGGTTAAATCAGTTAATTTATTTTAATCATTTTTTATACAAATTTTTATTAAAATTTTAATGATTAATTAAAAACAATGAAGATACTAATACTTTTTAAAAATAAATTTAAAATTAAGTTAATTTTATAATAATTATATGCTAAATGTAATTAATTAAATAAATTTTTTTTAATATTATAATTTTTATTAACGGACTAAATCGACTTAAAATAACCGACATTAATCAACCTATATTTAAAAATCATAGGATGAAATGTATAACACTCCTAAAAGTATGAGATGCTAAATATTAAAATTTATGATTAAATGGTTAAAAAGAGAATGGGGGAGGGAAGTGAGAAACACGCGCTAGAGACTAGAGGCTGGGTGAAAAAAGAAAGAAAAAGAAAAAGAAATTAAAATAGGGAATGGGTGGGGCCCAGGGCTAGAATCCCTGGATCCCAAAGGCATGAGAATCGGAAATGGTGTACGGGCACCTGACCGGTCAGTCCATGGTCAGTCATTTTGGACTATGGAGATATGGATGAGCTGTATAAATTTCCACCATTCTTTATTTTAAAGTTGATCTTGTTAAGTTTGTTATTTTAAATAATTTGGATTATAAATACTTTCTTATTTTAAATGATTTTTTTTTTTTAAATTTTAATAAATTTAATTATTTGAAGAGAAATAACATTTTTTTTATTCGTTTAAATGAAGATTTTTGTAAAGGTGTTAAGACAATACTTTGTTTGGATATGAATAAAAATATGTAATTACTTTGAAAGATTAAAAATAAATAATTAAAAATATGTGATTATAAATAAATCATTATTTTAGATGATTAAAAACGGATGATTATTTTAAATGATGATAATAACATGTTAATATGTTTATTTGTTGAAAAGTGGTAAGAACCCATTTGTTATAATTTGTTAATAACTTCAAATAAACACCATCTAAGAATTATTTTCCATTTTTTTTCTTTTTTTCAAATTCAATCTGTATATTTTTAGTCTAAATAAGATATTTTGAATGGTGGGATGAGAATGAATTGATCTATTTTAATTGTTTGATCGAATGATAAATCACTAATTTATTTTTACTTTCTTTTTTATATTTTTTCTCACTTTTCTTCTATTCCCTTCTGGTTGTAATCAAACTTGTTCTTAATAGTTTGATTATTTAAAATGAAGTTGTAGTGTCTGAATTTTTGTGTGAGATGATACAATTATTTTCATTAAGGATTAAATGATTTGAATTTGCTCATATCCCAAATATGTAACAATAATTAAAAAAAAAAAAAAAACATAATGCACCTTTATAGTCAAATATACAAATTTTATAGTAACAACTTTCTCACCCAATATACAATATGTCATTTGAAAAATGTGCCAGCAAATTGTGTTTAATTCATTAATTCTATAGTTTAGATTGGATGGATTTCATAGTTTTCTTAAATTTAGTATATCTTAATATTGTAAATATTATTATTTTTTTGATTGAGGAATATAATAAAAAGAAGAAGACTTTCTCCAATCATTCTCTAAAATTAACATGGTATTAGAGTAAAATATATAAAATTTTCTTTATCTTAATTCTTTTTTCGCCGTCATATGTGAATTCCCTTGAGTGGGGCTTGAGTGGACAGCCGCGAGTGGTGCAGTGTGTGAGAGTCTAGTGCGTGTTGCACATGGCCACATGCTCGATCAATCCCGTTTCACCATGTTTTTATGGTATTTTATTATTATTGCATGTTATGATAGTTTCCTTCATTTTATTTTAAGTGTTGACTCCTTGCCATTTTCATATGTAAGGGTGTCACATCCATTATGGTCCAAAATGTACTATAGGGGGGTATGACTTCTTGAAGCTTCATTCCTATCAAGTTATTATATGATTAATGCAATCGTTGGTATGTCCCTTATTGCATCTTGTTATATAGCTTTCAAAGATAAAAGTATTTCTAAAACTCTCTTTCTCCCTTTTTCGAAAACCTTTTCACGACGCCCGTGATAGAGGTTTCACCTGTTGTGCCACCCGCTCTGCCATTTTGATTCGGCTGACTTGCTCGCCGGGTTAGAGTAAGTGCCGCACAGTCGTCATTCCGCTACCTCTGCAGTGCGATTGTGACATAATGTAGTGTTCATTGAGAGTTTTGGCACTGCAGTACGACAGTATAAATCGTGATGTGTAGACTTTTTTTTTTTTTTTTTACAATGCACTAGAGTGTTTTTTTTGGGCAGTGTAGTGGAAAATTGTGAGTGCAGTGAAATATTTCCTTATTTTCTAATTTGACTTTAATATAGTATTTGTTGGGTTACCTAACGGGAAGAGTATAATTGCTACAAAACAAGAGACGTTCTTGTTAAGTGATGGTTTTGTATTGAAGAATGTCTTATACGTTCCGTTGCTCACTTGTAATTTTTTGTATGTATCTTAATTTCTTGAACAACAATGATATACTGTTTGTTTCACTAATAAGCTATGTTTTATCTAGGACCACGCTTTGAGGAACCTAGTTGGAGCAAGGGTGCAGAGTAATGGAGTCTATTTCTTTCGACCAATCCAAGTTCAACAATCTCAAGCTAATAAAGTGGCACTTTTTGACACAAGTATGTTATGGCATAGACGTTTGGGACATCCCTCTATGAAAGTAGTTTTTTCTCTACCTATGGTACCTGTTAGTAATACATTAGATAGTTGCAATTTTGATTGTTCAATTTGTTTTATGGGTAAACAACTTCATAATTCTTTCCCTTTAAGTATGCATAAAGCTTCTAGTCCATTTGACTGAATTCATTGTGATATTTGGAGTCCAAATAATATGTTGTCTAGTTGTGGTGCACATTACTTTCTTACCATTATTGATGACTACTTTTATGCTACTTGGGTGTAATTGATGATTAGGAAATATGAGGTTGTGACATTAATTAAAGATGTTTATGCCATGATTGAAACTCAATTTGAAAATTGAAACTCAATTTGAAAAAAAGATTAAAGTTCTTCGTAGTGACAATGGTCAAGAATTTTGGGTTTGTGGTCATTTTTTTTCTCAAAAAGGTATTTTGCGTCACACGACTTGTGTTGATAGTGTGCAACAAAATGGAAGAGTTGAGCGAAAGCATAGACATATTCTTAATGTTGCTCATGCTTTACGCTTTAGGGAAAATTTTTCCCTAAGTATTTTTCGGGTGAATGCATTTTAACCGCCTTACATCTTATAAATAGGACTCCTACCCCTGTCTTGGATGGCAAAACATCTCACGAGTTCCTTTTTGGTCAGCATCCTACCTACGAGAGTCTTCGTGTTTTTGGGTGTTTATGTTATGTTGCTAATAGGCCTCGCGTAAAAGGCAAGTTTGACTCAAGGCCTCGGAGATGTATTTTTGTTAGATAGCTTTTCTGCAAGAAAGGTTGGTGTCTTTACGATCTAGAAACTTATGAGTTTTTTTGTTAGTCGTGATGTGCAATTTTTTTAGGACAAATTTCATTTTTTTGAGTCCCTTCCAGATCAAGAAAGATTGCAATGGGGAATATACTTTGCTCAACCCCCATTGTGGGATGACAATAATGAGGAATATGTAGGTGGTGGCTTACCTGACAATGCATAGAGTACATATACTATTGTCAATCGTCGTACAGATACTGTCTGTGTTGTCCTACATTTTGATAACCAAGCTCAATCCAGTGATATTGAGGTACTCGGTCGTAGACATTGTACAAAGTTACCTTCAACGAAGTTTCATGATTATGTTACAAATACAACTTTGACACATCACATTGAAAAATCAGGGTCGGCGACGCGTCATGCAAGTTGAAATTGATGCTATTGAACACAATGGTACATGGACCCTCGAGGACTTGCCTCTTGGTAAGAAGACAATCAGTAGTGGTTGGGTGTATAAAATCAAGTAGATATCAATCGGTGAAATCGAACGTCTTAAATGACGCTTGGTTGTGTTTGGTAATCGTCAGGCTGCTGGCGTAGATTATAATGAAACCTTTGCACCCGTGGAAAAAATGAGCATTGTTCTACTTTTTCTTGCTGTTGTAGTGCGCTTGAATTGGGAATTGTATCAGATGGATGTTCACAATGCTTTCCTTCATGGTGATCTTGATGAAGAAGTATACACCAAGCTTCCACCTGGATATAGTACTTCCACTCCAGAAAAGGTCTGCAGATTACGTAAGTCTTTGTATGGTTTGAAACAGGCCTCTCGATAATGGTTTGCGAAGTTATCACATGCCTTAAAGAGTTATGGTTTTAGACAACCTTATGTTGATTACTCATTTTTTATACTTAGGAAAGTATATCCCTTCATGTTCTTGTCTATGTTGATGACTTAATTATAGCCGGTTCATCTCACGATGCCATATTACGATTTAAAGCTTATCTGAAATCTTGTTTTCATATGAAGGATCTAAGAGTTTTAAAGTATTTTTTGGGCATTGAGATGGCCCGTAATAATGAAGAAATTTTTCTTTATCAACGTAAGTATGCTTTGGACATTTTAACAGAAACTGGTATGCTTGGGTGCAAGCCGATTGACACACCTATGAATAGAATCATAAGCTTACTCGAGTTAAAAGAGAGTTATATGCTCATCCAAATCAGTATCGTCGTTCGGTGTGACGACTTGCTTATTTATCAGTTACTCGACCTAAACTACATTATTATGTTCATACTCTTGTCCAGTTCTTGAGTGCTCTGCAATTCAACATTGGGAAGCAACACTCCGAGTTGTGCGTTACTTGAAGGGTACGTCAGGTCAAGACTTTTTTTTATGAGCTATGAGTGACTTGCATTTAACCGCCTTTTCCGATAGTGATTAGGCCGCGTGTCCATTGACATGCCAATCATTGACTGGATATATTTTTTTCTTGGTTTTTCTCATATTTCTTGGAAAATTAAAAATCAGACGACTGTATCTCGCTCATCTACTGAAGCTGAATATTGTGTAATGACTGTTGCCACTTGTGAGTTGAATTGGTTGAAATCCTTATAATCATCCCTTGGTATTTTACACTCTTACCATATGCGATTATTTTGTGATATTCAATCAGCTCTTCATATCGCAAAGAATTATGTTTTTCTTGATTGTACTAAGCATATCTAAGTTGATTTGTCATTTTGTTCTTGATGAGTTGTTGTCTGGAAATGTGGCTACTCAAAATTTTCCTACAGAATGTCAATTAGCTGACATTTTGACGAAGGCACTCATAAGACAACAATTTCATTTTTTGATTGACAAGTTGGGCATTTGTGATTTGCATGCTCCAACTTGGGGGAGGGTGTTAGGAATGATATTAATTCCTTAATTCTATAGCTTAGATTTGATGGATTCCATAGTTTAGATTTCTTAAATTTAGTATATCTTAATATTGTAAATTTGAGGAATATAATGAAAAGGGTAGAAGATTTTCCCCAATCATTCTCTAAAATTAACAAGTTGAGAGAATCTTCCGATCTTCCACAAACCCTACATAGGACACTATTGCTCTCAAATGAAGTTGTTGAACTGGATTAACACCAAACAATGAAACCATGCACTGCCAACCCTTTCGGTTTGGAAATTTGAATGCAAATTAAGAAAATTAATATTAGAAAAGAGAAATATGAACTTTGAGAAAAAGGATGACTCAATTCTCGGAGAGTTTTTAAATTTGAGAATAGGTTACTTTGAACTTAGTGTGATGGGAATGAAGACCTCTCACACCTCTTATTTATAGTAGAAACGAGAATCTTTAAATAAAGAAAGTATAATATCTTTGAATGTCTAATATTAAAAGATATTGGAAAAAAATCAAAGATTTTTCATTCCCAATTAAATTGTGAATTTCGAAAATCCCTTCCCCTATATGGGTGGACGAAATTTTTATCTTTTTTTTATGAGGGAGGCTTTTCAAATTCTACAATATGTATCATATATTGTTTTATTTATTTTATTTGATATTTATCCAATAAATTCCAAAACCATGATATATGAAATATATAATTAAATAAATAAATCCTTACAATTAATATATCTAATATATCAAACCTAATTAATCCATGAATTTGAACTACTCAAATTCATTCTCTAATGAAACAGTGTACTAAACATTATGAGCTAGCATGAGGACCAGGTTGAAAGCTACAACGACCCGAGATCTAATCCGTCTTCGTTAACATCCGGCTTATTCCACTAAAGGCATGTGTTGAACTCTTTCGCACTATAGTTCAAGTTAGTGTTAATATATTTAATCAGTCATCTGCCATATGATCCTTCACGAGCTTGTTAATTCACAACTGGGTCAAAATGTCTATTCTACTTATATGATTATATCTTTCTTCTTAAGCACCATTGATTCCTCTAATGAATAAGTCGTTTATAGTCCCACTATAAACGAATGTCCTCTTCGGCTAATGAGAGGTGAGATCCTTTTTATTCAATCCTCATAATTAGTTCTTAAGGGAACAACTCTATTTCTTCCTCAATATTAGGGAAGGAGTGAATCCTTCTTATGACGTTGTGTTCCAAACCACTCACTACGAAAATCCTCAACATGGAAGACTTATTGATCCAACACTGTTTGACTAATCTCACCTATGCACATAAAAAAGTGATTTCATAAAGTAGTTCTTAACCCACTAAGGATTCAGATCACATTGGTATACGATCGTTCTTAGCGAAGTAGTTGATGCGAGTCTATAACAGAATTACTAGCTGGATCATATAACTTCTAGTCCTATCTTATGCCAAAAATTTCTATTTGCATAGGTGCTCTTACTCACATGTTTCCACATGAACAACCATGATCAGGTCGTTTGCAACTCTTGTAAAGCGGGCTGCACCAACAGTGTTACCAAGACTTGGATATATTATAGTTTGGATTTAGTTTACACAACCTTAGTCCATATTTTGTAGACATTTTAGGTTATTAACTTGGACTAGATCTACTTGTATGCCCTACATACTTGTCCAAGTGTACATCTAAATAGCCATGGATATATCACCATTAATTCAATTAATGCGATAAGGCTGAATGATGTTTGAATATTAAATGTGAAATTTAGGAAAATAATAACTATTATTAATAACCAAAATTTAACATTAAATTTCTAGCACTAAATATCCGTTATTTAAATACAAACTACTAGACTTTTAGGGCACAACCCTAACACTCTTTCAGCTATGGTTCATTCTTCTACCTTGATATGTTGTCATTAAGTTCTAACTAACTGAAAGAGTTCTAGTGTCACTATGGTGCATGTCACATCCACTTCCATCTTCAAGTTTAAAATTGTGACAATGACCTTGTTTAGGTGGAGCGTCAATTCCTTGTTCCTTAAGCTTCTCGGTCCACTGCGTAATAGACCTAGCGTGACATGTTAAGACCGACCGATGCGCTCACTTCAGTCTTTATTCTTGATACCTCTACACTACCAATGGTTACTCGATCTAAGAATGTGATCTTTAAGCTTAAGGCTTACCTCTTTGTTTCAACCTTTATCTACCCCAAAATTGCTACGCTACAACAATTATATTCAATCAAAACATTAAACTGAGATCGATGTGCAAGTATACACAATCATTGTTGTAGCGAGTTTAAAATCTTATAAAATGTCATTCTCATCACAAATTTGAGTTATTTTACTTTCAATTCAAATGTAGGAATTGTGTGGGCAGGTTTTCTACCTTTATCAGAATCGTAAATGCTTAATGAACAACAACGTATAAAGTAAAATTGTACTAAAAAGTAGTAGCAAGCACAAACAATACAAATTAATGGGAAAAGTCGATAGGATTAAGAATATAGCTATTCAGATTGTTACAACCTAAAATTTTGTGGTAAGAAGTGAATCACTACTTTACTTACTATTTGCCTCTCTAGAGTAACAATATTTTTCAATCAAATCAAGTCAACAACATTAGTTAGAAGGTTAACTCTAACACTTCAATAAATAGTGAGTGAAGTATCACTAACCTAATGAATGAAATGAAACTTTACTCTATAATCCTACTCCCGAAGTGATCACATAGTCAAATACAAATGGAATGTCAGTTGAAATGTATTAAATCCCTACAACAATGCATGTTAATTCATCATCTTCCTATTTGCAGCCTTCACAAATAAAAATCTTGTAAACTCAATCATACCGAGAAAATTTTAGTTCATCATCGATACAAACATGGCTGAATTGAAAATGAAAATATAATTCATGATCGAAAACAATAATAGAATCAAAATGATAACGCAATCACAAAATTGGAATGCAATAAAACCGAACTTCAACAAAAACATAATTGAATTAAAACTTGAATCAACCAACATGAAATGAAAATTCAAAGTAAATCGTTACAAACAAAGATCACGAACAAACAAAAATGAATTCAAGAGCACATGAACCAAGTAAACAATAAAGGATTAGAAATAAAAAGCCTAGATCGAAGAGTGCAGAATCTGCAGTTCCAAATTCGATCTTTTTCTTTAACTTCCAATTGCTGAAGAAAAACTCTATTCTAAACTCTCTTTGAGAACTAAAAAGGAAAACTGAAATAAAATTCTAAAAAGTAGAAATATTGTAAAGTTGTAAAATAAAGTTTTTATTGCTCTCATAATCGATCTATTTATATATTCTTCACAGAATGACTCAATGGTTGGGATCTCTTTAATTCAGCTTAGAGAGCACGCCAATATCTAGGTCTCTGCCACTTGTACAATAAAGTATCTCACATTAAAACTTAATTTCCTCTCCTCACTTTTTTTCATCATGTGTCAAAATGCTCTAGCTAAGCATTGGCAACTGTCTTCATCTGTCTTGGGCTTCCGATTTCTCTGTACAAATATAAAGTATTCTTGTCTTTGCATTTCTGATAAGAACATAATTGAGTCACACAATCATGCACCAAATCAAATAATTGCTGCAAATCTTATTATATACAAAATTGCTAACTTTTAAAAATATATCTCGAGCACAATGCTTTAGTAAGTAAACTTTCCAAAATTTTCTAAAATTTAATGTCGTTTTCTCTAAAAACTCCTTTGTGGACATCTATTAACTCTCAGAGTTGTAAAATCCTCAAAGTTGAACTATTGCCCGTTCTCGAGTAATAACAAAATTCTTTCAACAAATAAACTTCATCCAGAAGTTTTATGATCGAGCTAATAATTTTGTTATAGACTCGCATCAACTACTTTGATAAGGATGATCGTATGTTGATGTGATCTTAATCCTTAGTGGGTTATGAACTCTCACTTTATGAAAGTGTCCTTTGATGTGCATGGGTGAGACCAGTCAGATAGAACTGGGTCAATAAGTCTCCAACGTTGGGGATTGTCATAGTGAGTAGCTAGAAACACAACGTCACAAGAAGAAATTCATGCTTTCCCTAATATTGAGGAAGAAGTAGAGTTGTTCCCTTAAGAACTGATTCTGGGGCTTGAGCAAAGTGATGTTACCTCTCATTGGCCCGAGAGGACATTCGTTTATAGTGTGTCTATAAACAACTTGTTCATTAAAGAAATCAGTGATGCTTAAGGAGAAAGATGTAATCACAGGTGTAGAACGAACATTTTGACTTACGAACAAGCTCGAGAAGGATCATATCACATCTGACCAATTATATCAGTGGACACTAACTTGTCATATAGTGCGAAAGAGTTCAGCACAAGTCTTTAGTGAAATAAGACTGATAGTAACAAAGAAGGATTAGATCTCATAGTTACAAAGAGGGATTAGATCCAGATCGTTGTACCTTTCAACCTATAGGTCCAACGGCCTCCGGGCTAGCTCATAATTGCTGGTACACTATTTCATTAGAGAATAAATTTTAAAAGATCAAATTCATGGACTAATTATGTCGGACTTGATTAATAAGAATGTTAAGTTTAATATTTAAACTTAATTAATTAATATATTAGATATATTAATTTAACATTTATTGGATAAATATTATCGAGAAAAAAGTTAATTTATTGGATAAATTAATTATAAATAATTGGATAATTATTAAGTTTATAGTAATAAATATGTCAGACAAATTGGGTGGATAACTATTGGATAATTATTAACAAGTGTAAAATTGTAAATTAATATATTGAACATATTAATTAATTTAATAATTATTCGATAATTATTAAATGAAGAATATTAATTAATATGTTGGATTTATTAATTGAATTAATAATTATTGGATCATTATTAAAGTATAAAATTAATATATTGGATATATTAATTCTATGAATTTATTTATTATATTGGATATATTATAGTTTTGAAATTTATTCGTTAAATATGAAATGAAATAAATAAAACAATATATGAGATATATTATAGAATTTAAAAATCCTTCCCCATAAAGGAGGATGTTCGTCTACCCTTTTGGGAGGAAAATGATTTTCGAAATTTACATTTAAATTAAAAAGGAAAATCTTTAATTTTTCCAATATCTTTTATTATTGGATATTCAAAGATATTACATTTTCTAATTTAAATATTCACTTTTCTACTTAAAAATGTGAGGCCGTGGAGGTCTTCAATCTCACCCACTCAATTTAGAGTAACCTTATTATCAATTTGAGAAACTCTTTGAGAACTAAGTCATCTTTTTCCTCCCAGTCAAAATTTTTCCAAACTTCTTTCTCTAAGAAGCTTACCACCAAGCACTCTGTGCAACATTGCAGACATAGCGTGGAAGATTAATGGATTCAATCAGGAAGGTTTCAAGAGATTTGTTCGTGACCTTTTCAACATAAAGACCTGCCAAAATTATTCAGAGGCGCCAATCAATGTAAGTAATCTATTGTTTTCCATCAACGATTAATCACATAGGATTGCATGTAGATTAATCAAAGAATAGATAATTGGATTAATTAATTCTAAAATTTTTGTAATTATCTACACTCTCTGCCGTGTGAATTGCCTACTCGTACCCCATAATTACCAACAACATCTTTATTGCATATTTATCAAATGTTTTTTGGATATTATTACTAAAAGCTCAACAATGTTGTGAGCATTCATACTAGTGCAAAAATACAGATGTTGAAGACATTCTCAAAGTTAGAACATTCTCAATGTTGGCCTCTTTCTGCCCTGATCAAAATAAAATGTTTGGAATTAAGAAACATCGCACGTGCTGATCAAAGGGAGGATGAATAGCAAGATTAGATGTTGCTTGTCCATTTAAAATACTTTGAAAACAAGTCAAGATGTCCTAAAATAGCAAGCCAGAAGTGTAGAATATGTGGAATGGGCGCAAATCAAGCGAAAGTGTGGAGTGGACTTGTGCTATAAAATGGCAATGTTGCCAAAAGATTCAATATTGAATTTTGAAGCCTGAAAAGAGAAGTCAAGTATCAGTAATTGAATTTCCAAGAATAGAAATAAAGAGAGAGAAAGGGATTCCAAACGCGAAGGGTATTATGAAAGTAGAGGGTCTTGATATTAGTTATTATATATGATAAGAAGCTGAGCATGTAAAGTAGCTACTAGATAACCCTCACATTGCTTGTGCGAATGCACAAGTAATAAATTCTTCCCTTTATTTATTTCATTTTCTGTCTCAAATTTGTCCTTATTTAATTCTTAGTTATTTTATAACATTTTTTTATGAACATCGAGTTTTAGTTGGTTTTTAATGCACTTTTATTCTTTAATTTTATTTCTGTTATTATTGTTATTCATTATTTACTTGCATTATGATTTTGTTGTTATAGTGTCATGCTTTAGTTACTTGTAGATATGATATTGATTTTGTTATCACGTGGATAATACAACGTTTGTTGCATTGTAATTGTTGCATGCATTTCTTCTATGTATCAGGTAGTTGCAAAAAGTTAGTTAAATAGGAAACAAAAATATTAATTAGAATAAGGTAGATGTAATAATTAACAAAGTAAGTCTATTAATTAATAAGAGTCAACCAGCCATCCACTTTTGTTTGCTTATTGTTCACTCTCAAGATAGAGGGACAATTAGAGATGTCTTACTATTGTTCATTAGATTAATATAAGATTTCATATATTTAGGGAAATACTAGGAATATCCATCCTACTAATGCTCACCAATCACATTTTAATGCAGTAAACTTTAAGTGAAAATTTTAAGTTTCAGTGAACGCACTTTAGGAGAAAGCATCCATGTATAATGTGAATCATTCTTCTTACAATAAAACTATCTTAACTAGTGATGTTTGTAATCTTCTTTTCAACTAAAACCTTGCTACTTAATTGAGTTGTTTTATTTTATGTATAAGTGCATCTGCATTAATGTTGAATGAGATTGTTCTTAATGACTGTTTTTGTTATGATGCAATGTTTATCGCATTAAGCATGATGTCCACATTTATATTTTAGAACTGTTCAAACCCAACCTTTATTTTTTTTGTTAATTCAATTCAAAATATGAAATCTTTAAAATAATCAGTCCCTGTGGAAATGAATTAGAAATTTATTACTTGACAACAAATGACAGCGTACACTTGCATTTTCATGTACACAGTGATGCTTAGGACTTAACTTATGTAAACCACATTCATATTTAGAATTAAGTTTAATTATTACTTGTACTTGCTTCTCCTCGTTGCGTATTGCATCACCGATCAAACATTTGGTCAATATTGAGGGAGGAAAATGGTCTTTCTTCGTGGCTTTGTTCAATTTTATGTAGTTCAAACATATTTGCCATCTAGTCACAATTTTGGTAGGAATCAACTCATCTTTCTCATTCTTTACTACAATAACACCACCTTTTTTCAGTACACATTACACTGGACTCACCCACTAACTATTTGAGACTGGGTATATCACTCATGTTAGGGGTCATGCCTTAAAGGCCTAGTAGTTTGTAATTAAAGAAGAAAACATTTAATATTAGACATTTAATGTTATATTTCAATTATTAATAAAGGTTATTATTTTTCATATATTGTGCATTTAATGCATAAATGTTATTCAACTTTATCGCATTAATGAGATTAATGGTGATATGACATGGTTCTTGATGAACACTTAGACAAGTATGTGAGACATATAAGTGGAACTAGTTCCATGTTAATAATCTATAACATCTATAGTATATGTACTAAGACAAGGTGTCTAAGTCCTGGTAACACTGTTGGTACAACTCGCTTTGCAAAGGTCACAAACAACCTGATCCTAATTGTTCATGTGGAGACATGAGAGTGTGGGTGCTTATGCAAAAAAGAGTTTTTGCATAAGATGAGATCAAAAGTTATGTGAGCGGTCTAGTAACTCTGTTATAGACTCGCATCAATTACTTCACTCAAGATGATCATATGTCAATGTGATCATAATCCTGACTGAGATGTGAAATCGTGCTTTAAGAAAGCATCATTTGATGTGCATGGGTGAGACTAGCAAAACAACATTAGGTCAATAAGACTCTCATATTGAGAATTATCGTAGTGAGTAGCTGAGAATGCAACGTTACAAGAAGAAATTCACGTCTTCCTAAACATTAAGGAAGATGTAGAGTTGTTTCTTTTATAACTTATTTCGGGGCTTGAACAAAGAGATCCTGCCTCTCATTTGTTTGACAGCATAGTGGTTTCTAGTTGGACTATAAAACGCTTGTTCATAAGAGGAATTAGTGACACTTAAGAAGAAAGATGCAATCACATGTGTAGAACAATTTTTTTTGTCCCAACTGTGGATTATGAACAAGCTCGTGAATGATCACATGACAAACGACTAATTATTATATGTAGACATAACATGTTTTATAGTGAAAAGAGTTGAACATAGGTCTCTAGTGAAAATAAGCCTAATTTTTAACAAATATGGATTGGATCTCGTGTTGTTGTAGCTTTTAACCTATAAGTCCACCGGTCCCCGGGCTAGCTTATACTTGTTGGTACATTGTTTTATTGGAATGTGAATTTGAAGAGTTCAACTTCATGGATTAATTATGTGAGACATAATTAATAGGAGCCAAGAGTTTAATTTATTAAACTTGGTACTTAATATATGAGATACATCAATTTTATATTTATTGGTTAAATCTTAATGAGGAGAAATTAATTTATTGGATGTATTAATTGTAAATAATTATTGGATAATTATTTAATTGAGAGATCCCAATAATTATTATGTTTGATATATTAATTGTCTTAATAATTATTGGATAATTATTAAATAGAGGATATTTATTAATATGTTAGAAATATTAATTGGATTAATAATTATTAGTAAAATTATTAAAGTAATTAATTTATTGGAAAATTTATTAATTTGACATTTATTTCTTTATGATATGTTGGATATATTATGAAATTGAAATTTATTGGATCAATATCAATTAAAAATAAATAAAATAATGTATGATATATATTCTGTTTTTCGAAAATTTCTCGGATGAAATTTCCTTCCCTATTTAAAAAGGAAAGGAAAAATCTTTGATATTTTCTAATATTTTTTAATTTTAGAATATTAAAAGATATTGTATTTTTCTGTTTTAAATAATTCATTATCTATTCTCATACAACTCTGTTTCAGAGTAGCCCATCTCACCCAGAGAAACTTCTCAAAAAACTTACATCTCTTTTATCCTCTACTATAGTCAAAACTCTGACAAAATTCCTAGCTCCCTTCTCTAAAAGACTTTCTACCAAGCACTCATTGTAGCAGAAAAGTCATAGCCTAGAAGATATAAGAAGATTACTCGAGATCGTCCACGAGAATAGTTGATCATACTCAACATAAAGACCTGCCATATTAGATTAGAGGCGTCAGTCAATGTAAGTATGAGTTGGTTAACAACATGTCAATCACTAAAGGAACAATATGTAATTTAATTGGATTAATAAAAATTAATTAATTGGATTAATTATTATGTGAACGTTTTTTAAAATGATATGCTTTCGCTATGTTTAATGCATAATCTTTCCTTATTTTTTCCAACAACCTTCACATTAAGTCATTTAATGACTTTTTTCTTAAGTATCTCTTTCATTACTAGGTTGAGCTTCTCTGATGTTTTACTCACTTGAGATCCTCATCTTCTAAATTTAATTTATGCATTTAAAAAACAAGACTGATTCATTGTATCAACTAAAGTTCATCTTGTCGCTCTCTTGTATTGCTTAAACCATGCAACCAACATTAACTCGTTTTCTTCAAGCAGGTTTGCTGATATTATCATAGGTAGCTTCTCATTCTCTCGAAGGTAAGTATATTACAATGCTCGGGCAAATGCTTCAACTCTAATTTTGGCGGATGTTCTATACAATGCTTCATTGGCGGTGATGATCTTTCACTAAGATTTAATGCATCAAATTTCGTCACACTAGCTTGAATTTTGTAGATCTCCATCTCTTTCTCATTTATGATTCCTTCTTCTATATCTTTTTTTATAGAAATACTCTTCTCATTACGGTGCAGCAATTCGGTTTCCATTACCTTCTCAACTACTGCATCAAGCATGCTTACCACTGAACATTCCTCGGTTTTTGCTAGGTACTTCATGGAATAAAAATTTTGAATTGAATTTGTTGGTCATTAATCATTCTTAGTGCGAATGTGCCTTTATAAACATCTACCAATTAGGTTCTACTCATTTTAAGAAATTGTCTTCCTAGCATAATGGGTATCTCCGTGTCTGCCTCGTAATCTAAAATGATAAAGTTAGCTAGAAAAGTTAATTCATCTACTTAAACAAGCACATCCTCTAATTTCCTCGCTGAGTAATTGACTTATCTTCTAGCTGCAAAGTAATAGAGGTCAGCATTGCCTTTCCTAGTCTAAATCTTCTATAAATTGATAATGACATCAAATTATGCTTGCCCCCAAAGTATTGTAAATTCTCTGTTATCGCTCTCTTTATCCGGAAGTATCCTCTTAAAAATTGCGCTACATTCTTCTTTTAAATATACCATTTTAAATCCTTTGAACTTGCTATATTCCATCAATACCTCATTCATAAATTTTATAGAATTTGACATTTATTTAAGGGCGTCAACTAAAAGTAGATTGATGTGTCTCCCCTTTCGTATATCCATAAACTTGTCAAAATGAGTATCTTCTGATATCTTTATCTTCAATCTTTGAGAGAAAGGTGGTAGCGAAGACACATACTCTTCAATCTACTAAACTTTCACTTCTCTGTTGAGACATATTCGTCTTATGATATGAAATATTTTGCTGCATGGAGTATCATTAGTTATAAGAAGTATTTTTTTTACCAAAACCAAGAGAATCTCTAAATGGTTTCTAAAAGTTTGGTTTGTAGTACCCTTGATTTATTTTGACACCTTAATTTCCTCATGCAAGATTTCGATGATTTTTTCCTTGATAGTTATACGAATTGGCATAATGGTTCGACCTGATATCTAAATATATCATTGTTGTTAGATTTTGAGGACATACTTCAAAACTATGGGAATCTCCACATGTTGTGCAAACTCCTTCACCATATGGATTAAATGTTGCAGCATTCTAACTTTACCCTCTTGGTTGGACGACAGCAATAGTAGCAGCATTGTTACCTTGAATAATTTTTAAAGTATTAGTCATATATGCTATATGAGCATTTAGAGCATATAAATCTTTGAGCTTAATATTTGCCCTTATCTTGCTTTGACTTCCTCTGGAATTCTACCATCGGTAGTTTTTTTGGGCTATACTCTCCAAAATCTCATGTGCTTCATTATACGTCTTAGAAAATAGCGCCTCATTTGCTGACGCATCAGGACAAGTTAGGAATTTAGATCTAGTCTATAGTAGAAATGCCCAAGCTTCACATAGAACAAAATCACATGGTGTGGACATATTAGTAATAACCTTTTAAATCTTTTCCAAGCTTTGGTAATTGACTCATCATCCCCTTGTTCAAAATTTATAATATCATTCCTAATCTTCACATTTCTAGTTAGTGGGAAATATTTACTAAAAACTTTTCTGTTAAAACATTCCACGAAGTTATGGTTTCGACAAGTAAAGTATCTTGCCATATCCTAGCATTGTCTCTCAACGAATAAGAAAACAGACTCAATCTTAAATTGTCTTGAGACACGTAAAGAATTCTTATGGAGTCACATATATACATTCATAAATGCTCTTAAGTGTTAGTGTGGGTCCTCTACTGGTGATCCTTGGAATTGGCCTACAGAATGTAGCATTTGGAACATGAGAGGTTTTAATTCAAAAGGCCTAGCATTAATCTCCGGTCTTATTTTATCCCTCTATAACTTATTTACGTCAAGCATGACATAGGTTTTAAGGGACGGTTCCTAATCATTTGCTATTATTATTTTTTTCATTTAATTCTTTTCAATAGATCTAAAAACGGGTCTAGGATTAGTGTTACCATGATTGATTGTCATCCTTCTATTTTCGTTGTGTCTCCTTCTCAATAAACGCTCAGGCTAATCATTGAATATAACCTCTTGTTCAAGTTTTGTCTGATTCATGCACTTAGCAACCTAACAAAGTAAATGATATTGCAATCAACTCTTTTAGAATAATTTAAATTCCTATAGAAAACTTAAAAGTAAAATTTGAAATTGCACAAATACCCAGAAAACACCACCAAAAACTTATTCCGACCATTATGTACCCTAAAATTGCTATGCTTGAGCAATTATATTCAATCAAATTAACACTAAATTGAGGTCGATGTGCTAAGTATACATAGTCATTATTGTAGCAAGTTTTTAATTGGTTATTCTCCTCATGTATTTAAGTTATTTTTACTTTTAATTCAAATGTAGGAATTGTGTGAGAAAATTTTCTAACTATAAAGACGGAATCGTAAATTCTTAATTAAACAACGACGTACAAAGTAAAATAGTTCTGACAAGTAGTAGCAAATACAAACAACACAAACTAATAGGAAAGTCAGTCAGAATAGAAATACATATATTCCTATTGTTACAAGATAGAATTTTGTGGTAAGAAGTGAATCATTGCTTTATTTACTCTTTGTCTCTCGTGTAACAATATTTTTCAATCAAATCAAGTCAACAACATTAGTTAGAAGTTTATACATAACACTTCATCAAATAATGAGTAAAATATCACTAACCTAATAAATGCAATGCAACTTACTTACTCTTTAATTCTTCTCTCGAAGTTATCATAAAGTCAAATACAAATGGATTGTCAGTCGAAATGTATTATATCGTTATAGCAATGCATGTTAGTTCATCATCTTCCTATTTTAACCTTCACAAACGAAAATCTTATAAACCTAATCCCACCGAGATGGATTTAGTTCATCATCGATATAAACATCGCCAAATCAGAAATGAAAATTGAATTCATGATCGAAAAATAAAAGAGAATCAAATGCTAACGCAATTATGAAATTGAAATTCAATAAAGTTAAACCAAACATAATCAAATCAAAACGTGAATTAACCAACATGAAATAAACATTCAAAGTGAATATTTTACAATTAAGATCACAAACAAACGTAAACGAATTCAAGAATAAATGTACAAAGTAAATAAGAAACGATTGGAAAGAAAAACCTTGGATTGAAGATTGTAGGAACAACCATTCAAGATCTGATCATCTTCCTTCGCTTCTAATCGCTAAAGCAAAATTCTATTTTAAAATCTCTCTTAGAACTAGAAAATAAAACGAAAATAAATTCTAAAAAGTAGAAAAACTTTTAAAGTGTTAAAAAGTCTTTATTATTCTCGCAATCCATCTATTTACACATTCTTCAGAGAAAGGTTCAATGGCTAGGATATCTTTAGTTCAGCTTGGTGAGCATACCAATATCTATATCTCTGCCAAATGTTTAGTAAAATGTCTCGCATTAAAACTGACTTTCCTCTTCTCACTTCTTTTTTTCTTGATCTGTCAAAATGCTCCAGCTAAGCATTGTTAACCGCTTTCATTTGTCTTGGGCTTCAAATTTCTCTACACAAGCATAAAGTATTCTCGACTTAGCATTTCTGATAAGAACATAATTGAGTCACAAAATCATGCACGGAATAAAATACTTGTTACAAATCATATTCTATACCGAAATGGCTAACACTTAGAAATATATCTCGAACATAATGCTTTAGCAATTAAACTCCCTAAAATCTTCTAAATTATAATGTCGTTTTCTAAAAAAGCCACAGTTAACTCTCATATATGAGAGTTGGTAGTCTTCTTTACAACTGACTAGTCTGTTACTAAATTGACTTATGTTGCTAACGCGCTCAAGACCTTTGTCTTGAAGTGTGCAATGGACCAAGAGTTTCATGCCCTTATTCAAAATGATACATGATGCCTAGCTTCACCATCTACATAAAAAATGTTGATAGTTACAAATTAGTGTTTAAAGTAAAGTGAAATCCTGATATTTCTGTCTAAAGACATAAATCTTGCCTTGTGGCGAAGAACATTCATCAAAACCTCAGGGTAAACCACTTTGATACTTTCAGTCCAATTGTTGAAGTGCTAACCATTCATGTTGTTTTTTCACTTGCAATGCCTGGTTTATTATCTATGTTAATGATGTTATTATGTCAGGCAATGACCCTGCGTTTATCTTAAGTCGGGTCTATTCTTTGAATCAACGCTTTGCATTAAAATATCTCGGTTCTCTTAGTTATTTTATAGGCATTTAGGTTTCGAGACTTCCAATAAGTTCTTGCTCACTAAGACAAAGTATATTGATGACTTACTATGCAAATTGTATATGTCAAATGTCAAACTTGCCTCTCCATAGTCAGTGGCTGGAAAAATTTTGTCCATGTCTGAGGGACAACCTCTATCAACCTGTTTGTCTGTAGAAGCATTGTTTACAACCATCTCATTCAATTTCTCAAGGATCCGACTAACCTTCATTGATAAGCTGAATGGGGCATGTGGTACTTGTTTAGAACCAAGTATTAAGTCTAGTCACTTAACGAACTAATGATTGGACTATCTTTGCCTTACAGGTGCTGACTGGGCCTTTAATATGGATGTCCGGAAGTCTATTGGTGCCTACAATGCATTTTTTGCTAACACTTTTGTTTCTTGATCCTCAAATAAATAAATTACGGTGGCTTGATCTAGCCCTAAGTCAAAATATCAAGTCCTCGCTTGTGCTATAACAGAGTTTATCTAGCTTTGATAATAAATGAATGAGCTAGGCATCATTCTATCATTTATTTCTGAACTTTAAAGTGAAAACGTTAGTGTTCGGTCATGGGTAGCCAATCTTGTTTTTCATTTATGCATCAAGCACATAGAAATTGATGTTCATTTTGTTCGAGATCACATTCTTCATGGCCAGCTAAAGGTTTGATACGTTCTGTCTCTAGATTAGTCTATAGATTATTTAACAAAGTCACTTTTGTTGAGAATTATGGGGTTAAACATGCATCGCGCAACGAAAGTGTTAACAATCAAAACTTGATTTTAATGCAAAATCCCTAAGTTATTTTTTGTCATAAGAAATAAATACCTAGATTAATGCATATGATCTAATCTAGAGGGTCTTTGTCTTTGAATATGATTAACTATTACCTTGTACTACTTGAAGGTTTCTTTCAATCTTCCACTATGTGTTCTTACTTAAACTAAGAGCTTGGTGGGAAGCCTTTTAGAGAAAATGAAGTTGGGGGAGCTTTCCTCCTACATGGTTAAAAGGTGTGCTGAGATTAGTTGTCTACAATGAGCCATCATGACCTCTATTTTTTTTTTTTGAAAGAGAAAAACCTCATAACATTAAACAACAAAGAAACACCGAATACAATCATCCTCCACACCGGAGGGGGAGCACCCCCTCCAAAAAAAACGTCCTACCATCCAACGAAGAAGGATAAACGTTCCATACAACCGAATGTTCAGGAGGGTTTTTGGCTAACAAATCAGCCACCCTATTACAACTCCTATTATAATGGAAATAAGACACAATCCCAATTAAGTTGGACAAAGCCCAAATATCATCAGCTATGTTCTTAAATTCAGAAAACTCTGAGTCAACTCCCACAAGAACCTTGACAACATCCATGGCATCGGAATCCAAATCAATGGAGGAATCCACGAATGCGCCTTCAACAGGCTTTTCAGCCCTTCTTTGATCGTCGTACCTTCAAGCACTTTGACCTTACAATTCCTATAGCCAGATTTGGCTCCAGCAACAATCGGCGAACAATCCAACCAATTTTACCATCTCCCAATCTAGTGCAAATAGTAGCATCAATGTTAAGCTTCCAGCATCCACGAGGGGGAGCTTCCCAAGCAACTTTCTTTTCCATTTCTTCCCGCTTCGTCGCCCTCGAACCACCTGAAAAGTTAACAACAAGCGTATTAATCATTTTATCCACATTAACCTGAAGTCTAAGGAACTCCCCACCCCATTGTTGTTGATAATATCATTTATGTGGTTCCAAAGACTCCAAATAATAATAAGGGCTTTGAATCTGACTTTCTTGTCAATTTTCCTGCAAAGCCCATCCCAAAACTCAATCTCATTATCAATATTTTTAAAGAAATCATCAAAATCCCCAAACCACGGAAAGACATCCTTCTAAAGCCTTCTAGCATGCTTACAGTCCTTAATAATATGCATGTTAGTTTTAAGACTATTAAAGCACACAGGACATCTGGTGTTGTTATCAATCCCACGGCCATAAATATTACATCTAGACGGGATAGCATTAGTGATAACACTCCAAGCTCCAATCTTAATTTTAGGAAGACATTAAATATTCCAGAAACTGTCCCACACCCGCGTCGTAGCCTCACCCCCCGAGGGAGAAGCTTTGCCTCTATCCGCCAGATCCATCGCCAACTGGTAAACATTTTTCACCGAAAATCATTGCCAAAACTATGGCTAATAGACTTAAAGGAATTTTAAAAAAGGTTATCTCTCCCAATCAGGCAGCTTTTGTTCCAGGTAGGCTTATCACTGATAATGTAATCTTGGGCTTTGAATGTATTCATACTATTATTAAAAAGAAAAAAAAAGTAAGAATGGGTGGGCTGTGCTTAAATTAGATATGAGCAAAGCGTATGATAGGGTTGAGTGGGAGTTTCTGTTCGGGATGATGCGTAAGTTGGGGTTTAGTGAGAGTTGGATTAGGAGAGTGGAGAATTGTGTTTCTTCTGTCAGGTTTGCGGTGAAGATCAACGAGACGCTGTACGGGGATATTATTCCGCAAAGAGGTTTGAGGCAAGGGGATCCACTATCTCCTTATTTGTTTCTCATATGTGCGGAAGGTCTTTCAGCTCTCTTGAACAGGGAAGAATCTCTAAACTCTTTCAAAAGTCTTAAGATCAATCATTATTGTCCTTCAATATCTCACTTATTTTTTGCTGATGATAGTTTGATTTTTTTCAGGCCTGAGGAGGAAAGGTGTGCAAAAGTTAAGGAAATGCTTATGTGCTATGAGTTAGCCTCTGGTCAAGAAATTAATTACGATAAGTCGGGAGTTCTTTTTAGTGGTTGTATTGGAAAAACCAGGAAGGCTACCTTTAGCAAAATTCTGGGGGTTAAAATCAATGATAATTTAGGGGTCCACCTGGGTATGCCGTCGCAAAACAAGAAGAACAAAAAAGGCCTTTTTACTTCAATCAGGAGTCGGTTAGAAAAGTGTTTACAGGGTTGGAAAGGAAAGCTGCTATCTAGAGGTGGTAGGGAGGTTATGATTAAAGCAGTTGGGCAGGCTATTCCTATTTATACGATGAGCTGTTTTAAACTTCCTAAGTCTTTTAATGAGAGCCTTGAGCAACTATGTGCAAGTTTCTGGTGGGGTGATGACGGGACGAGGGGAAGGGCTCATTGGGTTTCGTGGAAAAAGCTCTATAAAAGGAAGAACTCGGGTGGGTTGGGGTTCAGGAATCTTAATCTGTTTAATCAAGCTATGTTGGCAAAACACAACTGGAGAATTTTGAGGAATCTTGAGAGTCTTATCAATAAGGTGTTGGGTGGAAAGTATTTTAGAAATAGTAATTTTTTGAATGCTGAGCTGGGAAGTAACCCTTCGTATGTGTGGCGAAGTATTCTTTGGGGTAGAGATTTATTTGTGCAAGGCTTCAGATGGAAAGTGGGGGATGGCTCTTTAATTAAGATGGGTCGCGATCCCTGGATTGCGAGAAAGGGTAATCCTTTTGCTATCAGTCTCTCTAGAGAATGGGAGGATAAGAAAGTGGCTGAGTTGATTGATGAGAATGGTAGATGGAGGGAGGAGCTGGTCAAAAGTTGTTTCTGCCAGGAGGATGCAGAGGTGATCTTGGGGACTCCTCTTTGTGAGTTAAGGGGAGTGGATGAGATCATGACCTCTATTTATAGACTTTAGATTACCTAGATTTTATGTAACCCTAATATCTTATTTAATTATCTAATAATTAAAAAATATTTGATATACCTAATGTATAAAGAATTTAACTTCAAATATTTATCTCATAAATATATCTCATTTATGGATATATCTAATATATAAATTAAATCTTTACGAATATTTATCCCATTAATATTCCTAATTAATGTATCCCATATATTAACTAATTATTCTCCCTAATTAATATTTATCCAAGTAGTATTAATTATTAATGTATCAAATATTAATATTTAGTTTAATAAAGTAAAGTAAATTCCTTTTAATTACTATGCTTAACCTATTTAATTAATTAGTTTGAACCATTCAAACAAATACTCTAATTAAAAGTATACTAGTAATTATGAGCTAACTCCAAAGCCGATAGATCTATACATTGAAAGTTAAATGATCTGTGATTTAACCTCTATTTGTTAACAATTGGCTTATTCCATTAAAGACACATACTTAACTCTTTTGCACTAAATGACAAGTTATGCTCACAAATATAATCGTCCTTTACTAAATTATCCTTTACGAGTTGTTTGTAAATCACACCTGGGTTTAAAGTTCGCTTTACCATCGGGACTACATCTTTCTTCATAAGCGCCATCGATTCCTCTAATGAACAAGTTGTTCATGGTCTAACCACAAACCAATATCTTCTTGGGTCAGTGAGAGGCGGGTACCCATTGTTCAAGTCTTTGAATCAACTCTTACAGGAACTCTTCTACTTCCACCATACAAGGGAAGAGTAAATTTCATCTTGTGATGTTGCGTTTACAACTAGTCACTACGAAAATCCCCAACATGGAAAGGTATATTGACCTAAGTGTTGTTTGACTAGTCTCACTCATGCACATCAAATGACACTTTAATAAAACAGAAATTCATAGCTCATCCAAGATCAAGATCATACTAGTATACAATTATCCTAATGAAATGTTGATCTACGATTATAACAAAATTATTAGAGATGAAAAACTCTTTTGCATAAGCATCATACTAACATGTCTCTACATGAACAACCAAGATCATGTTGTCTACTACCATTACAAAGCGGCTCATATCAACAATGTCACCGGACTAGGCACCCAACATTTTGTTTAAATACTATATCAGATTTAGATGATTAAAGTGGAACTAGATCCATTTATATATCTCGTACTTGTCCAAGTGTACATAGTAAAAACTATGATTATAACGACATTAATCCAATTAATATGTTAGGGCTGAATGATGTAATAATTAAATTCACAATTAAGAACAATTAATAACTCTTTGTTAACTACTAAAAAATACAATAAATGTGTTCTTTAATTATAAACTCTCTAATAGCTTTCTTCGGTTCCTATCTTATTTACGATCCAAACTTAATGTTGTTGTACTCCCGTTTCATGAGTATTATAATTATGAATTTTGGGTGTTAAGATTTTCCTTCTACAATGTTCTAAAAGGATTATTGGTTTAGATCTCTTGGTTAAATATTATATTTCTTGCATTCTTTATATTTGTGTATTTATCCCATATAAATCATATATTGTACCGAGTTATTCGTTGTATACATAATCATCGACCTTTGCACTTATATTTTATTAATATTGATTTTGTTATTTTGAAATCGAAGTTTTTTGCTCCACTATACCCGAGGTAACCACGCCCATCCCTAGGCCAAACACCGGGAGACATCAAAGGAATGAAGACTACAAATTAATCTTCAACTTTCCAATGTGGAATAAGTCTCACAAGGTGAGTATCTCTAACATGCCTCTTCAAGATGAGGTCATTTTTAAGAAAGACATCTGAATTTTTGGATCATCAAATACCCGTTTAAGCCTTTACCCGCTTGAGTGGAGTCCTTGAAATTTTAGGGGATTTATAACACATATGGAGCTCTGGTACCTTATTAGATAGTGTGAGGTATCAAAATTAAGGGGAAGGTTATGAGATTTTACTAAAAAAACTTCTCTTTTATATGAAAAGAAGAATTCAACTCTATATAAAACTAATCTACTCATCTTTAAAACTGTAAATAAGAAAAGCAGACTGACATAGCTAAGCTAACCGAGATTTGAAGAAAAGTTGGAAGATAAGATATAGTTTAATACTCCCTCCCGAAGATGGACAATCATGAACATTAAGAATCTTGGACATCTTGATCATAAACTTTTATTTGATTGATTGAAAGCAGTTTAGTGAACATATCAACTAGTTAATTTGTTGATCGAATTGGTAGCATCTTTATTGATCCATCATCGGTCTTATCTTGTACGAAGTGACAATCAACTTCAATATATTTAGTCCTTTCTGTTAGGAATTGTGTCGTAGGAGCATGCAGAAAATGTGGCGAAAACGTGTAGGTAATTACAAAAATTTATTTAATAATTAATCTAATTAATTATTAATCTGCATGCAACCCCTATTTTCGAGCCGTTGTTGAATATTTATAGAACTCATCGTGCTGATGCCTTTGATAAGTTTTGGCGGGTCTTTATGCTGGGTATGATATTGATCAATTCATTGGATCTTCTTGATCGGTCTCCTTCAATTTTCCAGGCTTTGTCTACAACGCTGCATTGATCGTCTGGTGGGAAGCTTCTTAGAGAAAAGAAGCTGGGAAGAGATTTGACTTAAGAATAAAAAATGACTGAGTTCTTAGAGGTTTCTCTATTTGAGAATAAGGTTAGAGTGAGATGAGAATAAAGACCTCATAGACTTTCTATTTATAGTAGATGAGTGAATATTTAAATTAGGAAAATATAATATATTTCAATTTTTAATATTAAAAGATATTGGAAAAGTAAAAGATTTTTCCTTCCCAATTTAGAATGTGAAATTCGAATTTCATTCTTTAGGAATCCATTTTTCCTTCCCCAATTTATGGGAAGAGAATTTCGAATTTGGTCAATATATTAATATATTGTTTTATTTATTTTTAATTGATATTTATCCAATAAATGTCAATTATATAATATATCCAATATATTGTTTAAATAAATAAATTCTTATAATTAATATTAATTCCTTACTTTAATAATTATCCAATAATTATTAATTCAATTAATACGTCTAACATATTAATTAATATTATCCATTTAATAATTATCCAATAATCATTAAATCAATTAATATGTCCAACCTATTAATTTATATTTCTCAAACTTAATAACTGGGAACTCAATAATTATCTTATAGTTATTTATAATTAATTTATCTAATAGAGTAATTTTTTCAACTTTAATATTTATCTAATAAATATTAAATTTAATATATCCAATATATTAACTTATTAAGTTTAACTATTAAACTTAACAATTATATTGATTATGTCCAACATAATTAATCATTGTGTTTGAATTTCTCAAATTCATTCTCTAATGAAATAGTGTATCATCGACTATGAGCTAGCCTAAAGATTGACCTATAGATTGAAAGTTACAACGACCTGGGATCCAATCCATCGTTGTTAACATCAGGGTTATTCCAATAAAGGTCTGTATTGAACTCTCTTGCACTATAGGATATGTTAACGTCCATAGATATAATTGATCATCTGTCATATGATTTTTCATGAGCTTGTTCGTAATTCACAACTGAGACAAGAAATTCGTTCTACCCCTGTGGTTACATCTTTCTCTTTAAATGTCACTAATTCCTCTAATGAACAAGCTATTTATAGACTCACTATGAACTAGTGTTCTCTCGGGTCAATTTGAGGTGGGTATCCTTCGTTCAAGTCCTAGAATTAGTTCGTAAGGAAACAACTCTATATCTTTCTCAATATTAGAGAATGCGTGAATTTCTTCTTGTAACATTGCGTTCTCAGCTACTCACTACGATAATCCGCAACGTGGCAGGCTTATCGAGCTAGTGCTGTTTGACTAGTCTCACCCATGCACAACAAATGACGCTTTCATAAAGCAAGAGTTCACTACCCACTTAGGATTAAGATTACATCGACATAAGATCATCCTTAGCGAAGTAGTTGATACGAGTCTATAACGGAATAACTAGCTCGATCATAAAACTTATGGTTCTATTTTATGCAAAAACTCCTTTTAGCATAGGCATCCCCACTCACACGTCTTCAGATGAACAACCAGGATCGGGTCGTTCCTAACTCTTGCAAACAGGCCGCACCGATAGTGCCAGAACTTAGGCACCATAGCCTTAGTTCATATACTGTACAAAATTTAGGTTATAAACTTGGAACTAGATCTACTTTTATATGTCTCACATACTTGTCCAGATGTTCATCTTAATAACTAAAGGTATATCAACACTAATGCGATTAATGCAAGGGCCAGCCCCGAGGGGGTCCTGGCCTTCCTTGGCCGACTCCCAGAGGATTCAGACTTGTTTGGCTGACCCCGGGGGGTCGGAAATGGACTTGGCCGACCCATGGGGGGTTGTGGCCTCCATTTAGCCGACCCCCGGGGGGTCGGTGACGGCGAGGCCGACCCCTAGGGGGGTTATAGCCTCTATTTGGCCGACCCCGGGGGGTCGGTAATGGCGAGACCGACCCCCGAGGGGTCGACAAGGACGTTGGCTGACCCCTGAAGGGTCGACAAGGGCTTTGGACGACTTCTAGGAGGTCGGCAATGAGCTTGGCCGACCCATTGGGGGTAGATGCCTCCATTTGGCCGACCTTGGGGGGTCGGCATTGGCTCCCTTGTCCTTCGTTTGGGTTCCGACCTCTTCCAAGACTTTCGGGATATTTTTAGGTTATAACATTACCCCCCACTCTTCATTTCCGAGCTTGCCGGATTGTGAAGAGTAGTTTAGGTTCTTGTCTCTTTTTTGAAGTTTTGGATGCTACCAAGTAACATTTTTACATAAGTAATTATTTGGTAATTACTTAGGCCATATTCTCTTTCAAGAACATCTTTTCCTAAATAATATTCCAACAAATAAAGTTTTGAGGTTATGGAAAATATTCATTCTAAATAATTATATTAAAATGGCCATATTCTTATTTCTAAGAATATCTTTTCCAAGATAATATTCTTATTTAATGAAAAATCCCCTCTAATTTTTAGGAAAATATTTATCCCTTTGATATTTCTCATAACCTAACCTTTCCATAAAAACTGCCTGCCAAAATTACACCTTCCCTTTCACCCTACTTTGGCCGAAAATTGCCTCTCACTGGGCTAGGATTTTCGATTTTCTCAAAGTGTGTGGGGATACTTGTTTTTCATTTTGGATTTTTGGAAAGCATCCGTCACGCCTTACTTTTTCGGTACGTACTCTCATTTTTCTGACTTCATGCTAATGGTTAGACATATTTTCAAAAATTTCACTCTTACTTAGGCACTTTTTCTGATTTTTGCCCATTATGCATGTGTGTCCGAATTTTAAGATTACTTAGGCTCTTTTTTCAAAGACTCGCCCTTTTAGAGTTCTTCTTCCTAATTCGTAGTCTACTTAGGCACTTTTTATAAAGTCTTGCCCGTTTAACTTACTTTGGAGATTTTTAGGCTACTTAGGCACTTTAATAAAAAGTCTCGCCTTTTTCACCACTTTTTGAAACCTTTAGGTTACTTAGACACTTTTTGAAAATGTCTCGCCTTTTTTCACCACTTTTTGAATTTCGTAGGGTACTTAGGCTCTCCTAGAGACTTGCCTTTTTCCTAACTTAGTTAATTTGCAGATAATCCTTTACTTTGGCTATTATGGACCCTTCGTCTAATTACGAGACTGAGTCCTACCACCTTAGCCTCCTCTTTTCAAAAAAGGATTTGGCAAAAGGTCTTGGTAGTCGTAGTTGGCTCACAACACTTGGAGCCCTATTCTTTTGAGTCCACAACCTGCCAGATATTCTGACTTCGAATGCTTCTTTAGTAGTCGAGATCTTCTTCCCTTGCCGCTTTTAAGACTCCCACCAATGGTATGATGAACCTTACTTTGGGGGACTGCCCACTTCCTTGTAGTTTTTGGAGGGCAGGACTTTATGCACCCTGCTTCCACTTCTTTGTTCCTTCTAGAGGACCTACGCCATATGCGCACCTCTTGGTCGTCTAGCATCGACCAACTCCAATGGGACTTAGCCCATGCTCGTGAGACTCAAGGTGTCACTGAGGTCGCCTTGGCTGACTTTCAGACTTCTGCTAAGGCGGTCCAAAGTCTTGTCGTTTGAACTTACAAGGACGACTCATCTACCCTTGCTCGGCTTTGTAAGGAGTTTGCCTTCTGCTAAAGTGAAGTTGTAGGATGCCTCGTACTTAGTCAATTTAGTTGAAAGGCTCTCCTGCCTTTGTAACCTTGGAGAATAACTTTGGCACGGCTACTACCGGTTGGGCACTAGACCGAATGAAAGGACGGGTTACCCCTGGTACCCCCTTGTCTCTCTCTAGGTTCTTTTGTGCCACCACAGCAGCAGAGGTCGCTGACCTTTCTTTATCGGCCTCCAAGTCTAGACTTCCTGGTGATCCAACACAGGTTGGTCATGACTTTCGCCACTCCTAAGATGCATATGAGAATGACCTCCTGGGTCAGGCTCCTCCAGCTAGGACCAAATCTGTCCAAGCCGGACTTAGTAGGCCTAGTTCCAGCAAGTGTAGCACTGGATATCCTGGTTGCTTTTTGATGTACTTCTCTTTTTATAGCCATACATTTATCTAAGTATGCATGCTAACTTGTTACCTTTGTATTTGCAGGCCTTCATGCATTTTGCCTCGGCTTCCCGTCGCCTTTCTGAGGACTTGTGTCACCTTCGCTCTTTTTGTCCACTAGCTCTGAGAAGCTTAAGTGGGAGCTGGCACAGGCTCGAGAAGTTCAGTGAATTGTCGAAGGTGCCTTCGTCGACTTTCAGACTTCCGCCAAAGCGGTCCAAAGTCTTGATGTCTGTACATGCCAAAAGGACATGTCTACCATTGCTTGCCTTCGCCAAATATTGGCTTCTGTTGAAGGGCTCTAATGCCTTCGTGATTTTGGAGAACAACACCGGTGAGGTTGCCATCGGCTAGGTACTGGACCGCACTCAGGAGGAAGTTAGCTATGACAACTTTCTCTCCTTTTTTGGCCTCTTTGTTCCAGCAATGCGGAAAAAGTCAGCGACCTTTCCTTGCCAGCCTTCGAATCCGGAATTTCAAGTGATCTAGCCCAAGCCGTTTGCCACGAATTTCGCCTCTTCCAAGGCGTGCCTGAAAGAAGTCAGGTCCTTCCAGCTAGGACAGCTCCTGTCCAAGCCGGATTCAACCGACTAACCTCCAATAGGCGCAGCTCCTGGGGGCCTTGATGACTTTTCGTTGCTTTCCTTTTCACTTGAGCATTTTACTTTGCAGTCTTTACTTTTTCCTCTAGGTTGTAATCTAGGAACTTTTGACTTTGAATGAATAACAATCTTTTTTCCTCTACTTCTCTATCTTGCATACCCCGAATTTAAGTTTATGAAAAAAAAATCAATATACTTAAATTAAGATAGCTTTTCGAAAGAAGGAGAAAGTAACACTTTATTCATTAACAACTTGATTTACATTCTATTGAACGTACTTTTCCAAGTGTTATGTACCTCAAGAATGGAGGATCTTATTCCAGTCCATGTTCTCGAGGCAGTAGGTTCTTTGTTGTGCTACTTTGGAGACTAGGTATGGTCCTTCCCAAACTGCACCAGGACTTCACTGTTGAGATTTTTCGCGTTTGGCATCACCCTCCTCAGCACTAAGTCGCCAACTTGGAAGCAGTTTACCTTGACTTAGAAATTGTGGTACTTGGCAGTTCGGCCTTTGTACAATGCCACCCTTATCTAGGTTGCGCGTAGGGATGGAAGTCCTACCTCGATCAGAATCACTGCTTCGCCTGTTGACGTCCTAGGTGTAGTGCGGTACGCCCAGAACACTTACTAGTTAGGACCTCGAGAGGCTGCCTCTAGATGGCAGCAAACCTCTGGCACTTGTCGCGTGTCCGAGTATACTTTTTAGAGTCTTCGGCAATGGTTGGCCAAAAGCAGCTTTGCCTGACCAAAATCGTACAACGGCTTGACGGGGATGCTAGACTTGTCTAGTATCTCTGCCAGCACGGTCCCGTTCACCTTGGTTTAGTAGGTGACTTTTGTCTCTGCCAAAGCATCAGCCTTGTCCCTTTGCGACTTGGGCACTTGCTAATTCCGTGCAGCAGCTTGGTGGTGGATGCTAGACTTGTCTAGAATCTTCACCAGCACGGCTTGTTCGCCTTGGTTTCGTAGGCAGCCTTTGACTTTGCCAAAGCATCGGCCTTGGCGCTGTGGGACCTGGGTACTTGCTTGACTTGAACCCGCACATGTGCTGTTCCTTGGACAACCTTATCTGGAACTGGTCCCCTTTCAACAGCCTTCTTTTTTAGGTACTTTTTACCATGCCTTGTAGGGCTGTGTGGAAGCATTCCCTTGAGAACAGCTGCTCTCCTCTGACTTGCCCCACCCCCATAGGAGTAGGGAACTTTAGTGCCCGGTGGTAAATTGATGCGACCGCCCTTTGCCCATGGATCGTAGATCTTCCAAGTATTGTACTTGTAGGCGGAGTTATCGTTCACCACCAGGAAATTGATGAAGTGCAGAACTATGTTGTCCCCTTCGCCAAAAGTCACTGGGAGTTCGACTGATCCCTCAGGAACCAGAGTGCTGCCGCCAAACCCAACCAGAGGCGTCGAGTTCGGCTTGAGCCTTTTCCCCTCCCAGCTTCACAGCGTCATACGCCAATAGTGACAACACATCCGTCGAACTGCCTCCATCGATGAGGATCCTTCGGACGCGGATGTTGAAGGCGGTTAGGGACACCAGTAAGATGTCATTGTGCGGCTGATGCAGTGCTGCAGCCTCAGTGGCAGTGAAGCCCAGTCACTCGTGCACTGGCTCCATTATGCATCATTCTTCGCCCCTTAGGGCGCCTCTGGCCTCCCTCGCCTTGTCCTTCTGACTTCGGTTGGACTCACCCCCAGTCGGCCTTCCGACGGTGGTGGTGACTTTTCGCGCTCTGGAAGGGAGCGCCTTCCTTTCGTGCTTCCTCTGGAGTTGACCAGCTCCCTTGCACTCATGTACTTTTGTGCTCTGATGAGCAACTCGGCATAAGTGAGTGGTGCATTTTTCATCAATGACCACAGGAATTTTTCGTCCCTGAGTCCAGCAACGACTGCTGCGAGAGCCGTACTGTCGGAATACCCTTCAACGTCCAGCGCTTCGCTGTTGAAGCAGGCAATGTACTCTCGAAGGGTCTCCTAGCTTCTTTGCCTCACGGTCAGTAAATGTGTGACCGGTTTCTTCTGATCTCGCCCTCTTAGGAACTAGGTGACAAACGCCCAGGCCACTTCCCTAAAGGAGGCAATGGACTTACACTTTAGTTGCATGAACCATCTTCGAGCTGGTCCAGCGAGGGTGAATGAGAACACTCGGCACTTGATCGCGTCCCGGACTCCATGTAGCTCTATCCATGCCTAGTAGGAGTTCAGGTGCTCGACGAGATCTGTGGATCCATCGTAATCCTTGATTTCAGGGAGTTTGAATTTGCATGGGACGGACTCCTCCATGATCTCGTCAGTGAAGGGAGATCGACCTTGTCGACCAGGCTGTCCAGGTCCAGTCCATCTTGGTCTTGTGCCTTCTTCATGCTCCCCAACTAGTCTTGGAGGAAACGAAGTTGGGCCAGCCAAGGTTGTGCCTCGGCTCCGTCACACCCCATCTCTTTTCGGGGGTTGGTTGATCACATCCCTGAGATCCGTTCCCAAGTCTGATCCCGTCGTACGGGCACTTGGAACTTTTGGGGGGTGTGGGCTGGATGACCCTGGTGTGGTACTTTTTGGCTGCCTACTCCGGACTGACTGCGTCTGAGAGGACTCCGCCGCTTTTGATCCAATCCTCTGGTGGACTGAATACTCCTTCCTCCAGTCATTACCGCCCAGTCGAAGTCGTTCGATCGGTCTTCGGTGCCGGGGATATGCCTTTTTCGGTGCCTCCGTGGCTGGGGCTTTCCCTTTGGCAGGGTCCCGAACCAACGAAGCTGTTTTCTCTGCCATAGCCTTTTTCTTGGCAGGCTGTCGCTGCACCGCCTCCTGCAGTGCCTGATGTTCCCAGCATCAGCTACCTGAGTCGGAGGTGGTTGTCGGAGCAATTCCACTAGGCGACTCAAACTATCTGCCATTCCTTGTACTCGTTCTTCCAAAGCAGTGAACTTTGGATCTGTATGCTCCTGTTCTTGCATAGCTACCGCACCCTCAGGATCCGGGTGGTTCTCGACATGAACAACGTTCTGTTCTCTGGAGGCAATTCGCCTCGGAGCATGCTCGACGTCCGATTCGTCGTAGACACCGTGGTGGTGGCCGTTTTAAACATTCGACATTTTTGCAGGAAAATGGATTGGGATTTTAACATTTTAGGTAGAACACTCTCGTCCCCACAGACGACGCCAACTGTTGATGCCAAAAAATGGTTAACGAATATCCACAGTGAATTTGTTTAGCTGAGGACGAAAGGGCCTGCAAAAAAGCGAATTTTAGGGCACACCGGTGTGGTGTGAGCCAGAAGGCCTCTGATGCCTAAGTCAGAAAATGGATGTAGGGAGAATAAACTAAAGCACAAAGAACAACTTAAGGGTACTTAGCTTAGGAATCGCCCACTGAAAGGGAGAAATGAATTGACTTTTATAGCAGCCGGCCTTGTAACCACTGCGGCTCACTCATGGCGATGTAACGGTCGGCCGTTTAGAAGCGTCCGCCATTAAGTCGGGTATGAATATCGGCGTAACTCCACAAGTACAATCGTTCGAAGGTCTAAAGTCTATCCAATCTGGCCAAATTATTTTCATTTTTGTAAAATAGGTTTCTACAGAAGACGCACCTTGGGTTGTGGTTACATCTTCTTCACGAAGTTGAAATATTTTAAGGTCATTTCTTTCTCTAAACCTCTCTAAGAGTTTGTCCCAAAGTTCTTTTACACAAGCATTAATTATAAACTATACTTGTCGCTATCTCCTTAGAAACAGAGCTCATGATCCAAGAACATATAATATCGTTGCTCATCTTCCAAGTGTACTCTAATACAATATCAAAACTAAGAGAAAGGTTCTGAGATTTTATTAAGAAAATTTCTCTTTTCTATGAGAAGAAGAATACAACTCTATATAAAACTAATCGACTAATCTTTAAAACTGAAAAAAAAGAAAAGCAATTGTTTACAAGAGATTAGTCTAACTAATATAACAAGGTATCAAGCAATTATTGAGCTACTAGCTGACATAGCTAAGCTAACCGAGACTTGAACACAAGCCGAAGATAAGGTATTGTTTCATATGAGATTCCATCTCAAAACCAATTAACTATGAAATGAGTAGCTCATCATATCTAGTAAATGTGTTGAAGAATCCTTATCTTTCCAAGATAAAATAAGTACCACAAAATGAGTATCTTTAACCTTCTTAAAGTCTCCAAACCACTCACTCAAATCTTCCAATAAATCATGTTAGAGCCTAGTAACTTATCTCATAGTGCACCAAAGGTGCACAAACGAAACTTCATTCGATCTTATTGAAAGCCGATAGATAATTCTTCTCTTACTATAGCTTAGAGAAAGAACAAGTAATATTGAAATGTTAAAGCGAAATGGCATAGTTTGTGATTTAAAACCTAATGATTAAATACAAATTACATAAAAAAACTAGAATGAAAAAAGTACTTTTATCAATTTTATATATCACTTTAACTAGTTGAGGATGGTTGTAAAGGTTCCATATCTTTCCATGGAACCAACCAATAATTTTATTTGATTATGATCTAATTTCTACAAAAAAAAAAAAAAAAAAAAAAAAACTTATCTTATTATGATTTTGGAGAAACTTTCTTTTAAAGACGGTTGTGACACCATTAATGTCACACTTTTTTTTAAATAAATATTAAAAAAAATAATAAAACATTATAATACAAAATAGTGTCACGTCATCTTTAAACAAGACTTGCCTCGTTTGTCGTAATTTTCCCTTTTTTTTAATTAATTTAATTATAATTTTTTTGTTTAAAAAATTAATAATAATTGAAATTTATAAATTCAAATTCATGGTTTATTTATTTATTTAAATTTATGGACATACTTACCGATCAATTATTGCTTCCGTTGGCAATTTTATTATTATTAAATTTTTTTTTTGTGAACCTTTGATAAATTTGATAAATCCTTATTAATTAGTGACACTGAGAAGCTTAATCAAAATACATGAATAAAATTGAGAAATAGTTTTGAAAAATAGTGGCTTAATAAATAAAATAGAATATAAAAATGTGAGAATATTGAGGGTTTTTTTTTTTTTTTTTTTTGATAATATTGAAGTTGAAATGTGTATATATAACATTTCGTTGTAAGAAGATCGAAATTTGCAAAACTACGCAACATGGTGGCTTCGGAATAATTTTATTGTAATTTTCGAAAATCTAAATAAATAAATATTTAGAATATGTTCTTTTATTATATCTAGAAGACGTTCTACAAAAGTTAACGTTACAATTGAAGGTAATGATTTCCAACTTAATAAATAAATAAATACGGTAAAGAATTTGAGGAAAAAGGTTGAAATTAATTCAAATTATTTGATATTTACTAACAAAATCAAATTATTTTATATCAAGAAACAAGAAACCATCTTAAATTTCATGATCTAGACTTCAAATTTTACTATCTGAATTATAATGGAATAATAAAAAATTACATTTATTTTTAAAGCATAACGTTTACAAAAAGTGTTTTAAAATATATAACCTCAAAATATTATAATAACTGATATTGTTTTTGAAATAATCAACATAATCTGAAATAATTTACATGCTTGAATTCCATTTTATCCATTAATTTGACATATTTCTTACATTTCAAGAACCTAGAAAATAAATTATATAAATACAGAATCTAGAAAATTAATTATAATTTTTCTTTAAAAAAATTTGTTAAAATATATTATATTAGTTGAAATAATATCATTAACATCAGACAACCCTTTTTGATTTTTATTTTATTTTATTTTTTTTTTTTTGCAAAATGAAAGTAATTTCATTTAACAAACAAATGAAAGATATATATACACACAGTACACAACAGCTTTTGTTTTTCTTACATACAATTTTGGAAAATACAGCAAATTGAATCTAATTCAACTGCTGCACCATTTCCTTTTTCTTCTGTTTTCTATTTTTGCTTCAGCATAAAAGAAATATATTAAATCATCTCTAAATTTTTTGCTCCAAACAAATCTAACCGTATTCAATTTAAGTCCTATAGTTTTGCTATAATTCAAAAACATCACAATGTTCTATGATGTTTGAGGGTTTTTTTTTTTTTTTTTAAGAAGAGGAGTGGTTAACCATACAATTTTTTTATATGTGACAAACCACTTTTCGATAATTTATGAGGAACTAGTTTCCTTTAAAAAAAAATTTGAAAGTTAATTTATGTCATAACTAAGATTCAAACGAGGGTCTCTTTTTGAAACAATTACCTATCTTACCAATTCCACTAACAGTAGTTTATTAGGAATCTAAGGCTAACTATTTAAGAAATATGAAATTGGAGGACCATTTTGCAAATAAGCAAAACTTGAGCCCTAGTTTTTCCCTTTCTCCTTAACTTCTCCCTTCTCGTTTCCCCTTTTTCTTCTCTAATTCCAGTTCGCGAGCAACCCCGGCCCCTAGCTTCTCCTATCGCGATCTCTCTTCTCTCTCGCGCGAGATAGCTTTCTCCCTCGTCTCTCTCGATCTGCTATGTCTCATTCTTCCTCTCCCTCTTCATTCGAGCAAGCAAAGCCACGCTGACGAGGAGCGTCGGCGTTCATCCTATTTCGTCGCGTGGAGCGTCGCTGCTAGCAATCGTGTGACGAGGGACCAGTCGACCCGAGTCCAGATCTGTTGCCGACAAGCCGTTCATTGCCAGTCAGTCCCGTGAAGCTCGTTTCTGGAGCTTATTCACCAAGCAATCCTTATATATAGCTACGTCTCTTCCTTTGTGCTCGTCACTTCGTTCATCGTGGGTGGCGCTCCCTGTCTCCACGATACTGCTGGGTAATTGGCAAAGGCTAACAAAGTTTGTTATAAGGAGTTTGTTGGATTTGTATTTGGATTTTAGCTACGGGTTTGCGATTTCAAGCCAAAGAACTTAGAGCTTGGCTGAGCTTTGGGTTGTTCTTGATGAGTTAGCAACTTTTGCTTTCTTTGCTTCAAACCGAGTTTGTTTGTGATGAGCTTTTGTTAGCAATCTTGGTTTAGCTAGTGGTTGGGTTTGTTCAAGTTAAGACTTGGTTGGAAAGCTTGTCGAAGGTTTGAGTTCGGGATTTAGCAAGTCGCTTCGTGGTTTGGTACTTCATTGGTTCGTGTGCTTACCTATAGTGCTCACCTTATTATAGGAGAAGTTTTATTGCTTGGTTGAAGCTTGAGCTAGAAGCGTTTATGTGAGCGCTTTTGTTGGATTGAATCGAGGTCAGAGCTTAGGTTGTGTAAGTGTTGGTGGTACCTTAGAATCCTTTAAGCTCTTGTGTCTCTGTGTTTGATATCTTGTATGCTGATTGTTTTTATTGTTTACTCGTATCTTGTAGGTTAGAGGTTAGCTAGAATGCCCGTCTAGACTAAAGCCTAGTAGTTGGTTCTTGTAAAACCCAAGTGTAAGGAACTTTGTTCGGGTTTTGTTTAATGCAAGAATCTAGACTTATCTTATGATATTCATGTCCTGAATAGATTTTAGGTTGCGGTGCATGCCTATATCTTGAATGTCATGGTTGGGATTGCATAACGTGTATGTATGCTGTTATATCCTAAAACTTGTTGCATGTCTTGTTGTTTCATTGGCACTGTATCATGGAGCAAGTATGTTTGGTAGCTTCAAGAAACCTATTGTTGTTTATCTTGATTGTCTCATTGGAAATTGCAACATTATGTGTTGGTTGTGTACTTGAATAAGTCCTTGTAGGTGTTGTATGTTATCTTGCATGGTCATGTCTGAAACTCGTCTCTGGCACATTCTTGCTTAGTTATGTGTAAAATCATGTTATTGAAAGTTTAGCTAAATTTCTGAACGTCGTATATGTATGAAATGTACACTAGTTCCTAAATAGGCAATGAATGATATACTTGGATGCTTCAAATGTCTTATGAACGTTCGAATGTTTTACATACCGTGGCTTGATTGCTAAACGATCTTGAAACACGACTGCATAGGTTCATGGTTTAGTTCGTCATAGGGTTCATGGCATGCATGAGGCTTTGTGGTGTGAATCGAGTCACATTCCTTCATAGAGTGAGCATACAGGTAAGACGACCGACTCATGTCTCCTCTCCAACATAGGGTGATTCCAATAGATCATAGGGTCTATTGTTGTGTGACACGTCATGGGATGACCCATAGTGGTATAGGCTAGACGGAACCAACGTCCTCTGACAGATAGAGGTAACTGTTGTAAGAGGCTTTGCACGTTATTAGGACGATGAACACTACATCGACCCGAAATGTGGTGAGACTTACCATAGGGTCAATAGTCTGCATTTAGGAACTTGGCATCGGCTGGGGACCCAGTCGTCCATACGTGTAACCTAGTTGAGTGATCTATGATGCATAGGGTGCGATAGTGGGAGTCAAGCATCGGTTGGATATCCCTTATCGTTATGAGTTGGAGCGAGAACTTGCTAGGCACTGAGCAGTCGAATTTGCTAAGGTATAAGTGACCTCCGCTCTAGTAGGTTGGATCGCTCTCGGCTTGGCGTTGTGCGTGGTACCTGATGTGTTCGAGTTGACCCCACCGTGCCGGAGAGACCCCGGGATAGCATGTGCGACTCAGTGGATAGCCCTTGCGTCTAGGTGCTCTGTTGTACCTGGAAGAGTTAGGTAGTGGCTTTTCGGGTCTCACGGCATTGCCCAGTGAGACTCCTCCACGGTTATTATCAATGCCCATTGGGCTCAGCGACGCTTGTACCAGGGAGTTGGGACTCGTTCCCTTTCGTTTGGGTATGTTATTCAGGATTTATATTCATGTTTTCTTTGCTTCTATATGCTGTGTGCACCCCGTGCGGGGTTTCTTACTGAGTTGTCATAGACTCACCCTTCATTTTATGTTGGGCTGTGGATTCAAACCACAGATGCAGGTACGTATCAGGATGGATGACCGACAGCTGAGGATGGACTAAACGGGGACGCGTCTGTTGCGTCTAGTCTTTTATGTCGTTTGTTTATAGTCTTATTTTATTTCTTCCTACACGAAATGTTGTAATAACTTAGCATTGATTTATTTGGCTTTGAAACTGAGATCTCGAAATCCATGTCTTTTTAACTATTTAACTACCTAGACAGTACTTTGGAAAATGATTTGATTCAACTTGTAGGATCGTTTTAAATGCTTTTTCGAAATATCCAGATTATGTTATACAAATTTTTGCAGGTATGAGTTTTCCCTATTTTAGGGAAGACTCTGCCAAAATTTTATTTAAAATTTTCATGCATTAGTAAAATCTGTGGTATAACTTACGGTTATGGACCGTGTTGCTACAATGCAACCATACTTAACCACTCATCAAATTCTCTAACAAATCACTCAATCAAATTTCACATCAAACATATCACTCAACCATTAGTAACATCAATCTTTAAATAAGTAATTAATTACTCAACGACTATTAACATTAATCTCCAAACAAGTATTCAACTATTATTAATCCCTCCACTCTTTTCTACAAAAAAAAAAAAAAAAAAAACAAAACAAAACAAAAAAAACAAAAACAAAAACAAAAACAAACAAGCACATGTTGATTAAGTATTAAATTATCATCCAGAACATCAGACGAAAGTTAGGTTTCAATAACCATTTTTATTTTTTAGATAAATTATAAATTTGGTATCTATGATTAGAAGTTAGAATTTGGTTTTTACGATTTAAAAAACTAGAATTCAGTCCTTATAATTTAGAGAAAACAAGAATTTAATCTCTATAGTTTGAAAAATTAGAATTTAATCATTATACTTTGATAAAATCTAAAAAATATGCTATGTTTTTTTGTAATTGTTGGTGAATAAAATATATAGATATGGGTTATTTATATTTTATTGATAAGAGTATGAAAAAAGTAATACATAGAAATTGGTTATTTAGGATTTATCAAATCATATAGACTAAATTCAATTTTTCAAAAAGTCATAGAACTAAATTGTAAGGGTTGGGAAGAGATATCTTCCCACTCATTATTTGGCCCACCAACTTCCATCACATCAGTTACTAATTTATTTTTAATTTTTTTTCATTTATATCTTCCTTTCATTCCTTTCCCTTCCCTTCCTACCTTTTCCCATCGTAGCCAAAAATGCCCTAGCTTTGTTCAAACCATAGACACTAAATTCTAAAATTTTAAATCATATAGACTAAATTCTAACTTTTTTAAATCACAGCGATGACTTTAATAATTTATCCATATTTTTATTAGTAATTTTCATGTTTATTTTTGAAATTAGTATAGGAATAATCAAATATTACTTTTAAGAAGAATATTATTTAAGGTAAATTATAAATTTAGTCCGTATGGTTTAAAGCAAGTTAGAGTTTAGATCCTATAGTTTAAAAATCTAGATTTTAGTTCTTAAGATTTGGAGAAACCTACAATTTAGTTCCTATGGTTTGAAAATTTTAAATTTAGTCCCTAAGATTAATAAAATCTAAAAAATAGTCTGTTGTTTGTAATTGTTGGTGAATAAAACACGTAGAAAGTAGTTATTTTTTGGTTTAATAATGAGAGTGTGAGATAAGTAATTGATTGGACAAAAATACATAATTTATACATCACATTTACGTACTTAATTTTTCTACGATTTACAAATAACTTTGACTATTTTTTAGCTTTTATCAAACCATAAGGACTAAATTCTTTTTTTTTTTTTAAATAGGGACTAAATTCTATATTTCTCCAAGCTCAATCAGACCCCTTGGGGGTCGCCAAAGGAAGCTAAGAGCCTCCGGGGTCGGCCAAGGGTGGTTATAGCCCCCAAAAGGGTAGCCAAGCCCAACCCGAACCCCTGGAGATTGGCCAAAAGAATGCTACGACCGCCAGGGGGTCGGCCAAGCCGAATCCGACCTGTTCAGGGTCAGCCAAAGAAGGTCGAGACTCCTAGGGGGTCGGCTAATAAAGGCCAAGCCCAATTCGACCCCCTAGGGGTCGACCAAAAGAAGCTACAAACCCCAAGGTGTCGATCAAGCCTAATCCGACCCCCGAAGAAACCCACAGGCTAGCCATGGAGGTTAGGACTCTCCCTTGGACGAGTTGATCGAGTCCAAGTAACCTCCAAGACCATTGTGTCGTAAGGTAGTCGTGGATTGAAGTTACAACAAATAGGCCTAAATCCCTCTTGGATAGGTCGTGGAGGTTATGATTCTCCCCCAGGAGTAGACCAAGTCCAAAGTGACGACTAGATCTGCTGACAATGACCATGATTTATGCGGAGAGGGCTATGAGCCTTTTTTAGGGGTGAGTCGCGGAGGTGAGGATCTGTATGGATTGATCGAGATCAAAGGCGACCTCCAAGGAGATCGATCGGGTGGGTCAACGCTAAGAGAGTCGATCGTGGAGGTTAAGACTTTCCTTGACCAAGTCCAAGTAACATCATGAAACATAGCACCTATTAGGTGAAACGTCCTAAAGTTACACCGAGAAGCCCACACCCTCAATGTGTCGGCCATGAAGGTGAGAACCTGCAAAAGTTGACTAAGTTCAAGTAACATCCAAGTCAAGACCGTTCCACCTCTAAGGGTAACGATCAGTAGACACGCCGATATTTATTCTTGGCTTAATGGCGGACGTTTTAAACGGCTGACCTTTAAGCCTCTATTAAGTGAGCTGCAGCAAGTACAAGTAAGGTTGTTATAAGAAGTCCGATCATTTTCCATTCAAATTCAAGCTGGACTACGCTAACAACCCTTGTAAGCGTTCTAAGTTCTAAAGCTATCTCTAAAATACTCTCCTAAACACTTTACTAACTTAGGCATCCGAAGCCCTATGGCTCACAACACACTAGTGTGCCTTTTTTATTTTTGCAGTTCTCTCGTTTCCGATAAAAACAAATCTTACCATTGATCTAGTTGACCATTTTTTGGCATCAACATAAATAAAACTAATTTTAGGTCAACCAAACAATCAATCAAACTCAAGAAAATATCATTTATTTGAACCAAATTCAACTTATTGAATTGGATTGGTTTGGTCCGGCATATTCAAGCTATCAGGTTTTTTGAACACTCCTAACATTGATAACATATGTAATTGTTATTCGAACTCCAATAATCTACCAACGATTATAAATACTCAAAATAACGAGGATCTATCGAAAAAAATGAGGAGACATCCTATCATTTATAAAAGAGGTGAAACACTACTCATTATGAATTAATTTTGAAATTGATGAAATACAACACTCATTATCAACTTAATTTTGGGACGAGTACTAATATGAGAATCCATTGAATGATCAAATAAAATTGTACTCAAAGTCACCAATAATGAATACCTCCTCGGCTCCTACCATTTAGAGTGATACAAATTTAATTTCCAGGGTAGCCTATTAGTAATTAAGATGTAGGTGTAATAATCTTATTAATCTCTAGAATTTCAAATGAAGTTTCTTTTATTATTTTAATTTACAAATTAAACATAAAAGTAACTATATCATTGATATATTAAGTAAAAAAAAACAATTATTTTAATTTTAATCAACCATCTATTACACATAAGTAGAAATTTTGTTATAATAACTCAAATTAAATATAGAAGGGTTGGTTTGACATTCTCAAAGGGTTATTACAATTCATTCAAAATATTTGCCCCTTAATAATCACTCAAACTTATAATTAAGTTTATTCATTTATTTCTAAATACTCAAAATAATTTAATTTTAATTTTAATAAAAAGTATCATTTAATTCTATTCATTTATTTCTGAATACTCAAAATAATTTCTTTTTCATTTTAAAAAAAGTATCATTTAATTATAATCACTTACTTTTAAGAGTATTTAGTATGGATATTCAAGGTGAGCATAAATTTTACGTATGTATCTAAAATTAATTTAAATTACATAAATATTCATTTATTTATTTAATACTTATTTTACTTTTTAATAATCCCTAAATGCCCATTTCTCCAACCTCAAATCCTAGTTTTTTTTTTCACCCGTATAATGCAACCCACAAAACAGAGAATATGGTCACCTACGATTATTGTTGCGAATGGCCGGAGAAGAAGGCCGCGAATGCCCGGAGAAGATTGTTACATGTATAATACTGATAGTTTCTAAAACGTAGAAGATAAACAAATACCTATATATAATATCAATACGTATACAATACTGTATTATATAATACATCTTTTGTTTCATATAAAATATTGATAGTTGATATTGTATTACAATAGGTTATATATTACTGTATTATATCATACCAAAACCAATGATAATAATCATTTGTAATGAAAAATACTAATTTAATACTTTATATGTTATGAACCACTAATACCTACGTTTATCCGTATAAATACAATAGTAATACAATTCATATTAGATTGTAAACGTTATAATACATTAGTAATACAACTGAGAGGTGTGACAATTAAATCTGTCGACGTTTCTAATATATTATTATAGTATAATATAATACTAGTTGGTGGATCAATAAACACAATATTAATACAAATACATATATAATACCTTAGTGATATAATACCTAAATAATACATCATTAATGACATTTTTGTAAATAAAGTAATCTTCAACTTAGGGTTACATAATATGTTTAAATACAGTATGGTAGCCGTTTTTCTGTTGTTTTGAACTTTTCGAATGACCTCCTTGCTATTGAAATTCATCGGCTCTGTTGATGAAGGTTAAGATCGACGACGACGGTGAAGAACGAAATCGACGACGGCGACGAAGGGCAACCAACGATGAACGACGACAATGAACGACGAGTTCGACAACGAATGTGAAGAGCGAGGTAGAGTTCGACAGTGGTGACGGTGAAGATCGTGGTCGATGGTGACGATGGAGGGTTGGAGGTATTTGAATGGCGAGTTCGACGACTGTGAAGGGCGAGGCGTAGAATTGACGGCGGCAACAGTGCGCAAGTTGTGATGGCAAAGATGGTAGGTATGGAGGTCGACTTCTTGATAGGTGTGGTTACTAAAATGGTACTAATGTAGTTTTATGTTTTTTTAAATATAAAAAAAAAACGTTTTGAATATGTATGCAAATTAAATAAAAAATGGACACATTTCTAATATTTATACACGTTTTGAATATGTAGGCAAAGCTCCTTATTTTTAACCTTCAAATTAATCACTTATTTTAATCACAATATTATCTACAATTTTTCTACAAAAATTATAAGGAAACTTTATATATATAGCCAAGTAGCATATGATTATTACGTATCTGCCAAAAATCTAAAATTATTGCAAGCATATTCAATTTGTAATTTTCTAGATTTATTAGTGTATTGCAAGTTACAAAAAGACTACAGTTTCTATTACTACTGTTTTAGACTTTAAAAAAAAAAAAAAATTCCAATATGGTTGATATTGACATCCACGTTTTCCCCCCAAATCACACACGATTTAGCGCTGCACGATTTTTATTCTTGGGAAAAACATTAAAGCCACATGTTGACCTTGTTCTTTTCCGCCTCCAATTTTAAAATTTCTGCGTTCGTCTCTCTCAAACGAAGAAGAAACAGTCGCTGATTCGTCTTCCACAAGTTTTTTTGGTAGTGTTTCTTTTACCCTTCATCGATAAATAGTGTATTTGCCTAGTATGTCGAAGGTTTATTTTGATTTAACTGGTAATAGAGCACTGACGAGTTCTGTTTGGTTTGTAAGGAAAATAGGGTTTCGTTGGTAAATTGGCTTGAAGGTAAGTGATACAAAGATTTATTGTTGACGGAAATGGACATAATTATATTGTTACTGTATTTCATCTGTATTAAGAAAGTATATGAATCGAAAAAGAGTATTTCTGCGTCATTCTTGAGTTTTCATATAAAGTTGAAATATGTTCAAAATAGTGTAAGATCCAGATGATGTATGGCATAGTAAAGAGTAATGGAGATAATAATACCATTTTTACATGTATTATGTATGTAATATCGATTGAAATTGAATTTCCACCATACAAATTGTATTGTAGTGGTATTATCATATGTATAAATGTTAGCGTATAAGTGTGAATGGAAAGTAGTTACAAGCATTCGTACTATCTCGGTATTATACAAATAATAGTTTGTATGTATTTATATCATACTACACAAGATGAAGCTTAAAAATTTCTCTAACATACTTCATATATAAAAACGATAATCTAAAATATAAAAGAGAGAAAAAAAAACTTACTCATTTGAAAAATGATAACTCTCATTCAAAAGGACAAACAAAACATAGAAGTTTACTGAATATTAGTAATTAGACATATGTATAAATATGATATTATTAAAGAAAATGCACATTACCTCCTGACGAAACAAAGAAAAAGCAATTAAAGTACGTCCAGAAATCAACTAAAATTCAAAAAGAAACACAAAAGAAGGAAGAAAGAAGAAAGAAGATTAAGGTTGTTATTCATGAAAATGAAATTGTTATGGTTATTCGTAGAGAACAATAAGACTGAAATTAGAGCTTCTTAATGAAAAGAAAATTGTTAATACATAAGAAAAGCATTTAGGTAGAAGAATCAGCATTGAATAATAAATAAATAAAATAAAATAGACGCCAACTGGTAAAATAAGATAAGAAAACAAAAAAATTCATATTGAGTAATAAATGGAAAAATGATGATTCGAATATCATTTATTTATGTATAAAAAAATATTTATCCTTACAATTAAAATCTATTTGAGATATGTGTAATAATTATAGACAAATTAAATATTCATGCTAAATTTTCGAATTATAATTCATACAAATTATTAAGTACAAAACAACTATTATTAAAATTCAAATATCTTACTATTCAAAATAGTTTGATTTTAAAATAAATGATACTCCATTTAAAGTTGTTTCCATATTTTGAACTTAGAAAAAACGAGCTAAACAGACTATAATTATGACGTAGCCCTAGAAAAAAAAAAACTCGAGATTTGCAAAAGCAGGTCCAAATGTTTGCATTATTTAACTTTCCTCCCCACTCGTACACTGCCAAAAAAGCCATTATTATAGCCGGCAGTGCTTCCCTTATCTCTTTCACTAATGGCCTCCCTCTGTTCATCAGTTCATTGAATCTGCCGCATCTCATCTTACCTTCTTACAAATCCGACACCAATGATCTTCCCCTGAAATCCCATCACCACGATGAAGCGAGATCATTCTCACCAATCCCCAAATCCCGTCGCCGGCAAGGCCAAGCTATGGCCGGACGAGCAAGACGAAGACGACGACAAGCTTCTTGCCGCCCTTGGCTACAACGTCCGTTCGTCGGACATGGCCGACGTCGCTCTGCAACTCGAGCTCCTCGAAATGAAGATGGGTTTGTCCGAAGAAGACGGGATTTCTCATCTCTCTTCCAATACCGTCCATTACAATCCCTCCGATGTTTCCTCCTGGGTTCAGAGCATGCTCGCTGAACTCAACACCGATCCCGTTCTCGCCGTCGCAGACGATTCCGAGTACGATCTCAGAGCGATTCCGGGTGTTGCTGCTCTCCCCCAACCCGATTCCACTAACCCTAGAAAGCGATTTAAGAAATCCGACTCCGAATCAACTCTTCTCACTGCCTCTACCTCTGTTTCCTCTTCTTCCTCCTCGTCGGAGCCGTCGCGCACGGTGGTTCTCGTTGATTCCGCCGATACCGGCGTCCGTCTGGTTCACAGCCTCCTCGCCTGCGTCGACGCCGTTGATTCCAACAACCTCAACCTCGCCGATGCGTTGTTGAAACATATCAGAATCCTCGTCGAGGCTCAAGCCGGCGTTATGAGAAAAGTCGCCGGTTATTTCGCCCAAGGTCTCACTCGCCGGATCTATCGATTTCACCCTCAGAAGCCGTTCGATGATTCACCTTCCTACACCGATCTTCTCCAAATGCATTTCTACGAATCTTGCCCCTATCTGAAATTCGCCCATTTCACTGCCAATCAAGCTATTCTCGACTCGGTTGGCTCCGCCGCAACCATCCACGTCGTTGATTTCAACCTCCAGCAAGGCCTCCAATGGCCGGCGTTGATTCAAGCCCTCGCGCTCCGTCCTGGTGGTCCGCCGGTGTTTCATTTAACCGGAATCGCTCCTCCGCCGGTGGAAAATTCCACCGACGGATTACAAGAAGTGGGTTCAAAATTAGCCCAATTCGCGGATATGATGGGGGTTAAATTCGAATTCCGTGGCTATTTTTGCAACAGTTTAGCCGATCTAGAACCATCAATACTGTATTTAGAATCGGACACCGTGGCCGTAAACTCAATTTTCGAGCTCCATCGGCTACTGGCGCATCCGGGAGCGATCGAGAAAGTTCTAACCACAATCAAAGAACTAAACCCTAAAATCGTTACGGTGGTGGAACAGGTAGCGGATCTGAACGGGTCGTCGTTCACGGAACGGTTTACAGAAGCGCTGCACTACTACTCGAGCTTATTTGATTCGTTGGAAGGGTCGCCGGCGGCGGAAGAGGACGTGGCGAGATCGGAGGAGTATTTAGGGAGGCAGATCTGTAACGTGGTGGCGTGTGAAGGTTCGGACAGGGTCGAGCGGCACGAGACGGTGGCGCAGTGGCGGAGCCGGATGGGTTCGAGTGGATTCGAGATGGTTCATCTGGGTTCGAACACGTTCAAGCAGGCGAGTACTTTCCTGGCTTTTTGCGGCGGCGGAAATGGGTACCGAGTTGAAGAGAATGGTGGGAGTTTGACGCTGGGTTGGCACACTCGGCCGCTCATAGCCACCTCGGCGTGGGCGGTGACTCAGGCTAGTTGAGTGGAGATTCGACTGGGACTCAACTCGGCCGAGTTCAGGGAAAATCGGAATCATTTGACAACTAAGTGGTGGGGCTCTGTAATTCTTGTTCAGTTGTTTTGTCTGTAACCCTTTTTCTGGGGGTTTTTTCAAAACTATTTATTTTCTTTTTTTTTTTTTAATTATTAAATGAAAATATGGTAGAGAAACTGAGTATGAAGGAGGGGTTTTTTATTTTTTATTTTAACTTTTTTTTTTCTTATGGGTTTGGGTTTAACCTCTTTTTTTTTGCCTTTTGTGGAATTGAAACTTTCCTTCGTTATAGTCGGGGTAACACGCCCGTTCCTAGACAGGCACTGAAAGACATCAAAGAAATGGAGACATGGAAGATTTTTACAAATTAATTAAAGTCACGGTAGTTCTTAAACCTTGAAATTTTAAGAGAGTACGCTTTCAAAACTCAAACCTTACCAAAGTAATTCAATATAATTATAAAAAAAAACTCAAAATTTGTAGCACCAAATATGCCACGTCACTCTTAGATAGAGGGCTTGCCTCCTTCCCTGCGTTAATTATAAGAAGGGAAGTTTTCCTTATATAATTATGATTGTCTAGCTTTGACATGTGGTGCTATCTGATTTACAGAAAGAATCCAAGCTACAATGATTCATGATCGCTTCATGTATTGTACCAACAAGAAAATGAAATTTCTTTTCACAGTAAAATTTAAAAAGTGAGTCCCGATAACAATCATTCAGCTATAACTGTCATGGCAGCGTCAATACAATTCGACTGGAAACAACTCGCTAGCCACATGCACCCGAGATCCACAAAACCCATTAACCAAGAGTATTATCTTTATCATAAATAAAATTCAAAAAGTATATATCTCATCTATTCTATAAATTTATTATGGTTATGAAATTACAAAGCAAAAGGTGAATAGAATTCAGCGATCTAATACTCCTAAATAGTGTGATCATCCCAAACAGATTGGAGTAAATCAATCACACCATAATCAAGATATCACGACTTCATTTACTGGTAATAAAAAACGATTAAATGGCATTGGATTATCAAACTATATCCAGACGTTACATCTCGCGCCCAATCAAATTGAATAAGAAAACGTAATTAAATCCACTGAGGTAACTTTAACGTAACGCAAATAACAAAACGTAAAAATAAAGCAGAAGTATAAAGAGATGGATCATCACCACGAAAACAACACAAAATGAATAAAGATCAAAAACGAAGAAGAAAAAAAACGTACCCATTGGAAGAAAATGGGAAGCTGATGCAGATTGGAAGCTGTAGAGAGCCGAAGAATGAATGAGATCGATTGAAAAGGGAGAGAAAACAGGATGGATCTCAGAAGGGAGAAATTGAGATATGTATAACCTTTATCGAACTCGATGATGGAAATGGGAGTTGATCTTCGAAAAGCAGGCTTGACAGTCTCTGTTTTTCGTTACGATTTTCCAATTTGGCGCAAGCGCGAGAGGTATGGCAATAAATATTTGAAGGACGGGAATATAATTACGAGAGAGGACCTTCCCGTCAAATTTAAAAAAATAAAAAAATAAAAAAATAAAAAACACTTAATTAAATGTTAAAATATCATTTTCTATCTTTTTTTTTTATATTATTATTTATTTATTTTGATTTTTAAATTTTAAAATGTTTAAAATTAGTTTCTAAATTTTTAATTTTATTTGTGAAGGTATAATTTTTAGACTTTAAATTAAAAAAATAATAATAATAAATTACTTTTATAAATTTATATAATTTATATTCATAATTTTAATACAAGTAAATAAAATATGTGAATATATTTTTAAGTTTATGAAAAAATGTGGTATATTTTTTAATAACAATTAACTTAAAAAAAAAAATGTAACCATCGATTTTTTTTTTTTTTTTAATTTGAGGTTATATATTAAAATTAAAACTATGAAATTTTATAAATCAAAATAGAATTTTTTTTTATTTTTTTTTTTTTTTATAATACAAATTGTAAGAGGGATCACAAATCCTACCTGCACTACTGTTATCAAAAAATTGAATAAATCTAGAGATTTGGAACCAAACCATAACAAATTTAACTCTATTAACTAAGATTTGATTTTTAAACTTAAATAAAATTGTGAAATGTTGTGTATTTTTATCAAATTATTTAATTACTATGAGTTGTTTTTTTATTAAGTTTTTTTGATACATTGTTTTTATAATAAGTTTTTTTTTTTTTCATATTATTCTCTTTGTACTCACTAGTATTCTCTTCATCCAAACTCTTAGAATTATTATTCCCATACAATTCTCATCCTCCATATAATGTTTTCATATTCTTGCCCAAAAATATTGTTGTGTTTTTACTTTTTAATAACAAAAAAATGAAAGATTTTTGTGATAAAATATCATTTTAGTCTATTAAGTTTGATATTTGTTCTATTTTGGTACATACTTTAATTGTAGATAATGATGTATCTTTTATTCTTTCATTTACGGTTTTCAAAAATTAAAAATAAAATAAAATAAAATAAAAATGAACAATAACTCAGCAGCATCAATGAATACACAAAGATCTTTGAGGTCACGGGTTCAAAACCTCATTCTCAACCATTATAGTTAGGGGTGTATAAAACAACCAAAACTCAACCAACTCAATTACTTAACCTAAACAGTAAGAGTTAGGTTAAATTGTGATAATTTTTGTTGGGTTGGATTGGTTATAGTATTGATCGTTTTTTTAGATCATTCAATCCAACCCAATAAGAACTAGCATATAATATATACATACGCATTTGTGTGTGTGGGAAGAGAAATTAAATAATAAGACATGTTATTAACATATTGTACACTAATAAAATAGATAAGGTAGGTTAAAGTATAATATCATATATTCATCTACGATATATATATATATATTTATATATATATTTACGGAGTATGAATATACTTGTTTTATAGAGGAAGTGATGAATTAACACAACTTGATAACTCAACCCAGCCCAACTCGAAAAATATTAGGTTGGATTGAGTTAGGTTGGGTTGCTCTAATATTTGACGGGTTGAAGAAATGACCAACTCATAACTTTAGGTTAGTCTTAAAATTTTTTCTTCCTCGACCCAACCTATATCATGCATCCCTTAATTGTAATCTAAAAAAAAAAAAAAAAAAATAGAGAGAAAAAAAAAGGGTATATTATAAATTTAGTCCCAATGATTTGAAAATTTAGACTTTAATCTTCATGGTTAGGAGAAATATAGAATTTTGTCCATATGGTTTGAAGAAATATAATTTAGTCTAATGGTTTGATAAAAGCTAAAAAATAATTAATATTATTCGTAAATGATAGGAAAATTAAATATGTAAATGTGTTATATGAATTATGTATTTTTTTTCAATTAATTACTCATCTCATATCCTCGTCTTTAAACACAAAAAGAACTTATTTCTACATATTTTATTCACTAACAATTACGAACAACAAATTTAGATTTATCAAATCTCAAGAACTTAGTTATAATTTTTAAATCATAACAACTAAATTGTAAAATTTATAAAACATAGGGACAAAAGTCTAAGTTTCATAAAAGTACAAGGACTAAATTTATAATTTATAAAAGAAATTATATTTAGAGTTAGCTTCAGCTAAGACCCGTACAACGGCCGACGGGAGAGCGACTCTCTACGAACAACCAAAATCAGCCATCTAAACGCAAAAGACTAAGAAAAAACGAAACTTACAGTCATCGGAGATGAGCGAAGCAAAACCACCCAAGCTCTACACCAACAAACCCAAGAAATGTACCATTCTCGAACTCCCTTCATTTTCTTCCAAGTTTAGGCACAATTTGGTTACTCTAAGAACCGACCACCTTCAATCTTTCATTCTATTTGTTAGGGTTTTAGTATCTGATTGGTGTTCGATCTGATTTTTGCTTATTTATTTCTTTGTTTTTTCGTTTTGTAAGCAGCTCGGGTCAAGCAATTTCAAGAGAAGCACAAAGTCAGAGACGCTTCTTATTCGGTGGCGCCACAAGCGTCGTCGAACATGGGATCTACTCCTCCGCCGGCGCCGCCGAAGCCTCCGAGGGAATCATTTGCGAGGCGATATAAGTTCTTATGGCCCATGCTCTTGTCTGTGAACCTTGCTGTTGGAGGTAATTTTGCTCTTCCATGATATGTGTTAACGTGTTTTATGAATTCCGTTAAATCCCGAAACAGGATTTTATTTTTTTTATTTTTATTTTTTTTTCTTTTTAATCTTTGTTATTCGCTCGTCAATGGAGTCATTGCATTCAGGGTTGGTACTCTCTAGTGCCATTGGTGTGGGCCAGTCTGTTTTTGAGCTTAAGCCTCCTCGACTATTTCAGCTCGACTATTTCATTTCATAATAACTAGTAGGAAATTAATTTATAAGCAAGTAGTCACCCTAATTGAATCCAAGGAATTTCATTGATTTATGAAATTTATAAAAACTTAAGAAACAAAATTGTTCTCAAAGAGTGGCGCGATGATCGAAGACTTAGGTTTTGAAGACGTGTTTTCTTCGATATCTCAAATTTGACATTAATTTATAGGCACTTCTCATGTCTCCTATTCTTTGATGTCTCCTGGTGCTTAGTCTATATACGGGCATGGTTATCCCGAGTATAGTAGAGTGAAGTTTCGATTTCTTCGTTAAAAAAAAAAACAAAAACAAAATTCAAAAAGGAAAAGCAATCTCTGAGTTGAAATAGATCCCAGACCCGGTAAATTGAAGTTTTCCAGCTGACACGAGAACTAAGGATAGACGCGCTGTAAAAGAGAATACTATAAGACGAGAAGAAGATATTCAATTTACCCTCGACTTGAGTTAAGTTAATGCTAGGAAAATAATATTATTTAAGAATAATGAATAAGTCTTTTCCTTTGGTCCTCAAGGGGTGGCCTTCGCCTTCATAGGTCTGGGCAAGCGGTGCCTTTGATTTAAAAGTTCTATGGGTTTTTTTTGTCTTTAAAAAGTGTCTAGCTTAGAGACGGACGTGATTATCCTAGATATAGTAGAGCAAAGTTTTTATTTCTCTATTTCAGAAAAAAAAAAAAAAAAAAATCTAAGATTTTGTTTGTCTTCGAGAGGTGACCTTAATAGTAGAGGTTTGGGATCTCCAAAGTATACGTTTTTTTAAGATCCTAAGTTCGAAAGTGATGTTCATTATAAAATTCCTTGTTCTCCCAGATTTGGTCCTTGGGACAAATGCCCCTAGATATAGTGAGGTGGGGGTGAAACACCAAGTTTTCACCAAGAAGATTCTTTGAAGTTTTAAGAGGATGAGCCAAATGAGAGAGGATAGCAGAATGTATGAATTTGGTTGTGGTCACGTGATTTGCAGCAAAGATCATAATACGTCTTAAGAGCGGGGGCACTGTTGGCCTGGGTTATTGAGTGTTCATATGTACTGATCTGATACAACAAGCATCATGGAATTTTGTCGCAAACTCTATGATTTTAGTTGTGGTCAAGTGATCTGCAACATAGCTTAAGCATCATATGCGACAACGACTTATGTAGGTAATCGGCAGGATTATTAGCTACCCTACATTGAGAAGCTTGACAACATTGTTTATTAATTCTTACTTTGTAGTATTGATGATTGTTTTTTTGGTTACTCCTACTTGCTTTCTGTTTGTATATGCCTATTGAGTTGGCATCCCTCTCCATCTTCTCCTCTCCCTTTCTCCTCCCTTGTTTCTATCTTCTTGTAATTCTTTCGTATATCAATGAAATAGTCAGTTTTCTATAAAAAAGAAAAAAAAACAATGGTGCTCCTTGGACATAAATTAGAGTCTTAAGTTGAGAATATGCTAAGTGTGTAATAATTCTTAATGGTCAAACCATCGTGGGGTTGATCTAGTTTGTCAAGGTGGGTCTTGGAAAATTAAGATGTCCTCTGCCAAAGAATTAATTTTCTAATAAATTTTTTTGAGATTCAATTGTTATACAATCAGATGATATATCAAAATATTCTAGATGTGCATAATTTAATCTGGACACTAATGAATAATTTTTTTTTTTAGGTTTTGCCCGCCTTATTAGATTTCATGTTTACTCTTAGCCTCTGAGGCCTTTTTGTAATTATACCAAAAAGGTCTCGGGTTTTAGACCTTAATTATATATTTTTATAATTATACTTTAAGTATTGTCCCCAAGGGGTGGCACGGTGGTCGAAGGCTTGGGTTTTGAAGGTGTGCTCATCTCAAGATCTCAGGTTCGAGATTCGCAAATGACATTAATTCGTAGACACCTCCCATGTCTCCATTCGTTCAATATTTCTTGGTGCCTGGCCTAGAGACGGATGTGTTCACTTCGAGTATTGTAGAGTAAAACTTCGATTTTCCGATTTTCTAAAAAAATTAAAATTATATATACCTCAAGTATTATTTTGTCAGATTTAATGCCTTTTTAAGGTCGTCTCCATTTTGTGTGGCCTCTTTCTTTCGTTTTCGTTAGCGGTTATATTCTTTCATTTATTCTCAATGAAAGCTTAAAAAAAGTGGTTTTTATTCACCTGTGTGTGGTTTGGGGGTTGGAGCACGTAAAATTACCATCTTGCAATTGTTTAAAATTCAGGTTGTCGTTGTATTTAGGAAATCTTACTTGCTTTTGCATAAACTGAGATAAGTCTTTTAATTGTGTAGCTTATCTGTTTATGAGGACTAAGAAGCAAGATGAACATGTAGCTGAAGAAGAAGCTGCCCCAGTTGTCGAGGGATCATCGGCTAGACCACCAGCCATTGCGGAGCCTGTGAAGGTAAGTGAACCAATTCCGGTGGCTCGGCAGCGTGAACTTTTCAAGTGGATTTTGGAAGAGAAGAACAAAATAAAGCCGAAAGATCACAAAGAGAAGAAGCGCATCGAGGAAGAGAAAGCAATGCTCAAAGAGTTCATCCAAGCAAAATCTTTCCCAAACGTTTAGACTTTCCGCAAGTAAACATATTGACAGTTTTACATTGCTGATGGAATCTGAATGTTGCTGATTTCTTGTGGTCCTAGAATGATTTTTGTACATTTCAAATCCTCCCACCAACCCCACCCCCACCCCCCTCACGCTACTTGACAGGACGAACACAGTTACGTAAGGAAAACAAGAAATGAAACTAGTTAGGCCTCTGTCGATATCGGTACAGGATTTCCGATACGAACCAGAACCTTTCACTGCATTGAAAAAAAGGTACATTATAAATTTAGTCTTTATGGTTTGAAGAAAGTTAAAATTTAGTTCTTATGGTTTGAAAATCTAGACTTTAATCTCTTTGGTTTGGAGAAATATAGAATTTAATCTCTATGGTTTGGAAAAATAAAATTTAATACTTATGGTTTGATAAAATCTAAAAAATAGGGTATTCATAAATTGTAGGCAAATTAAGTACGTAGATATAGCTTTTAATGTATGAATGATGTTTTTTTTTATCCAATCAATTACTTATCTCACATTCTCATCATTAAACACAAAAGTAACTAGTTTGTATTTTATTCACTAACAATTAACAATGATACTATTTTTTAGATTTTATAAAATTTTCAGTACTAAATTCTAATATTTCATTACATAGAAACTAAATTATAGATTTCTCCAAATCAATAGGGACTAAAGTCTAAATAATTAAGCCGTAGGACTAAATTATAACCTTATTCAAACCATAGAAACTAAATTTATAATTTTCCCGAAAAAGAATATCCTTTCTTTTTGTTGGTGTTTGCCTTCTGGTTTTTGGCTTCCAACTTGAGAAAAAAATCCAAGCAACTTCTTCAACTTGGAAGAGTTCACATGGGCAGAATGAAATGATGCACCATTTCCCAAATAGATGTGAACTCCAATGTGTATGGTGAGATTTCTCCATCTTCTGCTTGCATAAACCTCCAAAATTCAAACTAAATGCAACTTCCAATGGCTCAAGTTTTTGCTGTTCTTTTTGGAATATTTTATTCTTTTTTTCTAGATAATGTGTCATAAATTCCTTCCACCATGCCTAAAAAAGAATCAAATGAGGGCCTGTTGAAATGATGTTAAATAAACAATCCATCTCTTTTAATTAAAAAAAAAAAAAAGGGGTCCTCTTTTAGAATTGTTCAAAGGGTCCAAACTCCAAAGAGAGATTCTTGGAATTGCAAGTGTGCAACAAAAATAGATGGACTTAAAATATATCCCACCTCCCTTTTCTAATCTTTTGTGAAAGAAACAACCATTTCCCATCATCCAACAATTGTATTAAAAAAAAAAAGGTTTTCTCATGTGAATGAATGGAATTAAAAAAAAAAAAAACTAAACATTTGTTGGAAACTATAATCTCATAGATGTGTAAGGGTGTTCCTTGACCACTAAGTCAATCTATGATGATTTACTCTTTGACTTCTGAATGTCGTTGATTATCATGTTAGTCTCACACTTTTGAGGTTTTCGGTTCGAATCATTGCCTAGACAAGTTTTTTTAAATTAAAAAAGTGAATAAAGTAACAAGAAATGGAGTTTTGGGTGAAAAAAACGGTACTAAAGCATTTACTTTCAAAAACATCATGAATGGACCCAGTGGTCAAGAGGGTCTTGAAAAACCAATACGTTAAGGGTTTAATTCGTAGTAATGACCTATATAAGAATTAACAAATTTTCTTGACATCAAAATATGGTAGGGTGTCTAGAGTCACATATATCTAACAAAAGAAAAAGTATTTGCATTTAACAAAAAGTTGAGAGTAGGGGTGATGATGAGAGAATGTGGTGTGGTTGGCTTAATTTATTCTCACATGAATGCATGAGGCTGCCCAGCTAAAACCTTCAAATAGTGGGGGATATATACTTGCAAAGCCATAACAATCATATAGTTGTGGGGACAAACCATATATAAATCTCATTTTCAAAAACCATATTTATTTATTTCCCTCTTTAAACTCTTAATCATTGCTCTCAATCTATATCAATGAAGTTTCTCATTTGCTTTATGAATCATATGATGCATATTCATTGATTGCTTTAGAATACAATCATGGTAATGTTTATTAAAGAAATGCCTTGTATTTGGACTGATGACTATTAGATATCATGCCATTTCTTGATTTGTTTGTTATTTTTTTATCATTCTCTAACAATTCTCTTCTTCATCAGCTTATCAGCTCTCTCTCTCTCGGTCTTTCTCTGCTGCACGCGTGCGTGTACACATGTGAACTCATTCTTAAATCATTCGGATGCGTAAAGATGCGGTCCGAGTTGTGTTGATGATGATTAACCATATTTAAGAGAAGCACAGAGAGAGAGAGAAGACAGAAAGGCAGAGGAAATCTTTGTCTAAAATGGACAGTTTATGGGATGTTGTGGTAGTGATAACCTTCTTTTTGACCACCATTATTCTCTATACAAATTGCTTTAGATTTTTCACATCAAAATTCTGCTACCAGCTTCCTTTAGGCTCTCTTGGCTGGCCTTTCTTTGGTGAGACTATTGAGTTCATCTCTTGTGCTTATTCCGACCGCCCCGAAACCTTCATGGACAAGCGTCGCCGACGGTAAGTAAATACACAAAAACACCAACTTCATAACATCTTTGTGATTGTTTGATAATTTGATGGACTTCTGTTCGTTGATATTGTTGAGATGTATCTTGAACTGTTTGCTGTCTAATGATTAGTTAGTCGGGGATCTCTTAAAACCCTAGCCTCAGTTGATCGACATTTTGTATTCTTATCTCATAAATAAAACGTAGCTCGCACATCGTTAGTGAATCACATAACTCTGTGGGTTTTTCTTTTGTGTTTTTTATGGTTTCTCTTCGATTATATATTGTTCTTTTGCATAACAGATATAATTAAATGTACCCCAACCCATTAACTTAAGATTTTTTAGCTCATTGATGGTTTAATATAGTTTGACATCGTATCAGAGAAGAGGTCATAAGTTTGATTCTATGTGGGCATCTTTCAGATTTCTGAACTCATGAGTGAAGAGGAGCGTTGGTTGATATAGTTAAATTATCTCAACCCATTAGCGTAAATTCGTGTGTTGATTGGTGGTTTAACGTAGTTTAGCGAGTTGCTTAGTTTTTATTTTTGTTATGAACCAAGGTTTGAATATGGTTTGTAGGTATGGGAAGGTGTTCAAGTCACATATTTTTGGAAGTCCTACCATTGTTTCTACTGATGCAGAAGTCAGTAAGTTCATTCTGCAGTGTGATGCCAAGGCTTTCGTTCCGTCGTACCCGAAATCGTTAACGGAATTGATGGGGAAATCTTCCATTTTGCTGATAAATGGGAGCTTGCAGAAGAGAATCCATGGTCTTGTGGGAGCTTTCTTCAAATCTTCACATCTTAAAGCTCAAATTTGCAAGGATATGGAGAGTTATGTTAAACTTACAATGGCAAATTGGACTGAGAACAATCCTATTTATCTTCAAGATGAAACAAAAAATGTCAGCTCTCTCTCTCTCTCACTCTCCCTTTTTTGCGTTTGGGGCTATAAAGCACGGACACTTCATTTTGGGCGGAGTGTTCGTGTCGGACACTGGAATTGAAGTGTTCAGTTTTTTTTAAAAAAATTTAATAACTGATACGACAAAGACAAGTTTGCAAGATTTTTTTTTTTGAAAAAATTATTTGTTTAACTCAAATAAAATGATCATTTTGTTTCTTTTAATTAGCCCACCCTTAAAAAGTAAAACTTGCTTTTTTGACGTCTACGTTCGAGAAGAGAATTATTCATCTTCCTCTTTGCACTCTGCCTCTCTGCCAATCCATCTTCAACGGGAGTTGCCATTAATCAATGAAGTGTTTCTTTTTCTAATAAAAATAAGTTGTCTCACATCCTTCACTCAAACACCAACTAGTCCCTCTCTCGTGTAAATCTCGAAATCCCATCAAGTAAATGATTTCTTAAAAAATACTTAAGCATAGAAAAAGAGTCAAAATCAAAGTACTTTGAACAAAATCATTTATTGTTTTCATATTATTTGTTCTACTTATTATTATTATTATTATTATTATTATTATTTTATATATACACATAATTGATGTATTTCAAACGTGTCTGTGTCTTAATTTTTTTCAAAATTGGCGTGTCGCCGTGTTCGGTCGTGTCCGTGTTCGTATCCATGCTTCTTACTTTGGAAGCACCAGTTGAATTAAGGTGCATGCTACGAGTTATGATAAACGATGTTTGAAGGGGTGATTATTATAACAAGAGTTATAATAAATAGTACTAAGGGGCAGGTTACTACAAGAGAGAAGAAGAAATGGTTAATCTCAAACGAGAACATGAGTAAAATGTGAAACAGCGGCGGAGGTTATGTAAAACGACAGCTTGAGTTTGTATCAACCCACCGGTAATTATAACGCGTGAGCCAAACGTAGATTGAGTTATAATATCCCAACTGTCTGTTTACATAAACGGCCCCCCAAACACGGCCTAACGTAGAAGAACCCCACAGTTTCTGCTATCATTCTGTTAAAATCATAATGTCCAAGAATTTACCACTGTAATAATTTTAGCAATATGTTTTCCATTTCAAAAAAGCTACTAACTTTCCCCATTTTGTCTCCAGATTGCCTTTCAAGTATTAGTAAAGATGTTGATCAGTTTAAATCCTGGTCAAAGGATGGAGTTTCTCAAGCAACAGTTTCAAGAATTCATCGCGGGGCTCATGGCTCTGCCCGTGAACATACCCGGAACCACGCTTTACCGATCGATGCAGGCAAGTTGGTCGTACGTGGTTTAATATCCACCGAAAGGGTTGGTAGCATGTTGGTTTGGTTTACTGGTTGTAATCCAATTCAACCCGACAGCCACAGATTCGATCCTGAAAATTGTTTTTTGGTTCTCGTATTAAATCTTTACTGCATTCTAAAAAATGATGAAGCTGCATTTTATTGTTGAATTTCAGGCAAAAAAGAATATGGTTAAACTTGTAAAGAAGATAATACAAGAGAAGAAAGGCAGTGGAAATTCTCCTGTTCCCAAAGATGTGATGGAAGTTTTGCTCAAAGATGAAAGTGAAGAACTAACAGATGATCTAATAGCAGGGAATATGATTGACATGATGATTCCTGGGGAAGATTCAGTGCCAATCTTAATGACTCTTGCAGTAAAATACCTCTCCGATTGCCCGACCGCGCTTCAACAACTAACGGTACGCTATTTTTCTAACTGTCGATGTTTTCGATTTCACGTTTATATTACTTAAGTTGACGAGCTGCAGTAAATTTAATCTTAGCAGTATTTTGACACACTCTCTCTCTCACTTGTGGCGTTGGAAATTTATAGAAGTCTTAACGAGTGGTTTTTAATGGTAATGGAAGGAAATGATACCAAAGAGTGATTTTGAATACAAGATTTATATCATTGAATCACCCGATAACCTAAAAGCTTCAGGAAATCATAGCTAGGATATAAATTAAATGCATATATACTTGTCTATTTAGTAACACTAAGTAAAAGAAGGCTAATCTATGCTCTTCCTTTACTTCTTTGAATAGTTCTTAAACTATATGCCTGTTTGGAATCATATCAGGAGGAAAACTTGAAGATGAAGAGACTCAAAGAGCAGCTCGGAGAGCCATTGCGTTGGAGCGATTACCTATCGTCGCTCCCATTTACGCAGAGTGTAATACATTAACCTTTTCGAAAAAGTAGAAAGCTAGACTGCTTGGTAGTTATATTGAATGTTTTTTTCGTTTGAATAGGTGATCACGGAGACGCTAAGGATGGGAAACATCATAATTGGGGTGATGCGGAAGGCCATGAAAGACATGAAGATAAAAGGATACCGGATACCGAAAGGTTGGTCGGTACTTACGTACTTCAGATCCGTTCATCTCGACGATAGTCTCTATGACTGGCCTTACAAATTCAATCCATGGAGGTGGCAAGTAAGAAAAAGAATATATTTATCACTTTTTTTTTTATATCAGTGATTATGTGAATCAGCTTATACGCACATCGACTATTCTCACAGAACATACTATCTACTGACTGATCCTAGAATATTTCTCGGTTTCTTTCTTTTGCTTTCGATGTTTGTCTCTCCCTAACGGATTTGTGGTTCAACAGGATAGAGACTTAAGTAGTTGTAACTTCACTCCTTTTGGTGGTGGACAAAGACTATGCCCTGGACTTGATTTGGCTAGGCTTGAAGCCTCCATTTTCCTTCATCACTTAGTCACTCAGTTCAGGTAACTGTCAAAATCACTTTTACATTTTTTTTTCTTTTTTTTTTTACTTAATTGGAATGAATACAAAGTCATGTCTCATCAAGATGGTGTCGTATCAGGAACATCATCTTGAATATCGAATTACCTGTGCTTCGGTTATCCATTTGGGTGGGACCCGGTTTTTTTAGATCAAATGCCCGTTTGGGGTTTTACCTGTTTGGGGATGATCCAAATTGTCCGCTTTATTAGAAAATGTGGGCATCCATCTCAAAACAGCTTATCTTATGTTATATATGCTTGGAAAACTTTTCGCCTTATCGATGTGAGACATTATGGGATTCCCAACACGCTTAGGTTTATTTGCTTGAGCCAGATCTAAGTATGTGGATCAAAATTGAAGTACCCAAGTAGATTTTACCGGTCGGGATTTAGTACTTTTATATAAATAAAATCAGTTTCACACAATTTTGGCTCCCGAATTGATATTATCCGGATCCGCCTCGTATATTTTCATTCCTCTCTTAATATGTTGAATCACGCATGTGTGACCGACACTCTCCCTTGTCTCGATACAATATCTTCGAGTACAAACACGAAAATGATTTTGGAATTGAATAAAAAATGGTATATTACAGATGGATTGCTGAGGAAGATAGCATCATAAACTTCCCCACAGTGAGGATGAAGAAGAGGATGCCAGTTTGGGTGAAGAGAAGAAAGGACACATGAGAATGCCAGTTTTTGGGTGCCTTTTTTTTGTTGCTGAGAAAATCACTTCTTCAATTAACTTCACAAATTATTTGTAAATGCATCATATATATATATATAAGTGAGTGTATCTATTTGAATTGATAGTAAATGAATTAGGACCTGGTTTGATCATGTTTTTTTCTTTTACTGATTCATGATTTTTTGATCATCGGATCTATACTAACGAACTATCAAAAATAAATTTTTACGACTTCTCTTCAAACAATGACATTCAAACGTATTGTTTTAATCACTCATTTCTTATCATTCATGATTACTACTCATTTATAATCACTCTTTTTAGAGAAAATGTTGTAGATGTACTATTCTCACAAAATAATTATAAATGTAGTCAAATTTTAAAATATTTGTATATATAATTATTAATATTGTATTATAAAAAAGTATCTGATAATACCCATTGATGCAGTGACTACGTTTATAATTTCTTTTTTAAAAAATGACTATATTTATAATTTATATATTTTTAGAGTTACAACCATTGAAGTTGTAAATATGAATCTAATGATCGGTTGGTCTAATAATTAATTTCTAATCATTAATTGCTTATCGGTCGCATAGATTTTAAATCTCTGGCTCGATAAAACATGTGATTATTAGTAATAAAGTTATTGAATTTAGATAAATTTAGAGAACCAATTGATGTGTGTGTGTGTGTGTGTGTATATATATATATATATATTTTTTTTTTTTTTTTTATTTTTTTTTTTTTTTTTTGAGATTCACTGATATAACTTTTATTACTTACTAGAGCAATAAATATTAATGTAAACTAATAGTAAGATGGATAATATAAATTAAATTGGTAATTTAAGCTAATTATTTAATGGTCTCACAGTATCAAACTTCCAAAGCCATTGTTTTTATCAATATTTTTGGATGAAGCCCCTAATATTTTATCCTCCATTGCCGTAGTAGCACCCAACATTTTATTATTATTACAATTCGTACCCGAATAAAGTCAGATAAACCACTTGCTAGGTTTCAACTACTCACCGACGACTTTCCTCTTCGCTCTCCGTCGTCCTCTCCAGATCGCTGGAAATCTCCGCCGCTCCTATGACCTCCTACGGCACCATCCCAACCTCCGCCGCCGCCGGAACCTCCTCCGACCTCGAATTTGTCTCCCGCGCCAAACAGCGCTTCAAAGCCGGCCTCGCCACTCGCGCTCCATGGAGGCTCATGTTCGATTTCCACTCCTTCACTCGTCATTTTAACTTCCACGAAACGATCTCTCGAATCAAGATCAACGTCACGTACTTCCGCATGAATTACGTCATGATTGTTCTCTTGATCCTGTTCTTAAGCCTCTTGTGGCATCCGATCTCCCTCATCGTCTTCACCGCCATGTTTGCGTTCTGGTTGTTCTTGTATTTCCTTCGCGATGAGCCTCTCGTCATCTTTGGCCATCAGATAGACGATCTGGTGGTTTTGGCTGTCCTGACGGCGTTCACGCTTGTGTTCTTGTTTCTGACGAAAGCGACGCTGAATATCCTGCTGTCGATTCTGATCGGCGCTGTGATTGTGCTGATTCACGCTGCTGTGAGGAAGACGGATGATCTGTTCTTGGACGAGGAAGCTACTGCAGTCTTCACTGTCGGTTCGAATGCTCCTGGATCTTCTTCAATTTCTTATTAATTCACTTTGATGTTTCATTTCATTTCATTACATTAATCAATGTAGTTAATGGTCTGTTTTTTCATCAATTTTCTAGTGTTTATTTCGTTCCGGAAACTATTACTCCGTCGATTTAGCATCATGGAATGAATCAATAATCTTGGAGTCGAATTGAATTGAATCTTCTAACTATTGAAGCAGAATTTAGGGTTCCATAGGAAAGAACCACCGAATTGATTCTCTCAATTTCTCAATTTAGGGTATTACGATGGGACTGAGTTTTTTTTTTTCTAACTTTATTGAGAGAATGAGGATCCAATGTATAATCTGAGTTCGAACTTATAATCTCAAAGATTACCCGCACAAGTTATTGATTTAGAAACAAGTAATATCGAAATGGATTTCGAGAAAAATTAATAATTTTGTAATTTTTTTATGTAATTTTTACATTTTGTGTTATTTTAGTCTTAAATTTTTTAAGTATTTGAAAAGTTTTTTTTTTTTTTTTTTTAATTTTGATTTTGTTTTTAAAAATCATAATTAAAATGGAGACATAAAGTGTTGATAATTTTACAAATTAAAATTAATCTCTTTAATTTTTTTTTAAATTAATTAATAATTCTCATTAACTTATGGTTATTAATTTACATAATCACTATTATAGACACTATTTAAATTTGATAGTTAATGAGTTTTCCCTTTTTTTTCTTTTTTCTTTTTTTCAGAAGTTTGATTTTAATTCTTATAATTAAAAAAAAAAACTAAACTCTTTAATAAATTTAAAATCAATATTAATCAAAATTTATTTAATAATGTCAATAAATTTAATAAAATTCAATATAAAATAGGAAGACATTTTTTAAATTTACAAAGAAAGAATATAAATTTCTTATAAAAACAAATTCCTAGACTTATTTTTACAAAAAAATTAAGGTTGGCATGATGTCTAACTGAAATACTTCCAACTACCAACTCTTTCATTGGTAGTTGAATAAAAACAAGGAACTTTGCATTTTTGCCAGATTTTTAAAAAAGTTGCATACATATTCAAACGGACTTTTAATGTGCATTAAAGTGTTTGTTGATGTACTGTAATACCTTTTGTTATATATGTAAAGTTTGAATACATTTATGCACGTATTAATGATCTCCTTGATTTGATTCTAAAATTTGTCACAGATTCTTGATGATGACGGCGGTAAAAAAAATCATAATATTAGTGTCTGCAACATTAAGTTTCTATTATATAGGAGATGAAAAATACATATATAATACCAATACATATACAATAGTGATAGTTGGTATTGTATTACAATTATTGTATTATGCTATACCAAAACCAATGTTAAAAATACCTAGATGATTATCATAATAATATGCTTATTTGTATAAATACAATAGTAATAAAATTCAGATTGGATCGTTTATAATACATTAGCAATAACTGAGAGTTGCGATAACTCTGGGAGAAGGTATTATTAAAGGGGAGACACATCACCTACGGACAAAACAAAGAACAAAAAAAAAAACAGAAGACGATTTTTTTTTTTTTTTATACAATGTTGATTTCTTTACATATGTATAAATATGGTATTATTAAAAGAAAGACAATTACCTACGGAGGAAACAAAGAAAACGCACTAGCAGTACGCGCAGAAACATCTTTCAGATTAAAAAAGATGAACCAATTTTTGTTGTAATACAATGCTGATTTCTGTACATATGTATAAATAGGGTATTATTAGAGAGAAATGCACCTTACACAGTATGTCCAGAAAAGTAAATAAAGTCAGATTTTGCAAGGTTACGAAGTCAGATTAAAAAAGAAACACACAAAAAGAAGAAAGAAGATGAAGGTTGTGGTGAAGAGAAAATTAAAAGGAAATTAGTGTTTCATCTTGAAAAGGAAATTAAATACAAGCAAAATAAGATAAATAAAATAAAGTATAAATATAGAAAAAAAATCCAAGAGATTTGAGGCAAAAAAATTCCATATAACGTAATGGAAAAATGGTGATTCGAATTAAATTCATTTATGTATATTTGAATATCTTGTAATTAAAATCAATTTTGGATGGAAATCTAATAATTATAGACGAATTGAATATCCATGTTAAATACCCTAAAAACAATAAGATAGTGTCATACTAAGGACACTTTATAATGTTTAATTAAAAAAATTATAGTAGACGTGCTCTTTTAAATTATGTAACAAATACTCTTTAATATAGGGCTCGTTTTGTAACGTTCATGTTTCTCGTTTTTGTTTTTTAATTTTTGAGAAACTAATTTGTTTGGTAACTGTTTTTGTTTCTTGTTCTCAAAGTAAATTTTTTTTTTTTTAATATTTAGGCTTCAAAATGAACTCCATGTGTATATTAAAAATTGGTCAAAAGCTATCGTTATTTTCTAGAAATAAGAAACTAGAATACGATATTTATAAATCTATACTTTAGTCTATGTATTTAGAGAAATATACAATTTAATTCATATAGTTTGATCAAATATAAATTTAGTCCATATTGGATGAAAAAAAAATAGAATTTAATTAATATAGTTTGATAAAATTTAAAAAATAGTTGTTTAAGGGGATGATGCAGTTTGGTGAAGGCTTTAGCTCTAAAGGGATGTCTCAAATCCCAGGTTTGGAGATGGAGCAAAAAGCTTCAATTTCAAAAAAAAAAAAAAAAAAAAAAAAAAAAACTTAAAAAATAGTTCACGTTATTTATAGTATGTAACTTTTGATGTATATGAATGGTATATTTTTTTGTAGTCAAATTAATGACTTATCTCACGCTCTTACCATAGAACTAATTTTTCATATTTTATTCATCAACCATTATTAATCACATACTATTTTTTTGTTATAAATTTCTCTAAACAATATGGATTGAAATCTAGATTTGTAATATTTACAAACTAAAATCAAATTTTGTTGGATATGGACTGAATTTATTATATATAAAATTTTCAATTATTTTGCATTAAATATGAAAATTAAAATTTACTCAATGAGCAAACAAACCCAATTGGAAGCTTTTTATTCATACTCCTCCTGCTCGGAGTTAAAAACCAGCCAAATTTCCATCGTTCTCGCTTTGAATTTCACCGATGATGGCTCATTATGATCCCTACTTCATCTATCATCAACCGGAGCCGAACTACAGTGACCGGAGCAACATCAACACGCTCTTCATCTCCGGCCTTCCCGACGACGTCAAAGCTCGCGAGATTCACAACCTTTTTCGTCGCCGGCCAGGCTTCGACTCTTGTCAGCTCAAGTACACTGGACGCGGAAACCAGGTTATCCTTCCGTTTTCTTATCACTTCCTCATTCATCGAGGATAGGTTTTGATTTTTAGGTTTTTGTTCTATCAAGTTCACTGGACGCGGCCGGGCTTCAAATTTTGGTTTGAGTTTAATTATGTGTTGTTTGTAAAATGCGTTAGAGAATTCTGTCGAGGATAGGTTTTTATTTATGATTATAGCCGTTTTTTGTGACGCTCGAATTTAGAGAGGTACATGAATATCCAAGCACACATCCAATGAGAGGGATCTTAGGGATTTATGGTTAAAATGATAAATGATTTGTACTACATATACAAACAAGGTGTATCTTTATTTTCATGTTCATACAAATGAAGTGCTTAAGTTGGTGCAATCCTAGGTTTGGTGACCTTTTCCTAGATGCATGCGAGTGAGAATTAAATATGATATGGACTAGTGTTTGTTCGTCCCCACACTCTTAGAACTGGTTAAGACTAGTAGTACGTAAGGTAGTCAGAACGCATGGGATGTGGGGGATTAAAATGTCTAAAAGGGCCAAGTTCGGATTCCAAATCCTAGGCCAATTCTTGAGTATGGGTGTTACCGTTTTCAATAGTTAAAATTTGGATATGGCAAGGATAAGGAATGATTGGGAATTTTAAGCTTCGTCTATGTGTACTTATCTAACAAGAATTAAGGAAGAATAATTTTTCTCAATCATTTGCTACTTTGTTATTATATTATGTATGAAATCGGTTATCTTGCTTCATGTGATTTTGATATATTAAACAGCAAACTGGTTGCTCATTGGTTCACAGGTTGTGGCATTTGCCACCTTCTACAATCACCAATCAGCTGTGACAGCGCTTCATGCGTTAAATGTAAGATCTTGTATTGCGGATAGTTCCATGTTTGAATCTGATATCTCATTGGTTGTAGAACTTAATTGATTTTGTTTATTTTTCTTTTGCATTTTGTACTCGGTTTCTCTAGCGGGTTATGATATCCGAATTTGGTCACTTTTGTCAATTCTTAACGATGAAACATAATGGTGGTGTTATACCAGGGTGTCAAATTTGACCCTCAAAGTGGATCAGTTCTGCATATTGAACTTGCTAGGTCGAACTCTAGGAGAAAGCATAAACCAGGTGAGGGTTCCAAAATTTGGACTTTCTGTAAGTGCCTAGTTATTATGCTAAGGTCTCTTATATCGTGATCGGGTTCACTGTTCCTCTACACAGGCGGTGGAGCATATGTTGTGATAGATAAAAGGCAAAGAACTGACTCCAATGCCCAGGAAACATCAAGTGATGATGGTGAAATGTTTTTATCTCGAATATTTAACTTTAGTTCTAACACCATATTCATCATGCAGATTTGTATTATAAACTTCCAATATGTTTTCTTGATATGTAGTCTATATTTCACTCGATACACTGCTACACATCTTAATTTTGGGGATCACGCGCATATTTGATGTTTTGTTATATATTTAGGTGGCAGTGAGCCAGATGAACCATCAAAGAAGACCGAACGAAGGTTGAAAAAGAATTAAACAAACTTCAATTACTCTGAAATATAATGTTAGAAAATATAGCATCACTAGGATACAAAGCTGAAACTTTATTAGTTCTTGCTAACCTTTTACCTTGAGGTTGATTTTTTTTTCCTTTCCTTAACTATGCAGCAACGAGGCTGTGGTGACTTCTGCTTCATATGTACGTTAACCTCTCTTTATTGTTAGGATTTCGGGACAACTTGCATAAGAATGCAATCTCATTTTTGTATTATGACGTAAAATTAAGCATTTCGATTGAAGTTTTTTGTCTTATCTGGTATACGCTGGTTTACTCGTTGCCAATTCAGTATGTTGATTACTATTTTTCTAGATTTGAATCAACTGGGTTTAATCTTTTTTTTTTTTTTTTTTTTGAGTTATGGTATTTGACCACCATTGAATAAAGTGATGGACCTTCTGCAGAAAATTCTTTGATACTAATTTGGAAGTTGTAACTTTGTAAACATGTCATGCTTTTCAATGAGTGAGCTTGTTGTTACTTATTATGGTCTAACCATGTGATTCATTATGGTTTGCTTTATCTGATATTTGGTTGCTGCAGGAGCATGAAAAGAATGATGATGGATCATGCTCCACTTTGTTTATCGCAAATCTGGGTCCTAACTGCAATGAAGATGAACTTAAGGAAGTCTTGTCCAAGTGAGTTATACTCCACTCGGTTGTTCTAGTGAGAATTGTGACCAAATTAAGTGGTATCATATTATCTTTGCACTGCATTCATTATTCTTGTTTCAATGAGGGGTTGAAATATCTCATTAGTTGATTGAGTTAAAATCTTAGTTTAAATCTTAAGATCCTTTATTTATCTAAGTCATTATTAGTCTCTCACTTTTATAGATTCGAAACCTCCTGGCTGCAACTGCATAGTTAAATTAGTTTGCAACATCTAAAGACAACAATATTTTCTAATATTTATTGGGATAGTTGATCTGTCTTGTCATTGTGAAGTCATTTATCATGTCTCGGACTGTACCTATTTTATTAGTTCATAAGGTTAAATACCAAATCAATCAAAGATAGCATGATATATGCTTTGCTATTAGAAGTTTTGCAAAGCCATTGCGATACATCAGAAGTTACTAAAAATGGAGCAACAACCATGATTTTTTTTATGAGAGTTGTGTAGTGACATTGTTTCAAATACCAGGTATCCTGGATTCAACGTACTGAAATTGCGTGCCAAAAGTGGAATGCCAGTTGCATTTGCTGATTTTGAGGTATGCAGGGAATTGTTGAGATTATATACGCTCCAATTGTCCCTTGCTTGTAGGGAGCATTTGTAGTTTTTTTGTGTTTTGTAAATTTTCTAATCTACCACATTACAATTGGGAACAATTCTTGCTTTCAATATTATTTTCGCGTTTTTCCTTATAGGACCATCTCATTTTCAGATCATAATCTTCTCCACCATTCTATATATTAAAATGAGTAACTTTGAGCATTCTCAAATATTCAATTCAGAAAGAACACAGAACTAGTAGGCCTTATGATATGCTTAAAGTGTGATGAAGTCCATCTTGAATATGACTTCATTTACTTAAATCTTCATTCTCCAGGAAATTGAACAAGCAAGCAAAGTTCTGGAGGAACTTCAGGGCAGCGTGCTACCATCATCAGACCGTGGCGGCATGCATATAGAGTATTTCTATATAATTTACATTTGGATCTTTATTTTTAGCTTAAGCATATTATGAACTATTGATTGATCTCACATGTTATTTATTAGGTATGCACGGTCTAAAATGAGGAAGTCTTAGTTGAAAAGCCCTCAACAATTGCAAGGATTGTTTGCCCGTGGTTATTGGCCCACTCATTCGCTGCCGCTCTGAAGTTTTGTGACATTCATCAGTCTGGTATTGTTTTGCTTCATGTGCTTGCAAACTACATTATGACGTTACTCTCTAGATAATGACGATAGATAATGTACTGATAAATTCATGCAAATTTTAACTTAAAAAAACTTATAAGAGTTTAGTACTGATAGCCGTAAAGCGTTGGAATTCCTTTCCTTTATAGATTTATAGTTTGAAGAAGCCTCGTGCTATGCAGCAACTTTTCTTGCTGATTAAGGAGTTGACTTTAGCAGTCTTAGTTTAACAAGCAAAGAAGAGAGGGTTTGGTTTCCACAGATTAGAGGTAGTTCATTTGGTAGCTTGGTATGTATGTTATCGTGAAACTCGATTATAGATGATTCTACTTGGCTTTTTTATACCTGCTAGTCTTCGAGGCAGTTTACATGTACCTTGACTATTCTGTCCCACCTAACCCGACAACAAGCATGTCCCACTTTTATCTTCATGCTTGTTTTCAAAAGCTTGGATGAATAGAGGGGCTTCTATTGCGATGTGGGTGGAACGTGTAGCCGGTCATTAGAAAGTAGGAGTAATTGGTTAACATTTCAATATCTCCCACTTGAGAAGTTGTATTATCCTTTTTTCCCACCACAAATAACAATCAAGATGAGGAATATATGATCACCAACCAGAGCGTTAACTCAATTGACATAGTCCGTATAATTTCTAGTACTAGTACTTTGTATGTTCAGATTATTGATTTTTCTCTTCCTAAATAGTTATTTAATGATGTTGGACCTCACATATGTAAGTTACTCATCCAGGGATGTATTAGGGTGTGTTTGGGGCAATATATCTCATGAGAATAATGTTATAAGCTCGTCTTACAAAAGTATAAAAAAACACATCTTTACAGCATCTTTCTGAAAAGACGTGAACATGACAATCAGATGTGAGTACTCATGCTATTGTAGTATAGTGAGTGATCTTGCTACACACTTATTTTCATGTTTACTTCATTATCAACTATCATCATGTCACAAACTTCCTTTGCTAATGGATGATTGTGCTCTAGAAATTTGATTCAACTACATTCCAAAGGCTGTTTAGGAGTAGTACTATTTAGATCATCTCCATGAACATAATGATAGAACATCTTTTATTTCCTCATCAAGGGATTCCTTTATTTTGAATAGGAATCTTCAAATAGTCTAACAATCCCAAAAAAAAAAAAAAAAAAAAAAAAAACCCCTCAATCTAGAGCAATTTGACTGGCTGGTTAACCATGTTTTTGATTTTGTTGTTCATAAATTGACCTAAAATTATCTTGAATTAGTTAGAATAACCTGAATTTAAATTAATAAGTTTAAAAACTAATTTTACCTATAACATATTTGTGCATATAATTATTTTAACTTTTTTTTTATATTTATTATTATTGTTAGAATTTTTTGCTCACCAAAATTCTTTCCGCTTAAAATGTGTAAAGTTAATTATAGAATTTTTCTCATTTCAAATAAAGAAAAAAGGAAAAAATAGAGAATTTTTCTCACCAAAATTTTTTTCGGCTTTATTGTGTAATGTAAATTAGAAGTTATTGACTAAAATTAAGTAAATAATAAAAATATATTCAAATTTTTAATAGATGGCAATATCTCCAAGTAAAAAATATAAGTATAAATTATAAGAATTGGATTGTTGAACAGATTATAGGTACACTAATGCAAAAATTGATTTGTTCAAAAAATCTCTGTAACACAAGTTAGGTACATTAGGAGAATATTTAAAAGAGGGTGTACATGAGTTGGGTCAAAAGAGATTTTTTGAATCAACAAAAGCGTTTAGGGTTAGTAAATTCAATCACATGTCCTACCCTATGTGTTTGAGCAATTCATTTCAATCTCATCTTTATATTTTTTTGAGTTGGGGTCTATAATTCTTTTATATAATAATCAGCATAATAACTTTTGAAAACAATTCAACTTCATTTTATGTTAAACACATTTTAAATACTTACAAAATATTTTATAGAATTTAGGAAAATGGTTGTAGATGTCATTCTCCCAAAATAATTGCAAAAGCAGGTAAAATTTAAAGTATTTACATTTATAGTCATTACTATATCTTAATATTGTATTACAAAAAAGTGACAAATACACCAACGCTTGCATTTTCTAAATTTTTGAAAAAGTGATCGGATTTGTAATTATTTAATAGATTTCACGTAAATTTTCCTAAAATTTAAAATATTAAAAAGTCCAAAAACAAAATAAATACACATATAATTATGTTTGACGACAACATATTTTAACATTAATTATTAATTTGCTAAATTAATTTAGAAATCAAAAATCAACCTCATCTTTTTTTTCATCTTTTCAACTCAACCCAACTCAAATAAATTAAGAATCTAACCAAGATTGTTTATGCATTTTCTGAAAACTAATCTGACTGACCAAAACCAACCAGTGTTGTTTTACAAGTAATGTTAGTCAATGTCGATTAAAAAAGTAGTTAACCAAAACTTTTTTGTCAGTTTAAAAATCTAACATAATAAATAAATTGACTTTATCAATTGACTAAATCGATCAATTAATTTAGTTTCATTTTTAAATATACCCACATGGTTGCTTTGAAATGGAGGAGACACGTACAACAATTGATAGATGTTAAATATCATTAGTGTCAACTAAATTAAGAATTTTTTTAAGGTTATTGTCCACACCTATTTTCCAATTACAAAACCATTCTTGACCATAGGCTAAATATAAAACCAACATATGAAAAAGGCGGCAAAATAATTGATAAATTTTAAAATGCTTAAAACAAAACCATGATTAGCTTTTGCGAAATTACAACTCAAGTTCATAATTCTACTTCATAGTTTCATCAAAACAAAAAACAAAAAAGGTTAGTCGGTTCAGTAGTTAGTGTCGATTGATTTAGCAGATTCGTTGATCTGTGTTGAATTCAATTGGCCACCATTGCTGGCTTTGGAGTAGGCGACGGCAGAGCAACCAAATTCTGAAGCGACAAGAACTGAGGATTTTCCGCCATTGAAAGTGTGTTGATCAAGCTCAATAAGATCCTCGCCAACTCTTCTCCATCGCTCCATTCGTGGATTTCTGCCTTAATCAGGAGTGGATTTTGACTAATCAACTCCCACACTGGAAAATTCTTCCTAGGCATTAGAAAATCCACATCTCTAAGCTTCAAACTAGGGCAGTAATCGCCAATTCCATCGCCTAAGTAGATGATCTTCTTCTTCTTCTTCTTCCCTTCCGACGTTAACGAAGCTTGAATCCTCTCTATAATTATGCCCTGATTTCACGAACGGAAATTTCTCAGCATTTGACAAATCGATTGATTCAGATTTGAACTAAAACTACAATTTCAGAGAGATATACAGTACCTTGCACATGTTCGGAGGGCATGGATTATTGCAACCGTGAGAAGATTTATGGAAATCGTGAATCGGAAGAATCCTCAGCCTTCCTTCTTCATCGACGTGGCTTGGATTCGTATTGATTTCGGAGAAGCATTCTCTTATTTCGTAGTGATCTAAAATCGTCTCGATGAAAAATGTATTCGCATCACTCACAATCCTCAAATCACATCTGAAAAAACAGATCATAACGAATGAGAAATCTCAGCCGATGCAACAAAATGAGGGAAAGACACATTAAAAACAGAGAAATTAAGAGAGACTTCAACGATTTCTTACCCTAGAGCATGAGCGGCTTTAATGGCGGGAACTACATCGGGATGAATCGGAACGCGTTTGAGAACCGCAGCGATATCGTCAATGGTTCTTCCTTGTGCATGGAGCTCCATCATCATCCGATCCTAAAAATCAAACAATAAATCTCCGCTTCTCTGATGAAAAAAAGTAAAATCAAGAACAAATAGAGAAGATAGAATACCATTAAAGAGTTCCACGGCATCGTAGGGAGGAGTTTGTTGAACAAATCGGTGGCGCCGAGTTCATCCACCGCCCAATTATCGCTATCCAATTCAATGATCGTCTTGTCGAAATCAAAAACCACGACGGTTCCGGCCATTGTTTGCTCTGCAAATTCTTCAACTCTTGAGAGACTTGTTTAATTTTCAAAGAATCCTTCTCAGCCCGTACTTATAGTGAGTACTAAAAATTCATACTGAAAGTAAAAGGAACCAAAGGCCAGGCTGTGTGAGCCGTTGGATTTAGTGAATTCTGGATTGAGAAAATTGGACGGTTGTGATAAATGGAAGGAAATAGAAAATAAATAATCGGAATATTGGCATATTAGAATATTATTATAATATTCCAAGGTATTTTCATTTTAAAATTTCTTTGATGCCACATTTCAAATGCTATTTCCGAATGCAAGCTTATTTTCGAATCCTTGAAATTTAAAGAATATATTCAAAAGATTAAAAAAAAAAAAAAAAAAAAATCTTACATGTATTATTTTTTAATTTGAAAAGGAATATAATAATAAAAAATAGGATAGACAATTAAAATATGTTTATAAAGAGACGTATAAATGTTTAAAGTTATATGTACATACCGTGACATAATTACATATTTGTGACTAAATTTAATAATTTGAGAAATTCATGCTATACCTACGATACGACTTCAACAACAATGCAAATAGTTAATGTACGGACAATTGCAAATTCATTATACACTCATTGTGTGTCTTTCTCTGTTGTTAGGTGCACGCAACTATGCATCACGATGGAAAGGTGAATAGATATTTAATTTGCACATAAAAATACCACTTATTAAGTTCCCGATATCCTTAGACATCCATTGTATATCGCAAGAACATGCATCTAATTGGACGCCAGCTTCAATCAAATGTTATAAGTTAGATACAATTATTTCAATTAAAATATTGTTATACGCTGTCTTGTAATTCAAATATTTATCTCTATCTTCACAAATACTATTGAATGTGATAAAAGTGACATCTATTCAAGTTCGCCACATTCCGTGTAAAAAAGTGAAGATGATGACCATCAAGAAACTACTTGTACTCATTGATTGGATGAATAATTAATATCATAGCATAAAAAAATAAAAGCATGCAAATACATAACAACCACCAAAATGTCTAAAATTGATAAATTAATTAAGAGAATGTCCAGTTTTTTTTAGACTTTAAATTTATGTCATATTTAAAATTTTCAATTTCAATTACAAAATGAAGAAAATAGTTTTGACAATTATAGCCCTCATTCCCTTGCATATTTGTTTGAGAAAAAAACTAAATGTGATTTTTATTGTAATAACCAATGCCTAAAATCTTATGTGATTTTTTTTATAACTATCAATGCATAAAATATTGACCCTTTGTAATCTAATATTTAAATTGAATATTTTCAAAAAGAAAAAGACTTTGAATGTTATAATTTTTGAACTTTAAAATTTTGATCGGTCTGTGTATACAGTACATACTTTAAAAGTTATTAGGATTGTGATGGTATGATTATAAAGAAAAAAATTTGAATGTGGGGTACACACTTGACTTGTCATGCATTCCTGATGCATAGTGATATGAGTACCATAAACCGCCCTCGAAATGGCTAACAAAAAAACAGTCAAAAAATGTGTTTCAAAAATACATTTGATCTCTCAGATGTGTTTGTGATGTTCATACTTGTACATGTTGTAATGTGAATACACCTTCCTCTCATTCCAAACTCCATTCAATAAAACTATGATAGATGTAGATTCTATGATGAATGTGGCTTTGACCTTGAGAACGTTGTGACAGTTTCTTCAGTCCGCTCGCTTGTGACATATGAATGTGGCTTTGTTGATGGAGGCTTGATTTGTGGAACAATTTAGATTTTATTGAATAAACAAAAAAAAAAATTAAAAGGTTTATAATATTAAATTGAGGGTATTTAAGGAAGCACCAAAATAATCTCTCTCCCCTAGTTTTGATTTAGAAAAAAAATTTAAAGTCTAAAAAATACTACGCATTATCTATATTAGTTACTCAAATTTAGACATTTACCATCGTTTTCTTCTCAAAAAAATCTAATATGGGCCTGTTAGGGCCCAAGAGCTTGGATGGGCTTTTGACGTAACTACTTAAGGCCCATCTGAGTATTTGAAATAAAGAAATAGCAAGGTAGGTGGCCTTGGAATAACAAAATAAAAAAAATAATATAAACTTATAAAGCAATGATAAGATTACGCTGTGATGCACCAAGTAATAATTTAATTTAATATTTTCCACATTATGAATGCGACTGCATTTTGTCTTACTACTAACAGTATTAGGGCATTCATTTTTATTTTCACATTTTAGAATAGCAAAAATATTAAACTTTGGATATTTGTGACATTTTACACTATCAATAACTTTTCATATATTAGGTTGTTTAGTATATGCTTTTTATTTGGAGGAAACCTTATAACTCCATTTTGGTACAATCACAAGAAGTTTATTATGGTCATGGTTAGTGCAGTGAGATTTGTAGAACTAATCATGCCTTTACGCGTGCACCCATAAACACAGGCCGACTGTTGAGCCCACTCTAGTTCGGGCGCACCACCCGAGAAGCAAGTTTTTACAGCGAGCGGCTGGAGCTGTAGGGAGCCAAGGAGCAAAGCAATAGATAAGATCAAAGAAGGGGCCATGCTCCCGGTGGAGCAGAGGAGACGGTTAGGGTAACGAACTTGAAGCGCCTCTCTTTAACTAATCAAAGTGTGATATTCCGAATCCTCATTACTAATGGAATCGAAATGATCTCTGGATTGATCAGAAGATCTTTTATTCCTACGTTCATATGTATTATGTATTACATCTATTACATCTATGGTGTTAGGTAAAATTTCATGTGATTAAGTAAACATAATATAAAATTCATCATTGATACTCCAAGGGTGATATTACATTTATTTGACAACATTTTTCTAGTTAATACATTTCTCTTTTATTTGGCGATATAGTTTATTACCGCGTAATATTTTATGATTGGTTTTAATATCATCAACCAAAATTATAAATATTATCGTTTAGATAATATGCGATTTCATTTCAAAATCATTTGACAACGAAGGAAGTAGTCAACATATCATTTAGATATGTTAAAGAATTTTTATATTTTCAATATGGGACAAATGACTACAAAGTAAGTAACTATAACCTCATCTATTTTTGTTACTTCTTTTTATGTAGTGAAAATATACACTCAGCCACTTAAATCTTCCGATTTTCTTTTTAAAATTTAAAATGTTCGGGGTTTTTTTGTGTGTGTGCGTATATTAAATTATTTTCATATAAATGATTTAACATTTGAAGATGTTAGATTTAAAACATGCAACATTTGTATTAGTAAGTCGTATAAGATGACACTAGTTATGTATGTTCGTGTTCGAGTTTAGTTGCATTATATATTTTTAAAATGATTAATTCTATTATATTAGTTGTAAAGAAAGTAATAGGAGGGGTTGAGATATTATACCTATGTATTTTATGGATCTATCTATACTTTGAAAATGGAGAGTGAATCAAGAAGTATTAATTATTTTATTATTTTTTGTTTTAATAACAAAATATGCTCTATATAATTGTAAGAAAATTAAGGTACTTACCAATTTATATGCATTTTTTAATTTGTAACTTTGATTATCTTTGCTATCTTTTGTAATTTGACTTGATTAGTAATATTTTATAATGATTTGACTAATTATGTAAAAAACTCTAAAACTAATCACTATTAATAAAAATGAATGAATTGAATCAAATTAAATTAATTGACATCAATCAAAAGTAAAATTAAACCAAAAGAGTTGAAATATTTTAATATGTATTTAATATTTTAAAAATTAATATAATTAAAATATAAATACTAAGATATACAATATACAAAAAATATGTGTGTAAATTAAAATGTTAGGTTTTAGGGGATGTTAAAATGAGAGATTACGCATAAATTAAAATTAGGGAAACAATATAAAAATGAATTATTATGAATATAATTGTTATTTGTTTTTTAGGTGAAATGAACGATTATAGAATGAATGGTTATTTGTATTAGATGTCAAGAGAATGATTATGTCGAATATAAAATAATTACTATGGCATGAGTTGAAAAATAATTATTGAAAGAATAATAAAAAACGGTTAGAAAAAAAATAAAAATATAATTTTGGGAAACTCAATTATATTATATGGAGAATGATTTTGTAGGATACAAACATCAAGAATAATCCTAATTTCCATTCTCCCACTTTATATCGGTGACACAAATCACCATTAGCATAAATAAAAATGTATATAGATGTGAAATTATAAAGTGAATATTATTGAAAAAGTTACTGTAAATGATTAGAAAATTTTATTTTAATATATTCAAAAAAAATATTTGTCTCCAATCATTTTACAAAAATTATAGTTGAAATGAGTTATTACAAATAATTGATTATATCGAATCGTTAAAACTAAATGATTATAAACAAACAATTATTTTAAACGGGTTACCATCCTTGATTCAAATATTATTGTTTGATGAAAAGTCATAAATAATTATTTTTAATAGCTCGTTAATAGCACGAGACAAGAAACGCAATAAAGAGTGTAGTAATTGTGAAGGGTGATGGAAGAGAAGGTGTGAAAGTAACCCACGAATAAAAATTAGGCTCCTTTGACATTCATCTCCAATCATAGCATACTCAAATGCTCATCCGGCGAAATCGGATACACATCGGTGACACTAGTAAAATTTTTCCCAATAATTATACACTCTTTTAAGAATTTTATCGACAAAAACATCCATTATTGATCCACACACAACCAAGAAAATAGCAAGTGCTTGTGAGTATATATGTTTGGATTTGCAACTTTATGCATCTAATCTAAATATAATCTTATATGATCTTTTTCCTTTCCATTTTTTTTTTCTTCTTTGTTTTTCTTGTGTTCGACTTGTTCTAATCCCATTTTTCTCTTTCTACAGAGAGGAAAGAAGGACACGGGAGAGACTTTTAGGGGAATTGGGTCTTTTTTCCCAGTTTGTTTGCGATCAACAATTGGATTTTCCCCTTTTGGTTTTGTTGTTGTTGTTGTTGTTTTTTTTTCTGGGTTTTTGAAAATCGTTGACGGGATTTGTATCCAATCTGTGGTTTTTGTAAACCCAGAAAAGGGATCTTCGATGCATTGATTGGATTTGGTGGATTTGGATTTTTCTTATCTGGGGTTGCTTGGATTTGTGTTTTTCTTGGCGAAATGAATGGTGGAAACGACGTTGTTGTAGCTCCGGCCGGCCAGCCACAGCCGCTGGACTGGAAATTCTCTCAGGTTTTTGGTGAACGTACAGCCGGTGAGGAAGTTCAAGAAGGTACTATTTACTTTACACTGTAATCCAAATGTTTTTTTTTTCTTCATTTGGAGTTTCTCGATCCGATTCAAATTTGCTGTATCCATTGCAATTAGGGTTTTTTTTCTTCCAGGCGTCCGATCTGGTTTAGATTGTAAGTTGTTCTGTTAATTTGGTATTTTGTTGTGGATTTTTGTTTTGTAGCTTCCTGGACCTGTGAGTTTATCTGTTGTTTCGATGTTAATTTGTTGGGAGTTTATGTTGTGATTCTGTAATGAGTGGGAGTTGAGCTTGCTGATGCCCTCCTAAGATTGTGCAGCATTGTTCGTTTAAGCGTGGCGAGTGACTTGTTGGATAGCCTCGAGTTTCTAGATTGAATTTAATGCATAAACTTTTCTAGTCTAACATTTTCATTATTTGATAGTGTTGGTGAATGCATAGAGCATTGCTTAACTGTGTAGTGCCTCCGCTTTGATGCGTGGTCCCCCCCTTTCGAACTATCGTGAGAGTTCAATAATCATAATGTAATCTGACTAGCTTTCTGGTCAGTGGTCACAAGGAAGCCTGATAAATGCTTGATTCCTGTTTGTATGCTCATTCAGCATGGGAGAATTTTGAGTCATGCTTTGCTAGCTGCAGAATTTTGTTTTGATTCTTCCCTTCACCATGTGAAACCAGAGTGCAAATAATTTGACAAACAGGTGTATTGAGTTCCCTATCGTGGGTTAACAGAATCCAGTACTCTTGTTTTGATGGACAAGCTCCTAATTGCCGAAGCTCCTCATTTATTAGTCATTAACCAGGATCAACATAAGGTGATTATTGATGGTAAGACTACCTCCCTGAACAAGGGTATTTTTCACTCCACTAACTCCCCCTACTCCTTCCCTGACTCGAATTTGGAGTACTGCTATTCTCCTTGCAACTCTTCCACATCCGGTTCTCCTTCATTTGAGAAGGCTTTGACTCTTCGGAGATTTTTTCAAACAGTCTGAAGAAGTTGATCCTTTTGTCCTGCATTTGAGAGTTCAAGATCCATTTAAAGAAGCATTGGCCTTGACAGTAACTAAGGACACCCCCCGAGTCTTTTGAAGTTGGAACTCAGCAGGCCTTCTCTTCTGATTTGGATCAGCACTAAGCTGGCAATCAGAATGAATCTGATTTTGAAGTTAAGTTCCTATAAGTGCCATGCTCCCATGCGATGTTTCCTCGAAGGGAAATGACCCATACTTACTCTCAATAGCCTTACGCCAAAGAGCGCCAGGCTCCAGAGTCATGATGAAATTGCCTCAAGCATTTTGCTAAAAGGACTTGGTTGCAGGCTCTCACATTATCAATACCCAGACGCCCAAGTTCAACCGTTTAGTAACCTCCTCCCATTTAATTAAATGACTATCTTTCTGCAAAAAGTTCCTCATTAACTTTTCAATCTGCTTGCAAACCACTCTAGAATCCTCATCAAAGACATGAAGTAAGTAGGAAAACCACTTAAAAACAATAGAGTAAGCGTCAGTCTGCCCCTTTTAAAAATGAAGTTTTCTTTTTCCCGGCTGCAAGTCTTTTACCTTATGAACTACTGGCTCTCAGCATAAACAAGACTTTCGGTACTAACAGACCATGAGACCTAAATAAAAAGAATGGAACTATCACACCTCACAACCAACCAAGGTTGCCCATCTATCCAGCTTAACTTGAACTATCTGATGCTTCTTTGTGCAATCTTCAAACTTCTGTTGCCTTTCAAAGCTCAACTATTGCTTCTCTCATTGTTTCAACTTTCAGTTTCTTGTAGTTTCCCCTACCATAGCATTCTTTGAGACAATGCTCTGCCTACCTTTCTATATGAAGGTAGAGGTGAACTATCAAGCTTCTTTAGGATCCCATTTATCATCTGTGTTTTTATCTGAAATCTTGGCTTTTAAATCAAACATTCAAGTTATTATGGTAATGGGTGTTTCACATTGACTCACTTAGTTCTCTCTCTCTCTCTCTCTCATTTGTATCCAAAAAATAGCTGTCTTTCTCAATGTTTCTATTTTTCTCTACAATGATTTTTGTCTTGCTTGGATCATCAATATGTGAATATGTTAGAATTGTCTAATAGATGATTTAACTCTCAGTTTAAACTTGTTATTGTAGCCATCTCTCCTTAGTTTAAAAGCAACAAGTTGATGTATATCTTTTTCCTTGGTTGCTCTTCTTGGTCTCTCAACATATGAACTTATTAAGTTTTATATTCACCTTCTTTTTGGCAGTTGATATTATTTCAGCAATTGAGTTTGATAAAAGTGGGGATCATCTTGCTACTGGTGACCGCGGTGGCCGGGTGGTACTCTTTGAGAGGACGGATACAAAAGACGTTTGTTTCTTGGAATCATGCCTGCTTTGTTATTATCCCCCTAATATCTTTATTTCTTCTTGTGTTTTTTATTATCTTTACCCTTTTTTTTCCTCCTTTAACATGTAGCATGGTGGATCTAGAAGGGAGTTGGAGAGGATGGACAATGCAATTAGTAGGCATCCAGAGTTTCGTTATAAAACAGAATTTCAGAGCCATGAACCGGAGGTACTCTCTACTATTAGTTTTACGGTTGATTATTACTTTAATATGTTATATGAACGTATTCTATTGCATTCATGTTTATGTTGCTTTTTATCAGTTTGACTATCTGAAGAGTTTGGAAATTGAGGAAAAAATTAACAAAATAAGATGGTGCCAGCCAGCTAATGGTGCCTTGTTTCTGTTATCTTCTAATGATAAAACAATCAAGTACTGGAAGGTAGGCTACTTCTTCGATCTCTTGTTATTCCATGTAGTGGACACTGTATTTGATGGTAAATTGTTTTTGGCAATTATACGTTATCATGCCTACTGCATTAATAAATGTACGAGTTTCTTATGCATAATGCAGAATTATATTCTAAAGCTCTCCTTGAGTGCATCTACAAAATATAGTCAGAAGCACATTTTCTCTTCCTCCCTCCACACATGAAAAATCAACCATTCACTTATATTTCTCCTTGTTCCTTTGTCCTTTTGTTGTCTTTTCCTTGTGTTTGTTCTGCACCATTTACTTCTCTCTTTTGTTTGAGTGTTGATCAGGTGCAAGAAAAGAAGGTAAAGAAGGTTTCTACCATGAATGCAGATCCTTCGAAACCTGCAGGAAATGGCAGCAGTGCAAGTTCGAGTAATTCAAGTAGTTCTGGACCATATCTTGCAAATGGAGTATCCCTAGACCGGTATCCCAATAATGATCTCTCATCTCCAGTAAGGGGCATTCAGTCACTACGCTTACCCGTGGTAGGTCATTGCCCACCTGTATTAACGATCATACGAAGTACTTTTAGTTTCATGCTATTCATGACAGTGCTATTCATATTATTAGTTCGAGCATACATTTACATTTACTCATTACTAGTTATTTTTCATCGAGCTCTTGTTTGTTCACTAATAATTTACTTTAAACTTTTTCACTTTTTAAAAACATTTTTGACCCTGCCAAATTTTTAAAAACAAGAGTAGATCTGATTACTTTTGTTTTCAGTTTAAATTTGGATGGTTTGCAGAAGTAGTTACAAATAGAGAAAAATATTGGGAAATAATCATTGAGTTTTTGAAAAAAGAAACAAAAAACAGAAGGATTAGTTTATTTAATTTTTTGCCCGACTTCTTAAGCCACTAGTTTTGCAGGTAACTACCCACGAGAGTAACCTGGTTGCTAGATGTCGAAGAGTGTATGCCCATGCACATGATTATCATATCAACTCCATCTCCAATAACAGGTTTGCTGTCTTTCACTGGAATCCGAAGTTTTCTTTTTAGTACATTCTGTTAAACATTTTTTAATCCTTGATTGACGATTTTTCTTGATAACCTATTGTCCCTTGAAATAATGTGCAAAACTTCTAACAGCATCTTGCTATTTGATTTTATTTGTTCCAGTAACCAAATATGTTGTCTTGTGGTTATAGTGATGGAGAAACTTTTATATCAGCTGACGACCTGCGGATAAATCTTTGGAACTTGGAAATTAGCAATCAAAGTTTCAATATTGTTGATGTCAAGCCTTCTAACATGGAGGATCTGACTGGTAAGTTGTTGAAATTCTGTTCAGTAGTGTTGGATTTTCCTTCTGGTGACTAATATTTAAGTAATCAGCAGTCAAGATATTGAGTTGTTGCTTTAATCCAATAAAAAAGGTAATGGAAAAGGGAAGCGTCCTTTAGACTCCACAAAGTTTGTATAATTATTTACTAACATCCTCAAGAATAGGTTTTTGTTCTAATATCTTCATACAGACGACCAGTAAATATGAAATATTTAAGAAGTCTTTGTGTTATAAGAGAATGTTTAGCATACTTATTATGAGAAAGAGGCTAGGATTCTTGACCTGTCGGTGTTTTTAGATGAATAATTGTAGGAGTGATTAGAAATGAGAGGTTATTTTGAGTGGTTTTGATGGAAAAAAAGTAGTAATAGCTTGTTTGGATGAGGTTGTTTAAAGAGTGATTATAAAAACTTATTTTTAATATCTCTATAAAAGTTCCAAACAAACACCCCCACAGGGTAAAAGAAAAAAATAGAAGGGGAGAAAGAAAAGTGAGGTATGAGGTAACATTGTGAAATTTATTTAAACTGGCCGACGTATAACTTTTGTAGACCAATTGATACACACATTTTGTTGGTTGGTATAATTAAATTTACTTCAGCTCATCAGTTTAAGCTTTTGGATTGATTGGTAATTTAACCTAATTCAACATGGTATCAGAGCAGGTCCTAAGTTCGAGTATCTGTCAAGTTGTTTCCTCCCCAATTAATTTGTATACCACTCGGAGGACATTTCTCAAATTTCCAAACTCACAAGTAAAGAGTGTTGTTTGATATAATTAATTTTATTCTAATCACAAGTAAAGAGTGTTGTTTGATATAATTAATTTTATTCTAATTCTTCAACTTTTGGGTTGATTGGTGGTTTGACCTAATTCAACACACATAGAGAGAGAGAAAGAGAGAGATTTTCTGACTTTTGGGCATCTGTGAAATATAATTTGTGTATTCATTCATTCATTCTCATGAATTTCTTTTCTTCTTCATTTTCTTTTTTGTTTTTATCTTTTTAACTCCGGATTCTGAATTCCTTATGTTTTTGTAGAGGTGATAACATCTGCAGAGTTTCATCCTACTCATTGCAATATGCTAGCATATAGCAGTTCAAAAGGTTCCATTCGCCTCATTGATTTGCGGCAGTCAGCTTTATGTGATTCTCATGCCAAATTGTAAGTGCTTCTACTAGTTGTAAAAGTTAATTTTTTCTTTGTATCCTGCACATTATAGTATTCCGTTAACCCAAGAACTCATGAGAAATTCTACTTGGGTGCAGATTTGAGGAGCAGGAAGCACCTGGTTCTAGATCCTTTTTTACTGAGATTATTGCTTCGATCTCTGATATTAAGTTCGGAAAGGATGGAAGATACATTCTAAGTCGTGATTACATGACTCTCAAGGTTTCCATGTTCTACTTGACATTACATTACTGACATGTGATATTTGGCTAACTGTGTTTCAATATTATCATAAGATTGATAATCTTTAGCCCTCACTTCCCAACACACACAAAAAAGAACCTTTAGCTCATGAATGAAATAATTTCCAAGTTAGTTTTTTTTTTAATAGAGATCACTTGCTTCCTTCTATTTTTGCTCAGATTGTGCTTTTTGTTTACTTGTTTTCCTTCGAACTGTCTATGCATTAGTAAGCAATTTAAATTCAGTCTTGGCATGAATTTTTAATGGGTTTTTTTCTCTTGCATGTTTTAAGTTTTGTTAAAGTCAAAATAGTTTAGATCGTTGTTATGAATTGAGTTGTTTACTTGTTTGCAGTTGTGGGACATTAATATGGATTCAGGTCCAGTAGCAGCATTTCAGGTTCATGAACATTTAAGACCTAAGGTTGAACTATCTGCCCCTAAACTCATATTAAATATGCTGCAATCTTTGATTTTTGTTGGTGATATTTTTCTTTGAATATTCATGCAGCTCTGTGACCTATATGAAAATGATTCAATATTCGATAAGTTTGAGTGTTGTTTGAGCGGAGATGGATTGCGAGTAGCTACAGGCTCTTACAGGTAAGTGTTCCCCTGCTGAAAACTCTACTTTCCTTTCCTTTTCCGTGACGTATTCCTTATTCCTTATTCCATCCATTTTTGCTTTCAGTAATTTATTCCGCGTGTTTGGCTACGCATCGGGAAGTTCAGAGGCGACAACTTTAGAAGCCAGCAAAAACCCAATGAGGTAATTTTTTTAGGTGTGCCTCCATCTGATTTATATGATATATTCTTATGCACGGTTCAATTGTTCGTGCAGGCGTCAAGTTCAAACCCCGTCAAGGCCTGCCAGATCGCTGGGCAGTAGTATAACACGAGTCGTAAGACGAGGTCCGTGTTTTCTCTCTATTCACCTATTGACAAACCAAATCATCAGTTCAAGTTGTGTGTTCTTCTGTATTTTACATTCTCTCTATTGAACATGCCATAGCAGGAGCAGAGAGCCCTGGTGTTGATGCAAATGGAAATTCCTTTGATTTCACAACAAAGTTACTTCATTTAGCTTGGCATCCAACCGAGAACTCGATTGCTTGCGCTGCTGCTAACAGCTTGTACATGTACTATGCATGAACATAGTTTAGCCCGAAAAACGGTCGACTCTCCTGGCGAAAGTTATTTATTTTCCCATTTCCTTCCCGCCATTGATTCGGAAGCTTTTCAAGTACTCGAGACATCTAATGACATGCCCCCCCGAAGTCTTCTTGAGCGTGCTTTTGGTATCCCGGATACGGAAGGTGGCTGCCGCACAATCATCCCTAAGATCTATGTTGATTTCTCTGCAGTGGCTGCATCTCATTTTCACCCCCCAACACTATTTAGTTTCTTCTCTTTTTTTTTCACCCTTTTTTTTTTTTTTTCATTTCTCAGTATCTTCTTCTGAAAGAGAAGATGCTACAGTTATGTTTCAGATTGCTTTGGGTTGGAGCCATGAAGGAAAAAAAAACAAACAAACAAAGAAGAATGTGATTGTAGCTCTCCTACAACAGAAAAAAAAAACTATTAATGGAAAGTTCAATGTTTGCAACTGCAAGTAGGCTAAGGATTACGAGGAAAAAGAAAGTGTAGTTTTTATTCATAATCTTTGGTTGAGATCAAACTTTTGATTAACTTACTCAGAACCATTTTTGAATTGATTCTTTGTGCCATTCAGTGGTAATTTATTTGATCATTAGTTATAAGGAAAATGATTTAGATTTATTCTTCAAAAAATCATATGATTAGTGTTAAAATCAAGTCAACATTATAATCCTTATAAAAAAAGTATAAGCTATCTTTATTGTCAATTAATTTTGCAATAATCTTTTATAATACCTAATATGATACATACTCTTTCTCTCTCTCTCTCTCTCTCTCTCTCTCTCTCTCTTTATATATATATTGAAATAAGATGTGATAACATAAGAAACGAAGGCAAAATTTATGGTAATTTGGGAAATTAATTTTCTGATAGCCTCAAACTTGAAATTTCAAGGAGAGTATACTTTCACCCTATAGAACTCTAATAAGATATTATAATTTATTAAATTTAATCGAATATTTGATCAATTTAAAATGAAATTGAGATCCTAATCTAATCTTGGTGAATTAAAAAAAATAAAAATAAAAATCAATCTTTGATGAAATAGGTTGAGGATTATACCATCTCATAAAGGTCTTTGCCTGTTGATTTGGAGTATTGTTTTAGTTTAATATCTTAAAAGAAGTTATTTTGAAGGTGCATTTATATACATAGAGATATTGGTGACTACAAAACATAACACTATCCTCAACACAATATTTCCATCCATAATGTCGTAATTTTCTCATTAACATGTCTTTAATTATTCTCTTAATACATTCTCGTGCCTCTTTTTTTTGTCACGTGTTAAACAATGTCTATATTAGCTCAATTTTCTTTGAAAACATGCAGATAAAAGAAAACCAAAAAAAAAAAAAAACCCAATTCCAAACAATAATATGCAAAAATACTTTTGATATTTTTCTGGATTACCTAAAAAAAAAAAAAAAAAAAAAAATCCATTCATTTCGATTTAAAAAAAAAAAATCACATCATGTGATAGTCACAAAATTAACCATTCAATAAGTAAAATTGATTGATTGAATTTGCAATATATTATATATATATATAATGACATCCGCTCAATTTGTGATTCGAGCCTTCGCCCCCAATGTTGTAACCTCCAAAAAAAAAAAAAAAAAAAAAATCAATAATATTTCATATTTTATTATTTATGAAATATTTCAAAAAGGTTGGTAGAATTAAAATATAGAGACTACTACAAATTTCCTAAATTTGATTCGACAATATATGCTTAGGTTGGCAATCTCAATTGTCTACGTACCATAGGTGTTAATTTGTTCAAAAACTTGGACCAATAACCGAATGGAACAAAAAAAAAACCCTTTCACAAACCAGTTTAATTGACCGGTTGGGTTTGGGTCAGTTTAACTGCACCACAAGCTTCAAAGAAAAGAACATCCCAATATAAAGCAATACTTGATTTCCTTGTTCATAAACAGAGGGGGAAAAAGTAATTGTAAAATTGCAGTATCCCAAACAGACATAAAAATGAGCTTATAATATAATTAAGGTAGTAAATTAAACAGTGCCAATGATCCACACATTTAAACATCACATATTTGGTTCTAAAAAAATATCTAACCAGATCCAGCCTGCTTTCAATTTGCTAAGCTTCTAGAGGATAAACCACTTGAGAAACACTTGGTGTACACATGAAACTTTCCAGAAAGCCAACTTAGTCGATCGAGTCTTTAGCTAACCATAGAAGCTAACATTAGAATCGAACGCAATCGAGATCACTTGGGAACAACACGAGCCTTGTACATGCATATATATGCCATATGCCAGTCACCTGAAATAAACGAAAATTTCGGAACGAAACGTTATCTTGCAGTCAGAAGCAAAAAAACATAGCTAATAGATTGCTGTTTTGGAGAACGAAAAATTCATGCTACTAAAACAGTCCAAGAAACCACCATGAGTTAGTCTAGTTGTTAAACAAAGTCCTAAGATTAAACCACCATGAGTTAGTCTAGTTGTTAAACAAAGTCCTAAGATTCAAGAGGTCATGAGTTCAATCGATAGTAAAAATTCCTATGAGGCTGTTTGTTTGAGTGTTTTATAGAGCTATTTAAAAAAAAAACTAAAACAATCCTGGATTGAATTCCAATGTGAGCTTTACCTCCACCAGACAGCTTTAAGATGTCTTCTTCTCTCTGTGCAATGGGGTTATCATCGTCAAATTCAATCCACTTCCCTGTAGCCAATTGAAAACCATTTATGATATAGTTAGTTTGTATTTGGAGTGAGCAACAGCATTGTTTTCTTTTTTTTAAACCGGGAAATCGAAGCTTCGCTCCACTATACCCGGGGTAACCCCGCCTGTCCCTAGGTCAGGCACCGAGAGATATCGAAGGAATGAAGAGAGCAACAACATAGTTGTAAATGAAAATGTTTTTTCTTTCTAAAAGACTAACCACTTTCTTGCTTGACCCAGGCAACATAATGTCCTGAATCTGCGCTCCTTCCCTTGTGGGTCAACACAGCTGCCAAATCATATATTGCAGTCATTTGTGTTTCCTTGTCAGAAGAAGATGCATCTGAGATAGGCGGTTATAAATAGGTGAGAGTCGAAGAAAGTAAGAAGAACCAATCGAATTCAAAGTGCAATTTCAACTTCAAGAAAATTGTACCTTCTTGAGGTGCAATACTTGATTGAGCTTCATTCCCAGAAGATGTACCCTGAATATTTCATGAATTCGATGTCAAAAGAAAATTCAAATATAATGTCTCGTTTGATAATCATTTTATTTTTTGTTTTTGAAAATTAAGTATAAAACAACAACTCCAACATAAGATTTTCCTTGCTCTAATATCTACATTTTGCGTAAAGATTCAAAATCAAACCAAAAATTGAAAACTAAAAAATGGCGTACACAAACTCTTTTTTGGATAAGAAACAAAATCTTTTCATGTATAAAATGAAAGAGCTACAAGTGAGAGAATAGAAGGCTAGGTTCTGAATCAAGTTTACGATGAGATAACACGGTAAAATACAAGTTTGTTGCCCTTGAGAAGTTGAGGTGCAACTTTTAATCCAAGAGAGTCAGACTTGATCATGAGATCTCATGAATCAACTATAATACCTTACACAAACTTGTTTTGCTTCCTCAAATTCGGATAGGAAATACTTCCTCAAGGAAAGATGAAACAATTTGTACATAACTCAAGTGAAATCAAGCTTAAATTTCAAAATCCATAAACTTATTTTTGAGATGAAAACTTTAGAGAGAGTTTGAGTAAAAACAAGCTTAAATTTCAAAAACAAAAAATAAAAAATTATAGAATGGGATGCTAAGTTAGTCAACGCTGGAAATGGAGACTTGACTCACTTCTCCATCAGACATCTTCACATCCTTATCCGCAGATTCCGAAGCCTTCTCAGTGGGTTTCAGACCAAGTTTTTTGCCTTCCTCATTCCTCAAAAGCTGTATTTCAAAGACCATTACTTGGTGAGAGACTGAGCTTTCATGGTGAATAACGGAAGAATATATACAAGAATAAGATTACAGAAAAAAACAAGTCTATCAAAGAAAATCCAAAAGATCATCAACTAAACTATCAATAAGTTTTTTCAAAAACAATAGATGAGAAACTTTACCAATCGAGGAGCTTCCAATTGTTTGCGAAGATCATCTGAACACAAATCAAACACATCTAACTCCAAAGGATAATCCACTTTCTGAGATGAAAAGGAAATACAAAAAGTTACAGGGGTTGTAAGATAGGACCATAACCAATGAGCATAATAGCTCAACAGCAAAGTACCTAGAGTTCAATGGTTCGAATCCTCTCCTAATTGTTTTTTTTAAGACAGGACAGTATTTACTAAGTACAATCGAGGCAAGAAAAAAAGATTATTGGGATTACCCTCAAAATTTTGGCCTTCTGATTTGACTCCCTCTTCCAAAAAAAGCGGACAAATTGAATTGTCAAATACCTTAAAATCAAACCATAAACAATTATTACATTAGGTTCAGCAACATTTCATTTCTTTCTCATGGTAGAACGCTAATTAAAACGTAAAAGGGTTATCATTACCTTGGCAGGCTATTAATGCGAGATTCCTTCAAGAAAATTGCACTGCGCCCCAATGAAGAGGACACTTTATCTATTTCTGATTTTAAACCCTACAGAATTTCAAAAAGAAAATTGATAAGAAAGAAGCTTTCTAGAAGCAACAAAGTACTATTTTACAAAAAAAAAAAAAAAAAATCAGTGCCACTGGGCTATAACAGTAAATAGGCTATACCTACGAAAGTAGGAAGAGAATTACACCAAGAAAAGGTCAAAAAGGATAAGTAATTAAACATTTTTCCTTATTCTCCCTATTTTACTCATTGTTCCATCATTTGTTTAATTACTTTTATCTGGCAGAAAAAATGAGCATTCATATTTAAACAAAAATGTAGAAAAAACAGCCATGTAAACAACAGAAAATTAAGGTTCAGGGGAGCGAACCTTCAATTTCCCGGTTTCAAAAAAAAAAAAAAAAAAACAGAAAATTAGTGCAAGTGCCTGAGGGTTATAAAACCACTAGTAAAAACAATATTTGTACTCAACTGCGACTGCGAGCAAAGTAACAATCTCCAAACTAAACTTACATGCTTTAATCCTTCAATCAAATGGTTCACTTCTTGTGATATATGACATTTGAGTGAATAAACTGATTCTGCTTCCGAACTTTCCTCTCCACTTTCTTGACAATGTACTCTAGCACCACGAAATCAACATCGTCAACACATTAACATGGAAAAAAAAAAAAAAAAAAAAATCAAGAATGCTAGTGATTTTTAGTTTTTCTTTTTTTTTTTTCTTAAGGAAACAAGGAAGTTATGTAAATCATAAAACACAGACAGAAAGTAAATATGAGGGAATCCGCAAGTAAAGCTCATGGAGATAACAAAAGGCTCTCCAATTAGCTACAATAGAACTGTAGAAGAAAAAGAGTGGTTACAGAGATCTTTTTCCCAGTAAATAGACTATTACTTGTGAGTCAATACATCAGCATGAAATTGATGATTTTGCAAGTTAATGATAATGATAATGGACTGACTGGCCAACATGATATATGCAAGCAAAAACCGCCATGAACTTCCATGGCAATGTTGAATGTGTACGGCGAGGAGATAGCCATGAAATATGATTTTGCTAAAAGATAAGCCACTAAAAAGTACTGTGACAAACTGGTGCTTCTTATCAATAAATAATACACTAACTGCATGCAGAGGGATATCTTAACACGTATCCATTCATGATTATATATCCAAACATAAGTTCTATTACCAAGGTCATTGAATAGGTGCAAAGAGAATAGGAATTGAAGTTAAATAAAGATTAATATGAATTTTACAACCAACCGTTTAAGGGATTACTAAATAGCTAGCAAATGCCTTACCTGCTAACAAGATCAATGCCAAATAGGCCCTTTACAGCATCAAGATTTTCACTGCAAGATGAATAAAAATAGAGACATGACAACAAACACGTCAAGAGATTTCTCAAGACAGCCTCAAAATAGCATGTACCTAATCTAGTCATGGTTTAAGACTAAAGAGTTCGAGAGAAGCGTTAGTTGACATAATTAAATTTACCTCAACCTATTAGCTTAAGCTTTTAGGTTGATTGCTGGTTTACCTAATTTAATATGGTACCAGACAAGAGATCCTGAGTTCGAATCCCTGCTAAGTCGTTTCCTCCCCATTTAAAATTGAATTTGACTTGTAGGGCATTTATCAAATTTCTAAGATCCACAAGTGAGGAGGAGTGCTATTCGATCTAATTAAATTTACCCCAACCTATTAGTTTAAGCTTTTAGGTTGATGAATAGTTCACAAAATTTAAAAAATTTAACAAGAAGTTTGAAAGTAAGCAGACAAATACTCTTGTTTTATACATATATTTTGAGTAGCCAACTGAAATTACAGAAAATCACTAAAAAACAAGATGTACCTGGAAGCTGCTGACCTAAGGGACTGGGATAGAGTGTATAGAAGTTGTGTCCAACATTCTTCAGCATCCTGTTAAGAATTAAGATTCAACTAGTAATTAAATTTAAAGACTAAATACAGCACGGTAAAAAGAAGTTCAAAATATCAGATACTTGTTGCATGAATGTACTATTCTGCAGCTGGCCAAATTGAGGATATTTTTTCCGCAGCACCTGGCAACATGGTACAATAAACAAGTTATGAACTAATCCCATGCAAAAATAACTGTGCTGATAAAATTATTCCAAAATTAAGTTATTAGGAAATCTGATTCTAAACTCCAATATATTCTGATTACACATAAAGAAATAATTGAAAGAATTACAAATTGATTTCGTGAAATCAACTTTTTACAGTAACATCTACATCCAACAAAGAAGAAATTTCGATGTTAGTATCTGGTCCACGTCATCCTTGAGAAGATTGTCAGTAGGACGTGGCTTCTAAATAAGCAGCCTTACATTGATAAAGATAATCAAAGAGAAATGATTCGCAGAGCTTTCAGGGTGGTGTATGAAAGACAAAGCAAGAATACTTAAGAATCATGCTTCCAAAGCACTTCTGCGGCTCTTTTCCAAAGGAAAAAATGAAGGCACTTCCAAATATAAATTGAATTCTTATTGAATTAGAGTGCGTCATGAAAAGCTTTTTTGTACGAAACCTTTGCTCGTGGTATAGGGATGCTTGTCCTACAACATTTAGGTTCTTTCAGCCCTTTTGGTTTCTTCATAGAAGTCACCTCATTTCCTCTTTTTTTTCTTCTTTTTTTAAAAGATAATTGCAGAGAAATGACCATTGAATGAAAAAGGAATTCGCCCCAACATAGGAAAGGAAAATTTCTTAAACAGGTGAATTTTTAAAGTTCTATGAAAGCCACTAACCATCCAGAACTGCATAGGTGCCACTGCCTTGACACTTCTATCCAGCTCGCCGAATAAATCCCGGGTTGCAACAGTTAACATGTGTGAAGTTTGATCCACATCATTACGTCCAGCATTAGAGTACCTGATCCAAGCCAGCAATTATACTTTTTGCTGCAAAATTCGTGAAGAATGCAAGTTGAAGAACTCACTTAATCAAAGCTGACTTGAGCTCAGGAACAGAATGTAGACACTGTAAAGTTGAATTCATGTAACATGTGTTTCCCAAATTAAATAAACCAGCACTATGACCCTGAAACAACAAAGTTTGGATGGAAATCATAAATCATAAGAAATACTTTAGCATTAAAATGTCCAGTTAACAAAAAGAACTATTCTATAAAAAAAAAAGATTAGATCAGACAAATCAAAAGAAACAAGAGGAAGATACATGGCAAAATCAGAATTAAGGGATGACAAAATTAGAAACATTTTTGCACAAGTGACTTGCTGCGCGGCACTGCGCCCAAGGCTAGGGAGTTGTGGTATGGGGTCGAGACAACCTCGTAAGGCCATATTTGGGTGAGGAAATTTTTGTCAAAGAGAGACCATAGATAGCACACTCACACATATATAAAAAGGTTAAAATACCATTTTGGTCCCTAGACTTTGAGTTTTGTTCCATTTTAGTTTCTAGAATTTCAAAAGTTCAATTTTAGTCCTTAAACTTACAAAATAAATTAAAATTGGTCTTTTTTAGAAAATTTGTTAATTTTTCTTAAAAGTTACCGTCGTCTCTAGAAGTTTTAGAAATATGTTCACATATTCTCTTTACTTGTATTAAAGTTATTGAACTAATTTCAATAAATATAAACTTCAAAATTATCGTATGGACCAAATTTTTTTTTTTTTTTTTTGGGATAGGAAACAATTTCATGATGAAATTACAAAAACAGAGAATGTAAAACGATACTACAAAAGAGACCTCCAATTAGATAAGAGATCTAAAACTATAGTTATGAAACCATATGAACCAATTTTAAACCTTATTTTTTAAGCCTACGAACTAAATTTAGATATTTGAAAGTTCAAGGACCAAAATAAAATAAACTTGAAAGTCCAGAGACTAAAAGTGAACTTCTGAAAGCCTAGGGACCAAAATGGAACAAACTCAAAGTCTAGGGACAAAAATGATATTTTAACATAAAAAAGATTGAACGAGGAGGACTAGTATAAAACCTCCCTACCCACAATGCTCACGAGTCATAACAGTAATTACAAAAACACTACCGACAGCCAGAAATAACCATCAAACCTCAGTATGGTCCACACTTCAAAAAGATCATTAGCACCCATAAGCATTCAGACCCCACAACCATGGTCATAAACCAACTTGCCACAAAAAAACCCCTTCTCACAAAAAGGAATAGAGGAACTCCTTGATCGCCCCCCTACCTAATATTTGTCTAGCACACTGAAAATTGAACTTCCCATAGAAATGATCCAACACAATCTATGCAAAATCACAGCTCCACAACAAATGATCCAAGTCTTACTCTACCTTCCAACACGGAATGCAACAAAATGTGCCAACCCATAAAGAAATCATCCGCACAAGTCTACTGAGTGTCCACTCTTACATGGACGACTTACGAGATAAAGAATCTAACCTCTTTGAGATTTTTACTTTCCAGTTTCCACAAAATAGAAAAGAAAGACTCGTCGTGCGAAGAACTCAAAAACCACCGATAGAATGAGGAATAGGAAATCCTTCAAATGGGTTGAGGATCCAACAATAAAGATCCTTCCTTCCTGACCTAATCTGAAACTCCACAACCAAGAAAATAAGAGTCAAAACATCCTTCATCATTTCCATATCAGTCCACTGATGGAACTCGAACTAAAAGAGATAGATCTCCGTAGAAAAATAGGATACTGAACACAGAGAAAATCTTCTTAGAAACTGAACGAAATAAACGAGGAACTGAAAACCAAAGCAGGTGATCCCCCACTCATTAATCTTCCCAAAAAAGTGCAACCTCTTCATTTCCCACCATAGAGTTTACTAAACCACAAAAAGAAGGGAGCTTCAAAGAAGTTTTTTTCCAAGGTTTCTGTAAGGTTTTGACCCCACCAAACAACCACTCAAAAGGACGACGACCATACTTGCAATATTCCTACACCAAGGTGTCCTAAAATCATGGACACCACGACCATTTCGCTAGCAGAGTTCTGTTATAAACTATACGATTCCAAAGATCTAGCCCTCCAAGGCTCATTAGTTTCCTTCGTGTCTCCCAATTCACCAAGCGTGCACCACCTCCTCCTTCAACCCCTTCCCAAAGAAAATCTTGCACAAACTTCTTGATAATCTTGCACACCTTGCAAGGCACACAAAGAAAAAGGGATGAAAGAAATCGGGTCGCATGCCACTAAGCACAAATCTAATGTGAGTTACTCTACCCCTTTAGATAAGAAACTCTACTTCCAAGAGGCCAACTTTATTCTCACCATGTCCAAGAGACCAACCCTTTTCTCACCTTCTCCACGATATTAACAGCTCATCTGGAAACAAACTTGCCATGAAAAGTATGACGCCATACAAAATAACAATAGGAAATGACCAACCTAATTATATCACAATCAATTGGGGATAATGGAAGTCATTTCATGTCAATAATTTCTGAAAATGAACTCTTGACACTCGGAACATAATAGAAACCTTACCACTGCAAGAACTTGTTCATCTTCAGGAAGATCTTCAAGAAAGACAGGACCCTTCTCTGGTGCCTTGACGATCTCATCTGCAGTGCCCATCATCATTAATTTTTGACCCTACAAAATGAGAAGCATGTAAATAGACGAAGTAAACTTGGAACCACAGAAACCTATCACAAAGCTGTATAACATTAGGCTACCTGTTTTACTCCGACAGTCGACCAATCTGCATCGTCCTGCTCGTAAAAAAATGCACGAGCATCAGATATTACCAATCACTCCGGAAAATCTCATAAGTTTGATCACAAATAAAAAGATGACATAGTTACTGTTGGCAATGAATGAGAATGAAGAAATAACAGTTCAACAACAAATTCATTGTCGTCAAAAAAGGCATAATGCGGTTTCAACAAACCTTCAGTATACCACCCTTAACCATGATCTTCTGCCTTTCAGGAGGTACCCCAGTGAGTTCAAACAACTGGCCCTTGAAAACATATGGGGGCAGGCTGGTGTCAATTTCAACATCTCGGAACAGCTCTTTTTGCCACTTTACACTCACTACAAATATCCAAATCCGTCAGTAAAAAAAAAATGGCACAAGGATAAAATTCAGATTGACCTAATATGAGTCTACAACTTCTAATCGATTCTTCCAGCTAAACATAAGTAATTAAGTGATCATTCCCACTTCAAGAAGTTCAAAATTATAATAGCTTTCCATTGACATAACAAGGAAAAATAAAAAAAAACTAAGTTTAGCTGAGATGGGCAGTAAAAAAGAAAAAAAAAAAAAAAATCCTATATCCATAACAACGTCCTACATCCAAACAACCAGAAGATTAAAAAAAAACGTATATCAATAACAACAATCTTAGCCAACTAATGGCGATGCAAAAAAATGATGATCCCAAATGAGAAGCAATGACAACAGATAAATTAGGCAATTGAAATGGCCCCAGAAAAAAGAACAATGAGCAGGAAAAATGGACAAAACAATTGAAAATGCTGGAACAGAATAGGAATGAAAAGTTGTCCAGATCATTGTCGGAGATGAAAATCGGCAAATCCGGGTTGGTTGAAGAAGAAGTGAAAGAGAGAAGTATAGTGTTCGAACCTTTAATCATGATTAGAGAGTTTCCGACAGAGCGAGAAGAATGGGCGGAGAGGTTGAAGAGTTGTCTTGGAGAAGCGGTAAAGCGAAGCTGCTCTGGATTTCTTGCTGATTCAACCAAGCATTCCAATTTTTCTCCCAACTCCGATTCTCTTTTATATATGGGTTCACATATCCTATTTCGGTTCGGTTTTTCTTCTTTTTATCATAACTGAACCAATATCTTTTTTTTTTTTTTTTTATATTATTTCTTTAGGATTGAATCACAACTATAAAATTATAAGTTATTTTGATTTGATTTTCAATCTTTTTTTCCTATACAATTTGGTTTACTTCCGTTTTAATTTGATTTTAATAATTTATATTTTCTTAATCAAAAATAAAATAACATAACATTTACGATTTTATATTTCACTAATAAATTTATTCTTCCACCAACTATAAATATTAATGTATAATTTTATTTTCTTTATATTTATATATTTAAGTTGGTTGGAATTTATATTGATTTTTTCAAACGGAAGAAATATATTTTAGTTTTCTTTAATATCAAATCAAAGAACTTAATCTATTAAAACTGATTCAATTCGATTTTGTCAATTTTTTGTTTTTTCTTCCATATATTATCTTATCATGGAGGTCCAATTTAGATACTTTAAAAAGGTTAAATTCTAAATTTTATCATATAATTTTGTAATTTATAATTTAATTTTTATACTTGGTAAAAAATTTATAATCTATTATTATTACTATTTTATAATTTTAAAAACTATAACTTTTGATTGTTTTCTATTTGAGTTTCAAATTGATTTTTGTAAAATCATTAACTATTTTTTTAAGTTCTACATAGGCACACACTAAAGTTGTCATGCTATTGCTTTTGATGGAAAACACTAACTAATTATATACATATAGGAAATTATCTATGTATAAAAATGTGTTTTTTTTACACATGCTATTACTATTAACGAATAAATAATTGTCACGGTTAGCATAGTCCAACTGGCATTAGAATTGTACTAGCAGGCGACGTCAACCATTGACTTTTTAAATCAAATCATAAATACTAAATCAATCTTTTTGGTTGCTTATTAAAAATAGAGCACGTGTAATTATAATACAAAATTAGTGTAACAAATAGTTATTATAACAGTGATTATTACACTAAGATTAATATTATAATTGAGACGATGGTTTATAAACTCATCCTCAAATTGAGGTCGAATTAGGGGTTACATTAATGAGAGTCATTGACTTAAAAATTAATGTTCTATTAATTATCCCTTGGCAAATAGCAATGTGAGCTTTGACTCAAGCCTATCAACTCAAAGTACATTGTTGCTTATGCTGCTAAACTTTTCTTTTTGTTGACATTAACTTCTAAATTATATAAACATATCCCTCAAATATTTACAACAAATAAACCAAACCTCATGAGTTTAATCACATGAAGAAAAAAAAAATCAAATTATTATTCAAAAATATATTTGTTAAGATCTACGTTATGAGTAATATATAAGTTTGTAATATTTTAGTGCAGTATAAAAGTGTGATAAAATGTGAAATTTTACTTTAATAAAGTCTCACTATTGAATATGACCTTAGCCTTTTTAGACCACTTCTCATTTGTCTTATTTTGAAAATATAAGAGATTCCTTAGCCTCAAAGGATCTGCAGAGTAGTGATAAATTTAAGCTTTGGTATGTTTATTTTATTTTTATAAAAATCTTCCACTAAATAGAAAAATTATTTTAGTTTCTAATACCAATAATTAAGAACTTCAAACCTAAATATGAGAATCGAAGATTTACTCTAAACTCACTCGTAAACTTCGAATCTGAAACTTCCCAAAAAAACATAATTAAAGACTCCAAACCTCAACGAACGGGATTGTTGTTTGAAGACTAGACCTTTGATCAACTAAGCTATGGTTAGGTGGTCTAAGAGATCTATGCTCAACTGAAAAATATGAAAACAAAAACTCAGCTTCTGCTAGCATTCTTTATAAACCAAACAAGAAAATGGAGATTTCTAGTGCTTTCATTTGATGATCATAACTTCATAGAACAAAAAGTTGCATAAATGGGAGAAATGTAATGTCCTCCTGGTTTCAACTAAGATCACAAGCCAAAATTTGATATCCATATTTGTAATGAAAGAAAATGTAATGATTTGTAACTAAGCCCTTTTGGATGAGTATGAGGATGAATCTGGCTTCTCAGCTAGATAGTGCTCAAGCATGTCTTCCTCATCATCTGCAATTATAGCAGTGCAAAAATTTGATCATTTTGGTATGAAATAATGCTAACAACTGAATCATTTAATATGATTAACGATCGATACAATGACACATTGTGTCGATTAGAATGAAATTGAGTGAAAGAAGGGGAGAGAGCACCTTCAAAATCATCCTCATCAAAGTCGATATCTTCTTCGTCTTCTTCATCAGATCCTTCGCTAACTTGGACTGCACCTTTCTGCAGAAAAAAATTGAGCAATATATTCAGCGGAAGAGAACTTTTTGTTTATGTTATGTTTGTTGAGGATCCATTGGAAAGGTGACTATACCTTGTAGTGTTTATAAGATCGATGAGTTATTTCACTCATTACCGATTGGTTTTGAGTTGTAACTCCATATTAATCTAATGCGATATTAGAGTTGAATAAAATCCAATTCGGTATTTTACCCAAATCTGATTCAAGATAGGTAAACTAAAAAAGAGACCTTCAGAGCATGTTTAGGATCCAACATTGAAAAGGTGAGGGACATGCTAACACTTATAAAATGGATGAGCTACTTCACTCTTTACCATTTGATTTTGAGTTAGAACTTCATACTAATCTAATAATGTGGGCAACATAGAAGCTCTTGTCAACAGGAGATTCGACGTTTAATCGACTGTGTAGTAGCCCGAAAAATCAGCTGTTTGATATTCCTGTCCTAGCATGGTGGAAAAAATGACACCAATATTCATACAGTTCACGGTTACTTTGAAGTTGCTAGATGAAATCCTTTGATGTGTGTGGGTTTGCAATATACTTTAGTAAAGAAAAATTTATGTGGCAGGCTAGCTTTGCTTAATATTTTGTATGCATGGCTTTCATTTTTTAAGGAAAGCGTGGTGTTTTCCCATTAGTAACTAATTTTAACAAAAATCCAGAGAAAGGAAAAAGAAAAATTACCCCGGAAGCTCTTCCACTCTCAAACCACTGTCTACCAGTAAGTTTCTTTTCCTTAGGAGCAGTAAGAGCCGATTCTGGCATTATCCTGAAAAAAGTTCATATTTATTTATCAACAGAGTAAAGAAGTCGAATGCAAAATATCTGAACTCCTTTGAAACTAGTAAGATACAACTATATTTTACATTATATGTACAAAACAAAAGAGGGAAAACTAGGTCCAACCAAGTTCAGAAAGCAAATTACAAAAACGCTCCGTGAATAGGATCTTATAGGCCGTGTCCTTTTAAGATCCAAGATGATCAAAAGAAGAGAATGTTAAAAGTATTTGATTTTAGCCACCCAGAGACATTCATAAAGCTGCACTATCTTGTAAGGCACCCTCATCCCCCCCCATTCTTATCTTAAGCTGTTAAATAAGCATATATTTATCTTTTTTTAATGTATATCCGTTTGTGTTCGGGCCAGCTTACCACTTCAACTACTTTCACAAAAAACTCTGCAACATTTGAGTATCAAGAAAAGAAAATCCATAAGAAATAATTCCTAAATAGGCGACCACTATAGATTGAACCCATTACCTTATGGTTACTCAAGGCCCTCTTGACCATAGGCCAACCTAAGCGCGCGTACATATGTATGCGTGTGTGTTATTAGCTGATTTTCATCTTTCATTTTTTCCATATGATAGAGTTATAAGTTCAGGCTTTCTCAATCAGAATTGAAGAAAAGACACAAATAGGACATTGATGCAATCTTAGCATCTATAGTTAAACATCCGGGGCGCTGCCCCCCAAAAAAAGAAAGAGAAGACTTCCGTAGCCCCCAAGTGACCATAATCTAATATCCAGTCTATTAGAAGATTAGAAAGAGCAATCCACTCCACCATATCATCAATCTAATCCTATCCGACACAAGAACTAAAGAAAAAATAGGGAAAAAGAAACCATAGAAAAAAGAAATAAATAAATTACTTGGCTCGTTCCAGTGCTATTTCTGCTTCAAATCTTTCTCTCCAAGCTAAAAATGTGTCAAGGGTGACAGGTTCTCCATGTGGTACAATTATCTGTGAGTTTAATGGGAAGTAAAACGTAAGTAAATTCATTTAAGCAATGTACAATGGCCAAATATTTCAAAAGATAGAATTCCAGATGCCATCAAGTCATGGATGTAACATAAATAAAGAAAAGTAGAAGTACTTATTGCCAATACATAGTAAACAACACCAGAAAAAAAAAAACAAGTAAGGTGAGCTTAAATGAAGTTCTTTTGTTGGTAATATGCTATAAACTTGATTAACAGGAAATGTCATTAATGATGGTGAGAACTAAGTTGACTTAAATTTAGTTCAAGTCTACTAAATGATGGTGTAAAGCACAAATAATCAAGCAAATGTTAGGGGCATCGCGTGGCTAATTATGAGCTGGTGCATAAAAATAGGGATCGACGGTAGCTGATGATTAATTCTCAACATGCATTAATGCCTGTCATACATGTAATCGGAAGAATATAAATCCAACCAGAAAAATAGAAACGAATGGAAAAATGCCATCCTTTAAGTTTTATCTTAAATAGAAAGAATGTAAAAGAACCAACACAGAACCACAATATATGATGTATTCATGTATTATTACTTTTTTTTAATCAGAGGAACCAAGACCAGATAGTTGATCCTACACACGTACAATTTGAGACTCTGACAAATGAAACTGAAAAACTTGGTAATCCTTCTAGCATTCCTATTTTGTCAATTGATAATCCTTTTACTTCTTCAACTATTCAAAATACTTCGTCTGTTTCATCTGATCTTGATGTTCCTATAGCCATTAGGAAAAATACTAGAAATTGTACAAAATATCCAATTGCAAATTACATGTCATATCAAAATTTGTCAAATAATCATAGAGTCTTTACATCTAGGATTAATGATTTATTTGTTCCAAGGAATATACAAGAGGCATTAGAAAACAAAAATTGGAATGTAGCAGTTATGGAAGAGATGAATGCTCTAAAAAAAATTGAAAAATTGTAGAATTTCCAAGAGATAAGAAGCCAGTGAGTTGTAAATGGGTGTTCACTATTAAATGTAATGCAGATGGAAGTGTTGAGAGATATAAGACTAGTAGCTAAAGGTTTTACCCAGACATATGAAATTGTCTACCAGGAAACGTTTGCTCCTGTTGCTAAAATTAACTCTATTAGAGTTCTTCTTTCACTTGCAGCCAACTTTACCAACTTGACGTGAAAAATGCTTTTCTAAATGAAAATCTTGAGGAGGTTTATATGAGCTTGCCACCAGGTTTTGAGAAAGAACTTGGATATAATAGAATTGACAAATTGAAGAAATCTCTATACAGTCTTAACAGTCTCCGAGAGCTTGGTTTGAGCGATTTGGAAAAGTTGTATCTAGCTACGAATTTCTTCAAAGTCAAGCAGATCATACTATATTTTATAAACATCGTGAAAATAATAAAATCTCAATTTTGATTGTTTATGTAGATGATATTATACTCACAGGTGATGACGAAATTAGTCTAGCAGATCTGAAGAAAAATCTTGCAAGTGAGTTTCAAATCAAAGACCTGAGATAGTTGAAATACTTTTTGGGAATGGATTTTGCAAGACCGAAGAAAGACATCTCTGTCAATCAGAGAAAATATGTTCTTGACTTACTTGAAGAAACTGGATTACTTGGATGTAAGATTGTTGAAACTCCTAGTGAACCTAATTTAAAACTACAAATAGCAAAGGCAAAAGAAATAAACGATAGAGAGCGATATCAGAGACTGGTTGAAAGATTGATTTATTTGTCTCATACACGTCCTGATATTTCATATGTTGTGAGCATGATAAGTCAATTTGTGCATGCACCTGGACCAACTCATTATGAAGCTGCTTATAGAATTTTGAGGTACCTAAAAAGGACTCCGGGAAAAGGTATTTTATTTAAAAAGCAAAATCAGCAAAATAATTTTCAAGTAGAAGTTTATACTCATGCAGATTGAACAGGAAGTGCTACAGATAGAAGGTCCACATCTGGTTATTGTTCCTTTGTTGGAGGAAACCTTGTTACTTGGAGAAATAAAAAACAAAATATGGTAGCTAGAAGTAGTGCTGAAACAGAGTTTAGAGCTTTAGCTCATGGAATTTGTGAAGGTATATGGATAAAGAGAATACTCGAAGAATTGAAGATTCCTTTGAAGACATCTATACGTATTTATTGTGACAATAAAGCTACAATCTCTATAGCTCATATTTCAGTTCTTCATGATAGAACAAAACATATCGAGATTGATTAGCATTTTATCAAGGAAAAAAAAAAGATGTCGGTACAATATGCAATATGCATTCCTTATCTTCCTACGTCAAATTAAACTGCTGATATATTAACCAAAGGACTTCTAAAGAGGCAATTTGACAGATTGATAGAGAAGCTGGCTATTGAAGATATCTTTAAACCAGCTTGAGGGGAGTGTTGGAATTCTAACTATTAAGGAATGAATGTATTAATAGTATAATAGAATATTTGGTAGAATATTACTCTTGATTGTATTCCATAATTGTAATGTTTCCATATATGTAAGAGGTCTTTCTCCTATATAAGAAAACCTATAATGCACATATTGAATATAGCAACATACATTATTTGCTCTCAAAACTAAGATAGTTGAATTATGTAAACCACCAATCAACCTAAAAGCTTAAGTTGGTAGGTTGGGGTAAATTTAATTATATCAACTAATACTCTCCCTCACTTGTGGGTCTTAGAAATTTGATAAATGCCCTACAAGTGGAATTAATTTTAAATGGGGAGGAAAACGACAAGGCAAGAGTTTGAACTCAAGACCTCCTGCTCCGATACCATATTAGAAAGTGTGGGCATCCATCTCAAAACTCATTGGTTAGGAGAGGAGTAACTCACTGTTAGGCCCCTAAGGAGGGCAATATTTGGAATATTAGTATAATATGTATAAGGGTAATGTAGTAATTTAGCCATTAGTGTTGGTGCTTAAATAGAGAAGTAGGAGTCTTAGAAGGGTATGAAAATCTATGTTTTGAGATAAGTCTTGGAATAGACTTTGGGAGAGTCCTAGCCCTCTTTAACGGCTACGGGGTTGTAACGTCCGTTATAATCTTAATATATCGTTCTTGTTTGTTATCATTCTAGGTGTTCATTGTCCCGTGTTAGTTAAGGCAATCGGTGTCTTAACACTCACCTTATCTTATATATATGTTGAAGTGTCCAACATGCCCCCTCAAGATGGTGTCATATTTGGGAAAGTCATCTTAGACTAGATCCAAATTTGTGGACCGAAATACCCGCTTTGGCTTACTCTTTTGGGTCGGGTCAAAGTCTTTGGAATCATGAAATGCCCGCTTGGGTGGGATCCTCGAAATTTCGTGGGTCAAGAACTTAGAGCTCTGATACCAAGTTGAATTATGTAAACCACCAATCAACCTAAAAGCTTAAGCCGGTAGGTTGGGGTAAATTTAATTATATCAACTCTTTGATCATCCCTCTACAGTCTCTTGGTCTTGCCACCATAATGCCAAACTCCTCAAGCAAATGGTTTTGAACCACGTAAGCTATCTTGCAAAGCCAGAAAAGATGCCCGATATCCTCTACCGCCCACGTGCATAAAATGCAACATGGCAATCCGACAAGGGAATGAACCTTTCTAAAAAGCCTATTAAATATATTAATCTTGCCATGAAAACCTGTTGGGTAAAAAATTACCTTCTTTGAAATTTTTACCTCCTACAAAGAGGCATAAATAAGATCTCCCAACCCAACCATGAGGAAAAATAAATAACCAGAAAAATGAAGAAACAAAGAGGCATAAATAGGATCTCCCAACGATGAGGAAAAATGATGAACTAGAAAAAATGACAAGAAAAACCCTCGGCTTTCTATATGAAAGAAGCGCTCTTTTCTAAGGGGTGCAAACTCATATACACCCAAATGGCATTCCTATAATACTCCTAATGCCAATGGTGAGGAAGATTTGAAAAAGGCTTTCCTATTCCTCTATTTGGAATTTCATCAGGAATTTTTACTTGGTGTAGTTTGCCAAAAAAATTGATACTAATTATCCTTTAGTGATTTTTTCCGGTTGAGGCGTATTTTAAAAGCTCTTTGTTGTTATTAACTTATTGGAGATTGCTCATTTTCGTCTCCTCTTCTATACTTGAGCAGCTGTTAAGGTTTCTTGTAAAAATAAAACAGAATGCAATTAATAACATGGCCTCACATATAATAGTAGATAACTTATTCTAGAGATAGACACTTCATTTCCAATCCAAAAGTGAAAGTAAATCAATCACAAAAGGAATTGAAAGAAAATAGAAAATATTGATTGTAAAAAGAAGATACTAGAGAAAGCAAAAAGAATTCCATACATCTTCTTTTGCCCTCTCTTCTGCTTCAGCAATGTCAAGACTACTTTCTTGACCAAATCGCTCAGATAGCCACTCTTTAGATGATGTGACAAGTGTGTAGACCATAGCCATACCAAGATTTTCAGATGCCTGCCAAAATATAATAGATGTCTTGATTTCAACCAGTTTTCTCAAATGCACCAATGTCATGATTTCTCTGTATATACTTGCATATATCATTGCGACCTAATCCCTTATATAAAAAAATGCAGAATACTACTTCTATTTTTAATTCAACAACTTTTGAGGATGGGGATTAGAACTCATGCCCTTTTGATCACTAAGTCATACATCACCCACTTGAGTCATGCACTTGTTTGCTCACACTAGAATATTAGTGTAATTTTAAAATTTTAGTTTGTTGCATTCATGCAATAAATTTTTTTGTTTTTTTTTTGAATTATATTAAACCACCAATCAACCCAAACGTTTAAGCTTATGCGTTGAAGTAAATTTAATTATACCAACCAACATTTTTCATTAACCACAGACTAAAAGCCTAAAACTAACACTGACTCTCTTTAGAAGACCATTTTTCTTTCCAATTTTTTTTTTTCTTTTCATTTGTTTCATAGCAGATACATGATTGCAACTTTTATATGGATTACTGATGAGTTAGCATCAGAGAAATCTGGAAACTGTTTTAGTAGAATCCTAAATCATCACTTTTTTATATTAAACAAGATTTTGATATCACACATTTATGATTAAAACAAATCATGAGTTAGAACTGATGCTTTAAATCCTGTTATTTTTTTTAATACATAAGGGTCGGGGGAATTGAACCACAGATCTTATGGTTGTTTTTACATTCAAATGTCGATTGATCTCACTTTGGCAACTGATGCTATAAAGTGTAATAGGTATTTGTATTTAAGGAAATACCTCTTGCTGAAGTTTCTCTTTCAAAGTCTTCAGATCTTCTCCAGGGATTCCTCTTAAACTAAGAAACAAAGCTTGAAATCAGTATACCATTATATAGATGTAAATAATTTTGTACCAAACTAACTAATCATTATGGAATGCAAAGGATGGGACCTAAGCATTTATATGCATAGTATAAATATACAACCTTTTCACATTCAAAAGTGGAGGTTCATCAGGATATTTCTCTGTATGCGAGAAAATCAAACCCAGCTGAACTGCACAGAAGTTTGGGACAAGAGCTTAGTATCACATATATTGCAGATCCAACATTAGGACCGTGAGAAAACAGTTAAACTTCGGGGTGTATCTATTACTGTTAGCAAGGTAACTAAAGTAAGAATAACCTGGCATAGTAGTTGATTCATCCTCCTCGTCATCCTAAAGAAGCAAACAAAGTTCAGTAGGTCAGTTTATTTTGCTGACAATCAAGCAAATAACTTTGAAATAAAATATATCTTTCATAGTGAAAATATTACCAAAACCAAATCAGCATAATTCAAAAAACAATTTAAACTAAAGTATTAAACAATCAGTTTTACCAATGCAAAAAATGGTTAAGATTTCCCAACAATCACTTTTGTAGTATTGAAAACAATCCCAACCGGAGCCTAAATCTAATAATTAATATTACAAACATTTCCGATATATCGCTGCAAGGGAAGCCCAGTGTAACGAGTAACATGTTAACTGAATTCTCATTTCTCACACATGTCCACTATAAAAGATTCACCATAAAATTTGAAATTTTGGTCTAAGAAATGCTTCAAGGAATTTGAAATTCTCATTTTAGAGGCTTAGTTTGAATTAAAGCTTAAATTGAATTCCCAACCATTACCTTCCCCTCTCTCAATCCATTCTTTAAGAGGAAAAAAAGAATCAGCACAATTATCAGATTCTTTTCATTTAAGACTCCAGTATACAGTTATCATAAGTACTAAGTTAGATGCTTATCATGCACCAAAAGTAGAACCTGTGGAAAATAGAGACGGCCTACCTGGGGAGACAGTGTTATCTGAAAGCATCTACCAGAAGTGTTTAGACCACTCTCACTTGAATGAATTTCTAACATTGAATACAGACAGAAAATAGTACCTGGTATCTTAGAAGGGATAAAAAGAAGTGAAGCATTATGAGTTTATAAAGAAATGTGCCACAAACCTTTGAACTCATCCATAAGTATAGCTTCCAATGCTTCAATTTCCATCTCCTGCTCCTGTGTGTAGTCTACAAGCAGAATAGTTAAAATTAATGGGGAGCATTGTGGAAAATCCCATCAAAATATCCTCCACTGCACATATATGTATATAAATACATACACCTATACAGTAAATATTGAAGTAGTTATATGTTATCCAATCACACCCACATTATTCAAGACACACAATCTCGGAATTCATTATCTTCAATTTACTAATCCAAGAAGAGAATTAACAGTTCCTGCAAAAAGAAGAGTCCGAGTAACGGCTAACATGAACATAGTTCAATCAGCATGCGGCCAAGACATCAGAGATTTGAATCTCTCAACTCCCATATGGTAAAAAAGGAGGATTAACTCTGTCAAATCACATTATGACTTATAATACTTTTTCTGTCTCCATTAAATCCCATTTCGTGAGACAATTTCATCAACAATCGACCATGAAAGAAATTCCCAAAGAGACAGACACTTCTTTCCTGAAGCCCACATAAACTTTCACGTTTTTACAACTTAGCAATTTGCAGATAGTCGGAATCCTAACTTACCCACAAAGTAAAAATACAAGAAGTAGCCTGTAAACTGTTAAACTACGAGTAAAATTAGCAAAAACACAGACATATTTATAAGATCAGTTGAAAAATACTATCAGAAGTCAGAACTTAATCACCGATGAGAAGAAACAATCTATATTCATATCAAATTTCCTAAACATCAAGGTAAATCTGAAAAGAACTGTATAAGAGAAATTTCGAACCAGTCATGGTGGCGATGATTGGATTGGGCCTACTCCTCTTCTGGGCGTCGCTGAGATGCAGTCCCAGCCACTGCGCTAACAGAGACCTGTAAATTGCTACTCAAACACAGAAGCAAATGAAAGTATCTTAGCTCTTCCCTTGTGGGTTTTGATTAAGAGATCAAATAATGAATTGGGTGAAAAAAAAAATTTGTGGAAAGCTTTTCGAAGGCTGCAACGAAAATTGAAAATAAAACAGATGAAATAAACTATAAAGACCATTGTTGCCCTTGTTAGTATTAACCCTTCTCTCTCCTGTGGAATAGTGAGGTGTGTGAATAGGAATAGAGATATTCACGAGGCGGGATTAGAGACAATAATAACTACTTCGTTCCCGTGAAATTCACCTTTTATTTTTGCGGGGGTTATGGCGGGATTCCCCGTGAGAAAATGGCATTGATCAAATTACTCGCGAGACCATTTAATTTATTTTCTCCATTTCGAATCTTAATTTTATGAGTATTTTTTAATAATATTCTCAAATTTTTAAATTTTCATGGAATGTATAAAGTAATTTTTAAATATTAAATAAAATATACATTTAAATATATATATTTATATAAAAACCAAACTTTTAAGTATCATGTCCCCGTTTATGTTATCGGAAATTTTCTTTCTCTGTTCACTATCTCATTCACCAATTCATTTATCCGACAGAGGTGGGACCCCGGAAAAAATGGACATATCTAAATAGAGATGCTCATTGAATGGGGCTCGAGAATGACTTTTCCGTCTCCTTTTACATTTATTTTTTTTGCAAAAAAGCAATAAGGATTGGCCATGGAGAACCAGCAGACATCAGGTTCTCCTCTAGAATTTCCTCCCTCGCCACCAAAAAAAATGGACATGTCTACCTATGATTTATATGTATATATGTATGTATGTGTGTATGATTTCGGTTGTACGTACATGGACTGCTATCGATAGTAAACTTCCTGTGCTTCTGAAGTGTCTGGAAGGCCTAAAGGAGAGAACTACTACTCATATGCTTCAAGTGAATAATTATGGATTGCTTTCGTGTTATCGTAACGTCCGTGGTCCAGGATTTGGACGAGATCTTGAAATTCGGATTTGGCCCTATGAACACCGAAATTCTCTCTCCGTCATGTTACCTACTAACCTTTCGTTTCTAAGAGTTGAAGACTATCCCACCATCTAACATGGATCCTTTCAGCATATTTTGTCCTCATACAAATACATCATAGGAAAATTTTTAAGAGGTGACCCAATCAAGAACTACTCCAAACTAAACACGCTAACTTTGAAGTTTCTACGATGGAAGCACCAAAAAGAAAAGTTTACCTTGTTCGTATAGGTAGTACAAATCAATTATTTTAAGTATTTCTTAATCTTGCGACTAGATCCTCATGATCCCTCTCATTACTCAGTTCATTCACGTATCTCTTCTAATCATGAACGTTATAATTATTGAATTCATAATTATTCAATTAGTAAATAAATATTTCATATTTAATTATGCGAAACTCAATTAGGTATCCGATGAAAAGTCGAAATGTGTGAAAAAGTTGATTTGGATACTAAAAAAATACTTAAGATTGAGAATAGAAATATCCCTTCTCAAAGAAAAAGCTACCATAAAAGTTTGTTTCAATCCCTAATAATCAATGAAAGAGTTATTATAAGAAATCTATAGGAAAGAGTACAAAACATATGAAATCTTTGTGATTAGAACTCTATGGAGAATCCAAATGTTGTATGTTTATGGTATTGCCACATATATAAACTATCTGTGCTGTTCAAATCAAAGGAATGCTTGTGTATCATTCAAAAATCTATTCACATTTCCATTAACCAGAAAAAACATGATTACAAACAAAATTTTGCTTACATTTCAATAAGAATAATGACATCACTTCATTGACACTAGGAACCGAAGTTATCTTGCGGTTGAGGGACTCGAACGACAGAACTCGTGATTTCTAATGCATTCAGGATGCCATTTAAGCTATGCTAACTTTGGCGAGCGGACAAACAAAAGGGTATGGCTAAAAGATGATTTCTACAAATATAATTCTAAAATACATCATAGTTGGTTTCTTTCTTCTTGTATTAACTGAAATATTCTAGCTGCTGATTCAGTTGCAGATTTAGGATTGTGAGGTACAACTTTAATTACCCTTGATTTGTTCTCACTCATCTCTACATTTGGACTTGACTCCTCAACTGCTGGTGGTTCAGTAGGAAAAAGGGGAAGCACTTCTCCCACTCTCTCAGAGTTGCTACTAGCTGTACTTCCCACCAACTCACTTCCCTTCGATCCATGAAATTTCCGAACATGAATCGGCATCGAATGGCTTGTTTGGCTCGGCATTTCACACGAGTTCTCTTGATGCGTCAAGTAGTTGATATCCCCTGTTGATATCTGGTTTTCCTGTTCTTTTGACTTGACTCTAGCAAAAAGACTCATTTGATCCGAAGCTGATCCCGACATGGATCGATTAGTTAATGGTATGCCATAAGGTGGGAAGTATGTCTGGTTCAATGGAATCGTGCTCGGAAAATATCCAAACCCTTGATGATGAGAAGCAGGAACAGCATAAGCTGGAGTGTAGAAGTCCCTAGCTCCACTCCCTGCATTTACGCTCATCGATCCATAGTTACCGTATATCGGTGTCATGGATCCTGCACTCGGAGGGCATGACCCTGTATATGGTTTGTAAATAAGCCCTTCAGAAGGAGACATAACAGGAACCAACCATTGATTTCCTGGTGTAGGGTGGTTTATGCACCAGGGATCGGATTTCGGAGCAGCAGCCATGGGAGTTTGCATCGTGTCTTTTACTCGAAGCTCGTAACTTGTTTGCTGAGCAAGGGAAGGTTCACTGTTTTCCTCATTGAAAGAAGGCAATGGAAGCTTAGCAAGAGGATTCTTATTCGCACATTTGCTGTCGAAAACGAGATTCGGCTGTTGATGATAATCTTTCAATGTAGCACTTGGAACTGGTGTTCGAGCACACTCAGTTGGCTTGTTCTTAACAGCCGATAGAGTTGATGATAGTGGTTTGTCTAAATAGTCTTCGAGTAAAATGTGCGGTGATCCCGCAATGTGTCGTTGAACCTATGTTAAATTCAAACAGAAAATCAATCAAACAAAAAGAAAACATGGTATGAATAAAACAAAAGGTTCAAGTAATCACTAGATACAAAAGATGGTGTACCTTTATGAGTCTATGCAACTCAAACACTTGCACTGCAAAAATCCTTTGCTGACTGAAAACAGTAAAAAAAAAAAATGGGAATAAGGGATCAAATAATATCTATCAAGATCTCGAAGTAGATTAAAACAATTGCAACTTGAATATTGAGATTTTTTTTTTTATATTAGTGAGCGTCTAGGTAAACTCAAGCGCACCTTAACTATTCTCATGGGAGTGTTTGTTTAGCGGTATTAACAAGCTATTAAAAATGAGTTTTGACAACTTATCTTCAAACAACAACATCCAAATGAGCTATTGGGATTACTCAAAATAATAATTCATTTTTAATCACTCGTTATCACTCAAAATAATCATTCATTTCTAACAACTTATTTTCAATCATTCATTTCTATCCACTCATTTTTAACCACTCAAAATTAATCACTCATTTTTAATCGTATGCAACTATTGTCTGCAGTCACTCTACAATAAGTATCATCCAAGCGAGTTATTACTAAAACACAAATTTATAATCACTCTACAGTTCCACATCCAAACACCTTCAAAAGACATACTGTATGATCCTACCATATTTAGATGTCAAGGAAAATAAGAAAAGGAATTGTAATTGCAAAAGGAGATGATATTAAGTGGTCTGACCAATCATTTAATGGTAATGGATGCAAATTGCAAATAAAGTGTTACTTGGTAAATGAACTCTCAACCAACCATGTAAGAAAAAAAAAAAAACTCACTGAACTATTGCTTTTCGAGCTCTCCAGAATTGTTTTTCGCCAATCAACCCGACGACAACATCCGGGGACATATTTGGAGCTGTAGTTAAATCTACTAAGGAAGCCTCTGAAGCATTGTCTTTTTGTTCTACTTCCCTCAAACGCAGAGTAGAGGACTTCTCAAACTCATTCGGCCTGCTGTAATTATCAAGGTTATCTACATTTGTATCACCATCTCTTGGTGACAAAACCGAACGTGATTCTCGTGATTCTCTTATCATCGCAGAAGAATTTTCAAAGCCGGGAACTCGGGTGAACCCCACCTTGTCTTGGAGAGCTTCAAAACTTTGCTCGGCGACATCTTCAGGATATGCTCTCACATTAACATCAAACAGTCTGTTCGGATTAGCCTTTTTAGAGTCCTTAAACTTTGTTAAAGGGCAAATATTTACCTCCAACAAAGGCTTATCTGTGGCAGAAGGAATAAATAAAAGTCTCTCCACTGAATTCTGAGTAGCCTCAAACAAATTTGGATTCTCCTCACCTTCATTCTCCACATATGTCCTAGAAGTTAGATCCGTGACAGCTGTATTGGCTCGTGTTTCCCGAGCAACTCCAAGTTGTGCTGAAGGGCTCGGACTCCTGCTCGACGTCCTTTCTCTACCAAGGTTGTGCGCATCGGTTTTAGGTTGGTCAGAGGCAGGAACACTAAAGTCATCTTTTTCTCTACCATCATTCAAAGAAAAGTTCATGAGATTCGAGAGCTTATTCTTTGCAACCGGATTGCGTTGAGCATTTGATGACAATGATCCTGTTGCTACAAGATTTGATTTTAGCAACTTTGCTTCATTACTTTGCACAACTCCCTTTGAAGCATGAGAGTGAAACTTGTCAGCCTGATGAGATTGAACAGAGCACTTGGAAGGTGATGATAAGATGCTCCTCTTATGGCCAGCAAGCTGCAGAGAACAAGCAAATTAATGCAATCAATAGCGCAAAATTTAAATAGAACTCGTGCCAATAACAAGAAAATCGCCATTTCGACCATTTCAGCCACTTAAATTGATAGTTAGTACGAACTAATGATGCTTTAAAACCGAACATATTGCTTCTTAGGGAGGAAGTTTGTTCCAAAATGGCTAATAATTATCAAACTGCACTTCATTTTCTACTATTGGTTTTGAGAGTATTTTCATCAAACATACTATATGAATATATGATTTCGATTTTGGTATCTACTGAAATATCTTGAACTATATTGCGGATCTCGCTATCCTATCAGCAAGTGGGGAGAAGCACATGGTGGGAGCTCGGGGGCAACATCCCCAAAACCTAGCCGAAATATATAATAAGGTTTATACTTTTGTATCCGACTTTATATACATTCTTTTACATATATCTTATCAGGTTTTAGGAGAGTACACTATATAAACTCTCATAAAATCTTGCTCTGTTTGACTTAGTATTTAGTATTATTATCTTCTAAATAAAACATTTTCTCTCCTCTGCTTGTGTATGTAGCTAACACGGCGTAAATGCACCACATAAATCAATATATATATATATATATATTTTTTTTTTTTTTTTTTTTTTTTTTTTTTTTTTTTTGGGTCTAGTATTTCTTCCATTCTTGATTGATTATTCATAAGAGAGTATGTACAAGAACAACCAAATGCAGCTTTCCAAGAAAGAAAACATCGAGGTCGATAAACTAATGCATCGACAAACATATCAGTCGTGGATAATTGTAGTAATCTATGAAGCTTACATGGCTCAAGGATGTCGACTGAGTTGGATTGCTGCTCGAAAGCGGAGCAGCGGAAGCTGATCCAGAGGAAAACTTTTGAGTAGGAATGGTGAGCTGTTCATATAGAGCCATTTTATTCCTTGGAGGAGCCCTTGGGCCTCCTTTCTCAGTGTCATTGACATGAAGCCTTGGGAACATGGGACTCAACAATTTATCTTCATCCTTTCCCTCTCTCATCCTCTCACCAAATTTCCAAATGAAACAAACTCACTAAATTCAAAATTCACAAGAAAAACCCAATTCCATGATTATATGTGTTGAAAAAAAAGAGATTTTCATACAAGAATAGAAACCCTATCAACTCCCTCCACCAGTTAGGAAAGGTATCAAATAGTGTTACAAATTTAACTTGATTATAGAAAGCCCTTGCTTCATTCTTTGACAAATCATCTAAAATCAAACAACAAATCACAAAATTCTTTACACCCAGAAAGAAAAGTAGAAAAGAAACATTGATTTTGATGAAGGATTCATAATTGGCAGATACCCATCATCAACCCACCTCAAATGAACAAATCTTCTTGCTGAAATTCATGAAAAAACAGGAAGAACACATGAAATAAAAAAAACAAGAAGATAAAGCAAATATTCAGTAGCAATACCCAGAAATCAAAACAGTTGAGTAAAATTTAAAAAAAGAAAAAACCCCAGAAGATTCCAGTTGACAACAACTACAAAATCAAACACTCAAATGGGGGAAAGTACAGAATTTAGCAACCAAGCAATCAAAGTAGGTAAAGAAGAAGAAGATGGAAAAAAAAGTATCACAAAGAAGAGTTGAAGGCAAGAGAGAAACAAGAACAAAACAAGAAATCATACATGGGATGAAACACAAGAGGGAGGGTAAAAAAAAACCCCAAGGGAACTAAAGTCAGCAGTTTAAACAAATGGGAGAAAAAGAAGAAAAAGGAAAAAGAAAATGAAAAAAAAAAAAAAAAAAAAAACCTATTGGATAAAGAATATAAATTGGAAAAGAAGGATTCTTTGAAAGAACAGAGTTACCTTGGATTTGGACTAGAGAGCATCCAATCAACCCACAAGAACCAAAAACAAAAATAAAGTAAAAAGAGAAAAATTAGAGGAATAAAAACAAAACAAAACCAAGTTGATAGAATGAAAACTACTTTTTGGCAAAATAGCCAAATCCCAAAAGCCAAACAAAAGGGTTGCTTTCTTTTAAGTTTCTCATATCTCAAATGCCAACATTACCTAACAACAAACCAAACACTGCTTAACAATAACCGATAATCGATGATATTCGATATACATAAGTTTAAGTTAGTCCAGACACTAACATATATTAAAAAAAAACTTCTCGAGAAACAATTGTATAAGCTTAGAGATTTGAGTTTGTAAAAAAAGAAAGAAAAGAGAGGGTAGTGTTCATTTAGAACCACATGTTCATTTGTTACATTTGGTTTATAATCTCCATAAGCTCTCTCGAAAGCTTGGAGTCAATTTGTTGGTAACTTTTTCTGGTTGATTTGATTCAACGCAGAGACAAATTGGGGTTGTGGATTTTTGTAAGGTCATAAAATTTTTAATTCTCAATTTGACAATAAAGATCTCTCCTTTTTATTTTGTATTTAATCATAAAAAATCGCTTCTTTTTCTCTGATTTCTGTGTGAATCAATGATAAAGTCACACGTGATTCAATTCATTACGTGGGCAAAGCAATGCCATTTATAAAAAAATAATAATAATAATAATAAATAATTATTTCAATTTTCTTTTTTCTTAAGTTGGTTTCTTTTTTTTGCGAACTCAATCCGCCCGACACGTGCAAGCAGTTGGGTTGATGCGCATAAGCCGGTACGACATGTCGTCCAAAGCTCGGGGATTTTGTCAAATTTGGGCTTGCTTTTGATTTAAATCGGGCCGATGATTGCTTAATGGGCCAATTGGGTTCTTTGACTAATACTTGGGCCGTCGAGAGTAACGTGTGGGCCTTTTTCTGTGTCCAGTACAAAAGGGCCGAAAGCATCACCTTTTTTTTTAGAAGATAATTACACATCACTTGTTACACAAATTACTAGTTTGTATGCTAATTGCGGATCGGTCCTCATGATTTAAATTTTTTTAATTTAGTCCTTATGACATAGCCTCATAACTTTGTACAAAAAAATTTGTAGTATCATTTGCAAAAGTGAACATAGCTCAACTGACATCTAAATGTATGAATGATCACGACATTTGCGATTCAAATCTCAGAACTCCTGTGTATTAGAAAAAAAAAATCTTAAAATTATTTTTTAAAAATAATTTGAGAAAGAATGATCACAAACTCTATATAGAAATAATAGGATCTGGTTAATATATTTTTTACAAATGTTTTTGTTATTGCATAAATTTTTTCCACAGGAGAAGACAAGGAAGAAAATGACGAAAAAATAAATAAAAGATAATGTTAATTTAAAAAGACAGATTGGAATTTTTGAAAGAGCAGAGGTGGGGCCCACAGAGGCAAAGCTTCGCTGTTAGGTTTTCCACGTTAGACAAGTTTATCAGGAGACAGACTAATGAGAAGATGCCACGTGTGATGAGATTGTTGCGTTCACGTGCCAGCCGTATCAATGGAATTGACAAGGATATGTGTGGGACTAATTGAAAAAAAAAAAAAAAAAAGAGAAGAGATGGCAAAATGCAATGTAACGGAATCAAGGGGCTTGATTTTCCCTTTTTCCTATCATAATTGAGGCATCAACGGTCAGATTTGCATGATGGTTTAGGAGATAAACTACTTTGATATCACAAAAGTTGACTTAGTCCAGCTCTTTTTTTTTTCTTTAATTCCAAAATTCAATTGGTAGACTAAGTTAAGACTGGTATTGATTAAAAAAAAATCAATCAAAATTTGTTTGTTCTGTTGTGATTGATGCGATATAATTTTGCAGACAAACTATAGGAAGGAATATCTTTCTTTCTCTTCTCATCTCTTCCCGTCATAAACACGTCCTAAGAGAATGCTTATTATGCGTTATTAACGAGGTATTAAAAATAACTTTCTACTAACTCTTCTTCAAACACATACATTCAAATGAGCCAAATATCAATTTTTAGAATTAAACTTGTGATCGGGGTGTTGAACAAAATTACCACCAAACAATGAAATCAATGCGCCTCCAACCTTTTCGGTAAGTAATTGCTTGATTAGCAATTTCGTTCAACATGAATTTGTAAAACAATGTCTTTTTGAACTCATCATTTTTAACGAGATTAAAATTTTATTTTTAGGAGTAGATATTCATCTAAATTTAATTTAGAAAAATTACTCAGCAAATTTTCATTCATCTATTTTAATTATAGTATTTTAAAAAAAATAATAATAATTACTACATATCAGATTTTCATTCTTTTTCAAAAGTTTCAATTTTACTCATATTTTCAGTAAATTGATTGAAGATCATTAGTGAGCTTTCAAACTAATTGTGTCTATCAGTTGAGTTCTTGATTGAACGCTACCGGCTGAACTACTATTGAAGACTATTAGGTGAAGTGTGTACTGATTGAGGCAAGGGTATTTTCGTCATTTTATATAAATGATTCATTTTTTTGCTATATAGGAACTATTTTCAGAATTTTGTTATAAATTTTTTTTTTGATTTTTTTCTTTTTTTGCTCTACATAAAAAATCTCCTTTAATTTATTATGACATCATATTAGATATTAGATGGTATATAATTTCATTCAAAACTCAATTAGTGATGAGAACTATAGAACATTTTTTTAATGTACACTTTTTTACATCATATGCTAAATTATTCAATTATTTTTCGATATTAATGATTAGTTTATGTGCATTTTGATTGACCTATAATATTTAAGTATATGAATCAAACTCTTTATTCATGTTTTAGGAAACAAAGTGTTGATTGTAGATTTGCCAAATTCAATAAAGGATAAAATAAATTTCACATTTGAAGTTTATAGCCATGATTGAAATTGGGATAAATTTTTTCTTTTTTTTTCAAAAATAGTGATATTTATTTATTTTTAGTTTCAAAATTATATGACAAGGTGAATTCTAAACTTTTTAAACATACTTAAACTAATAAAAGATCTTATATGGTTACGAAAGAGTTGGCGATGGGGTTGTTTTATTATTTGGTGTTAATCCAATTTGACACTAGCATCCCGGGTTTGATACTACAAATCGGTATTTGACTCTCAATTTATTTGAGAACAGTAATACTCTTGTAGTCCCCTCCTTAATTTGTACTCTAAAAAAAAAAATAAAATAAAAGATGTTATATTGTTATATAATTTTATATTTTTGTACTTATATAAAGAATTACGATGTACGTATGTTATTCTATAGTATGAAAATACGTAAACCCAATAACCCAATTCTTCATCAAGTCTCTAATTTTTATCTCATAATATTAATATATACTCATTGTTCACACAAGATTTAACCGCAAAATAAGAGAGCGAGACACGTGTAAATTTGAAATATATATTTATATTGATTTGAATATGTGCGAATGTGGAGTACAATCTCTAATTTGTTCTTTTGACTTGTTAATCTTTAGATCGGTCGTTGACTTGTTGATATTTGGATCGGTCGTTGACTTGTTGATATTTGGATCGGTCGTTTGATTTGTTGATATTTGGATCGGTCGTTGACTTGTTGATCTTGGATCGGTCGTTGACTTGCTTTGGATCGGTCGTTGACTTGTTGATCGTGGACTTCTTGATCTACTTTGATGATCTGCTTGTGATGAATACGTAGCGTGTTCTTCGTGTTTGAGCGACTTGCTTATGAAATCGCTTCACCTTCTATGTGTCTTTTGATCCTTAGAAATTTGGAGAGTCTTCTGTCTTGATGAATTCTCTCTGTAGTTTCAAACCTTTGGATCTTGAAAAGGAAAGCTTCCGAGCTTCCATAGACCATGGGCTTGGGCCTTGATGAGCTCTTGGGCTTGAGCTTTGGGCTTAGCACAATGGACTTGTTTACCTAACATTAGTCTTTATATGAACTTGGACCACCAATTAAACTTGGGTCTTATTTAATTTTGACCCACTTTCAAAATAAAACAAAATTTTGATCCAATTTAATTTTAAAAAATATTGTCTCAAACGTTAATTTAATTTTGTCATTAAATTTGAGATAATAATGTGACAATTTATGATTGACCGAAATTTCTTAGTCAACCCCCATCTTTTTCAATATAAACAATCACAATAATATGAAGAGAACAAATATATAAATAATTAAAAATTAATTAAAAGAAACAATATAAATTTAATGCATCCACAGATGAAAAGAAATTATTTATTTATTTATTTTCTTGGAATTGATTTTTCCATGGATAGAAACAGAGAAAAATAGTTAAATATAAAAAAAAAAAAATAAAAAAAAAAAGGATGATCCGAAGTTTGAGACAAGTTGCAGAGAAAAATGGTAGAGCTGAGACAGTGCATAATGTGTTACTAATAACATATAATATTTGTCTTCTTAATTTATAAGGCAAAAACAAATACAATACTATTCTCACAAAATAAATAAAATAAATAAATAAATAAATAGAATACTCTTATTTTATTATATGCTACCTATTATTGAGTTAGTTTAACCCAAGTTACAAAATGCACAATTATTTTTCTTTTTTTTATTTTTATTTTTTAAAATTAATATGATATTTATAAACTGATTGCCAAATTCAAACTTAGAAAATTGCAAATGAGAGACATATAGTGATTGAGTTAGATTGGATGAAACTCTATTTAAAGATTAAGTCGACAACAACAGAGTAATACAATTGCATTTTTCTTTTTTAAATATCTCTAACTAAATTCCCAATAATACAATTACAATAATTCCCAATTGTATGTCTTTTTGACGATGAATCATACGCCAGCGTGGAGCGTCCGTCGGATGTTCGATTAACATCAAACTTGGCGAGCTTACATTTTAGCTTTATACGGACTTAACTCCAGATCCGCTCGAGCTTTGACAATGTGTCCCCCAGCTATCAACTGAAGTCTCATCGTGCCTCCACTAAGTCTTGACATTGGCACCTTGACACCATCGTGATTTTGCTTTTGTGACAACCAACTGACACTATTGAACAATTTTTTTGATATGATGGATAATGTATCATCCTTCTTGGTCACATCATAACTTGTCAGGACGTGGATCGTCATACCAATTTTCTTTCTTAGTATTATGCATGCAGCAATAAAATCCGGGGAAATATACATAATAATAAAAAAATTAGTTCAACCAATTTTCATTCATCTATTTTAATTATAACATTTTCTTATAAATAATTCTGAAGTAAATACTAATTTACTACTTATATAAATATAAATATATATATATATATATATATATTTATTTATTTATTTATATTTACATATTTTCATTAAAAAAAGAAAAAGCAATTTGTTTTTGTTATATAATTTTCTGTTTTGTGAGTTTATTTGATTAAATTTGGCGACAAGGGAACAACAACTCTCATGTTCTTGAAGCCCCCACCACTAATTATTTGCTTTCAAATCTCTAATTCTTCCTACCTACCACACCATACCTTGTACTCTTTTTAGATCTCTCTCTCTCTCTTCTTACATTATTATCTTAAAAAATTCATTATTAACTAGTTTAATTACAAGTTTAATTAGTCTCTAAAATACATTTTAGTCTGTATTTTATTTTTTAAATTAATTAAAAAACATTTATATGTCCAATACTGAATCAATAACTTTTTAGTCATTAAATTATATATCATATTAATTGAGTTAAGATCTTCTTTAGCTAGGTATGTATTTATTTGGCCCTTAACGTTTTAAAATGTGACTAATAATAAGTAATTTAAATTTATGCTAAAGTCATCGAAAGGATTTGTGACGCAGTGATTTCATTGTTTGGTGTTAATCCAGTTCATCACCCTTCTTTTTCAGTAGCTCAATCGAAAAAACTTCACGCTCAACTTGAAGTAGTCTAATCTTCATTGTTTTTTTTAAAATATTCAGTTGAATTTACGCACATTTCAACTAATTTTATCGAACATTCCATGAACTCTATAACATTAGATATCAAGAAAATTTGTAAGAAATTAATTTTTAATTAATTAATTCACATTAAATTCACCCTCTACATAATAAACTATACATAATTTTTTTATTGCTTTGTATGTACACAATGTTTCTCAATTTTAACCTACACTTTCATGATTACAATTACATGCTTATCAACATTTATAGAGCAGAGGCCAAGCCCATTATAATGTTATTTGACATATCCAAAAAAGAAAATGAAAATGAAAAATAAAAACAATATACATCAGGATTATATATTATATATATATATATATATTTTTTTTTTTTTTTTTTTTTTTTTTTTTTTTTTTTTTTTTTTTTTTTTTTTTTTTTT
>JBBMEG010000002.1:6607360-6621641 GCA_037832605.1 Cyclanthera cordifolia
ACGTGGACTTACATTAAGACAAAAATATAGGTGTACCAATAACAATATGTAATAAAATCAATCAATAAACTAAAAAGGAAAAGCAATAATAGTCGAGTCTTAAGATATTTTAAAACAGAGCCAAAACGAGTATCGCTTAACTATCACTAATCATGTATTAACATTCATTTAATCAGTAATTTGAGTTTTTATAGTGTATTTTATGTAGGGTTTGATGTCTTCCTCACCCACTTGTACTCAAATAAAAAAAGTAGAAAATTAATTTTTTGGTTCGAAGTTTCGTCTTTATATTTTCAAACTTGAACACATTACAATCATGCTCATTTTTGGTTTATACTAAAAAAAAAAAAAAAATCTATCTCATTCATTCCTTTAATTAATGCAACAAATAAATTTAAAATGATGTAATATTTAGTCTTCGATCAATGTCGTAAACAAATTTTAATTATTACTTAAAATAGTTTTCAATCAAATATATTTTTGAATTAATGTCATATATAATTTTGAATTAAGATAGGATAAATGGCAAAATTAGAATCGGCAAAAATACCTGAAATTGTAGTATATAGATGAAAATATTTAAAATTAGATTAAGTTGGTTGGCTTTTTAGGGTTGTTTCAACTGAAATGTATGTAAGAACTCAAATTTAAAATAAATTAGAACGTGGCGAGCATAAATGATTGTAACTTTGAACAACAAATGGAGCTTGGAAGGGACGATTCACCTTAACAGCGAAGGTAACCAATTCTAAAATCTACTCTTCTCTTATTCAATCGTTTGATATTTTTATTATGGTTTGATATATATATGTGTGTGTGTTTATTGCACATCACAAAGAGAATAAGCTCTAAAACATACTAATGCATTTTAGTGCACCTTGAACTTTTAAAAATGCGCGACAAAATAGTTTTGACAGTTAAGAAGTTCGGTCTCTACGTAGTCCCCAAGAATTGACGTGATGGTTGAAGGTTTGCTCCATTTCGCGATCCGCTTGTGATATTAATTTGTAGACACCTCCCTTACTTCCATTATTTCGATGTCTTCCGGTGCCTAACTTGGGATGGACATGGTTACCCTAGGTATAGTGAAGCAAAGTTTTGATTTTTTGATTAAAAAAAAAAAAAGGTTTAGGTCTCTGCATACAAATGGTTGAGTGAACCAGTAGGTTAGATTAGAATGGAGGTCTTTCTTATGGCTGCTGATTGCTAAATGCTCAGGAGCCCAAAGGGATACCTCTTAGATGCAAATGAAATTGGTTCAATGGGAGCCATTTAAGATTCAAAACAAGTTTCTAGCCAAAACACTTACTTTTATTTTCTTATTTTAGAATAGTAAAGACAAGTATTGCACTACAAGAGGTTCAAACTAGAACAGCTTATAACCATCATTTGTACCTTGTGAGTTCTACTACCTTTTGTCCGAATCTGTAACTGATGAATTCAAAGAGACGGAGAACAATTCGAGACTCGGAGTGAATTCGCTGTTGTTTTCACGTGAACTGTCAAAGAAATCCAAAGACTGCTTCAGTTCCACCACTACCTGGCTCATGTTTGGCCTCTCAGTTGAAGAGGAAGATACACAGGTCATTGCCAATTCAACAAATTTCCATACGGAATTCTTATTAGTGATCAATCCTAATTTTGGGTCGATTATATTCTTGATATCTCCTTCTTTGAGCATTGAAGTGATCCATTTGATGACATGAGTTTTGTCTTGACTTTTTGTTATTGCTGGTTGACCAGTGACAATTTCAAGCAATATCACCCCGAAGCTATAAACGTCACTCTTCTCCGTTAACTTGTTCGTCACAAAGTAACTACAGAGAAATATATGTCAGGAAAATCTATACCAAAACACATAATTGTTGGGGAATTGAATAAAATGAAGGGTGTGTGTAAAGTGTGAGAAGTATTTAAGATAAGATTCATTGAAAGAAGCATTAGATGTCTAACAAATTATCTTAACTTCTTAAGCACAAGATGAGCCATTTTAACCATTCTATATATTTAGATGCTTCGTGCTAATATAATAGAATGATAAGGACGAAAATCCTATCCGAATCTCTACATTAATATGATACTGTCCACTTTGGGCATACACTCCAAGATATTGTTTTTGGTTTTACCCAACAGGCCTCTTACCAATGGAGATGATTGTCATCACTTATATACCCATTTGATCTTCTCCCCTCATCCAACCGATGTAAGATAACTTTGTTTGCATCCCAACAATCCTCCCCTCAAACAAAGTTCTATCGAGCCTCTCTTTGGGCTTGTCTTTAGCATTCGGTACTAGAAGATTATATCCTCTCCTCGAATAAAGACCCAACATCCCTTTAAATAGTCAATTCGTGTATAGGAGATTCTATACCAACTCCTCTTCTAGTGAAAGTACACCGTTGGTCTCAAAAAAAAAAATTAAGTTATCAAGAAAAAAAAGTATAAAGTTATCAATAATAAAAAAAAAAAAGAAAAAGAAAAATGTTGTTATCTTGTCAAAAAAGTTTTAAGTTATCAAGAGCTTTGATTAAGTGTGATAAGACACTATACAATACTATCCATGCTGGCATCCAATTCAATGGTGGTTGAAACCAAATCCAATCTAATTGATGGCCTGTTGCTAAGATTTAACAACAAATAAACCATCATTGAATTGAACCTACTAGCAAGATGAGTAGCATTGTGAAGATTAAAATACTTACTCTGGATCAAGGTATCCTGGAGTGCCAACAGCTGCAGATGCTTGAGCTCCATCTTCTAACTGGAAGGCTTTTGACATGCCAAAATCAGCTAATTTGGCATGAAACATTTTATTTAGTAAGATGTTTGTAGACTTGAGGTCTCTGTGGATAATTGGTGGCTTACACCCATAATGAAGGTATTCCAATCCTGTACAAGATTTCATTGCAATTTAGAAAATGGAAGAAAGGGATCTAGTTCAGCAAATGAGTTTGTTTTTCTAACCTTGTGCTGCATCCAGAGCTATTCTCAGTCTCTCTTTCCAGTTCAAAATATGGTTGCTTTTTTCTAGTTCAGATTAAAAAAAAAAAAGAAGAAAGAAATAAATGAGCTTCAAATCATGTAATGTAACTGAAAACAAAGGCTCATAATGAAATTCGTTATGGCCTTGTTTGATGACGATTTTGTTATTTGTCTTTTGTTTTCTTCCTTGTAGTTCTTTTTGGTATTGCTTTTCACATTTCTTTAAATACACCTTCATTTTTAGCCTTGTCAAAAACAAAACTATGTTTTTAAACATCAATTTTTAGGCCTCTTTGATAATCTTTTTTTCTTTTTTTTTTGAAAATTAAGCCTACAACTCAACAACTACTCCAATCTATGATTTTCTTTACTTTCATATCTTCATTTTTGCCTATGTTCTTAAAAACTAAATCAAAACTTGAAAACAAAAAAAAAAGCTTTTGATTTTTGGAATTTGGTTATGATTCAAATACTTATAGGGAAGATTATAGTATTATCTTGGGAATGTTTATGGAGTCCATTTCACAATTTGTATTATCTTGGGCTCATTTGTATCTCCCTTTCAAAGATTATAGTTTATCGACTATCTATAACCACTGGGAAAGCTTCTTGTAATTTGATCATTTTAATTTGGTCCATATTGTAACTTATCATTTATCAATGAAAAGTTTTCGTATCTTATCCCAAGAAAAAAATTAAGGGAAGAGAAACTATTTCTAGAGAATTTGTGTGAAAAAAACTTAAATTTCAAAAACCAAAACAAAAGCTAATGGTTATTAAAAGGGTTTTAGTTTTCAAACTTTAGCTCGCCTTTTGAAAAGGTTGTTAAAAAGTAGATAACAAAATAAAGAAACACTTTATGAACTTAACTTTGAAACTTGAAAACTAAAAACGAAATGGTTTTTAGTTTTGAAACAAAGCTAAACAAGTATGTTTATTATTGCTATTATTTTCATATTGTATTGAATCATTATTTGTACCTGCTAGATGATCTGCTAAGTTTCCATTTTCCATGTGTTCATAAACCAGTCCTTGATGAGTGTCTTCATCACAATATCCAAGTACAGAAGTCAAGTTTCCATGATGAACTGTAGTAAGCAATCGTGCCTGTAATATTGTCAGAACTTAAATGATCATAACTTGATTCACTAACCCCTTTATCTTTTAAGAATATGTACATAAAAATGTATTGAATCATGTTAAATCATCAATCAACCCAAAAGTTTAAGTTGATGAGTTGGCATAAGTTTAGTCATATCAACCAACCACTTCCCTCACTTGTGGGCTTGAAACTTTTTTAGAATGCTCATTAAGTGGGTCTCGAACTTAGGACCTTGAGAGGAGCACACCTTCAAAGCCCAAGTCTTTGACCACCAGAGCCACTCCTTGGGGGACGAGGTATATTTTGTTATATCAACTAAAATCTACTGCTGAGTTTTGGAACATTTTCTTACAGCCGTGAGAATCGCCTTAACTCATGGGTTTTGTTGATTGATATAGTTAAATTTACCCCAATCCATCAGCTTAAACTTTTGGGTTGATTGGTGGTTTAAATAATTCTACATGATATCAGAGTAGGTCACATGTTCGAATCTCTGCCAAGTCGTTTCCTCCTTAATTAAATTTGAATTCCACTTTGCCAAGTGAGGGGGAGTGTTGGTTAATATAATTAAATTTATCCTAACCCATCAACTTAAGCTTTTGAATTGATTGGCGGTTTACATAATTCAACTGAGGACACACAAATATTCTGTTTCTTACCTCTTCCTGAAATTGCTTATAACCTTGAACTGATGCAGGGGACAACATTTTCACAGAAACTTGGATGCCATGCAAGTAACCGAGATAAACTCTTCCAAATCCTCCCTTCCCTATTACCCTCTCAAAGTTGTTTGTGATACTCAAAATTTCTAAGTAGGTAAACTTTTTATTCTCTGGCACGAGTAATGACATGCCTTGCTTGCTACTCCCAGATAACTGTTTTTCTGCATAAGGTACTAAACATTAGTCTTAATGAGTAGCATTTTAAGAAATACTGCATGTTTTTTTGAAAATAGAAAGCTTCTAACCATGAAAAACATGTTCATTGTGTTTTCTATACCTTGCATTTTTCGTCTTCTTAGACTCCAAAAAACTGTGACGCCGATTAAAATTGCTAATGTAACTCCACCAAGTGATGCTGCCAATGGAATTACATACACCTTCTTCCCATTTTTATTGCAGGGTTCTGATAGGCAAAGTTGTGGATTGCCATCCACACTTTGCAATGAATAACATGAAGTGAGATGCTTTGGAATATTGCTGTGACATAATTTCTAATGGTTTTGATAGTGTTGGGTTGTTATGACTGGATACCTCAATGATAAGTTTCCATTTATCGATCTTTCGGACAGTGACGGCGGGATTATCCCTGAGAGGTTGTTGTTTTTCAGGTTTCTACAAATGCAAAGGAAATTATGTTGATATTATAAACTCATTACCAAAAGACTTGTGTGATCTTTTTGGATATAAATCCTGTATCTTCTAGGACCTAGAATATCTTTTCCTGGTTATCTTCTGATTGTAACTTTGGCAGATTTTGCTTTTGATTTTGTTGATTATCATAATTAAATTTACCTTAACCTATCGGCTTAAGCTTTTGAGCTGATTAAAATTTTAATATAATTTAACATGATATAAGAGTAGGAGGTTTTGAATTCAAATATCTGCCTAGTTGTTTCCTGCTAAATTAGAATTTAAATTTCACTTGTAGAGCATTTCTTAAATTTCTGAGTCCATGAGTAGGAGAAGTGTTGGTTGAGATAATTAAATTCACCTCAAACTAACGGTTTTAGTTTTTGGGTTGATTGATGGTTTAACATAATTCAACAATTTTTTTCTTTTTTTAGTGGATTCTTTTTTCTCCTCCTTAGGAAGTTGTATACGAAGCGTTTACTTCTTTTTCGTTACTTTATGAAAATTTTGTTTCTAGAGTTTGAATACCGAGTAAAAAATTGCAAATAACTTACAGAACCGTCAAGAATGGAAGTTGAGCTAGAAAATCTGGAACTGTGCCATTTAGATTATTGTTGGATAAATCCCTGAATAAGGCAATTCATTTGCTTTGTTAAATGCCACTTTGAATTGTAAAGAAATGAAGTGATAGTTGAGATGCTTACAGTTCTTTTATCATTGTAAGAGCTGATATATTAGAAGGAATTCCTCCTGTCAATCCACTCCTTGACAAATTCCTGATTTCATACCACTACTTTAAAGAATGTCTGGATAAGATTAACAAGTTTCTCAGTCTTGAATATGGATGAGAACTTACATGGATGTGATGTTTGGTTGCTTATCAGTGATGTAACTGCAATTAAGACCGTCCCACGAGTATGCTTTCGGGTAACACGGATCTCCTTGCCAGTTCTTCTCCAACCTGTATGTTAATTTTATGTTCTGCAGTGCATCAACTGGTATTGAAATGAATGGGAATGGTGATTATTAGCTTTTTTTGAACAACAATGAAAAATATTTGATATAAGAAAGTGATTTTTCGATGAGCTAAAACTAGAGGTGCAAAGGCTGTCAGATAACATACTTTCAATCTGGTTTGTTTGCAGTTGTGGGAATTGCTGTTCTACAAAAATCTCAATGGCATTGATTAGGGGTGGAAGACTTGAGCTTTGATTTTTAAACATGGAGATCGCAAGGTCGCTTTCATTTCCAGCATTGATGCCGTTAATGCTATAAAGTGTGGCAGTTGACATGTTTGGAGGAGATAAAGAATTATACCAATCAATTCCATTGATGATCACATTAAAGGCTCTGAGCTGCCCATTTTTTGTATGATCGATGTCTGCAAAGTGCATGTAAAGATAGAGCTGATCCTTTTTATTACCAGTATGTGATGAAATATTCAGGGGTTGATGGATATTTGTTGGTGTTATTGCAGTTGCCAAAACAATTGCTGGAATTCTAAATATGTTTGGCTGAATCGAATAGTTAGAAGTCGACATGTTTTTGGAGCCAGACACGGGTGAGAATGGGGGCAACCATATCCGATCAAATGTGTCATCAGGATACCTGGGGAAAAGAGAGTGATTGAAACCAAGTAAGCTCGACGTAAATGTTCGATACGAGACCTGTTAACATTTAAATGTTAGACGTGCTACTCCTCTCATTACCAATTGGTTTTAAGATGAAATCCTACGATTCGCTGAGTAACAAGGAGAATGAGTCTCACCTCACAATTCGGTTGCTTTCGAGGCCATAATCTATCCGCTCATGGAGTTTCAGTGATGCTTTTCCTGCTTCATAAGTGCTGTTATCCAGAGGCCTTATCTCTATTGCTGATATGAAAGGCACTCCTTTTCCAGTTTTTATCAGACAGATTTGCATATAATTTAATCCAGGGACATGTATCAGTTCTTTCGTAACTTGCTCGGAAGCGTTCTGTATAACAACTGAATCCCAATGATCAACTCCTAGAGATAAATTGAATGTTGGCATCTGTTGTTCGTGATCGTAGTTGCCATGCATGAATCTCGCTCGAATCAAGTACCTTACTCTCCCACCCCCTTGTATTTTTATGGTGTAACAGTTTCTATTCCCCATAGGAAAACTTCTTAGATTCTCGAATTGCTTCTCTACTGATTTGTTGTACTCTAATGATATGCTCTTGATTTCTCCAGTGTCAATGAAGTTGGAATCAGAAACATACACGAGCTTTGTTATCGTATCCGTATAGTTGTTTTCGGGTATCCCGCAATCTATGCTGATGAAACCTGAGAAGTAAAGGGAAAGGAAAAGCATCAGTCTTTGTTTCAAGAGCCCAGAATTATGAAAATTATGAAAGAAACAGACTGAACCTGATTGATCTTGAGCATGAACAAGAACAAGGACAGCCAGATATGCAGGTAACAAGAAAACTCTAGCCATTTGCTGAACTAACTCTTGAATGATACTCAAAAAAACCAGAAAAATCCTCTTTGTTTATGGATGCAAGCCTTCAAGATGAACAATTCAGCCCAAAGAAAGAACAAACTTCAGAAAACTGGAAAAAGAAAGAAAAAAAAAGAAAAAAAAAAAACCCACCTTTGAGATTGCTTGCTCAAATAAAATAGACTTTTCATTGGAGGTGACTCATGAATCTACCAAATTAATTAAAGGGGGCCAAAAAGGAGGTATCCACAAGGTAAAGAATTGGTCATCTTAGCAGGTCAAGCCACTACTATTCAACTGCAAGTTGTGCAAATTTTCCATCAGTAAAAGCCAAGAAAAAGTTAAGAAAGTGCCATTTGTCAGTATCAAGTTTTTTTTTTTTTTTTTTGAAGAGAGAAATCAAAATTTCGCTTTACTATATTCTCTGTCTCTAGATTAGGCATCGGAGTCAACGAAAGAACGAAAATACAAAAAGTGTTTACAAATTAATGTTACTGGTAGATCTGGAACTTGAAATTTTGAAGAGAACCCATCTATAAAGTCAAAATCTTCGACCACCACGCCACCGCTCGTCGGAATCAAAACGAAAGACATTTTATGGTAAAGGTTAGAATTTAGTGAGACAATTCTTAGCTGAAAGTTGCAGAAAATGATAATTTGTAGCCAAATAGTGATTTGAGTTTGAAAGAGTCCAAGTCAATGCGATTGACCACTTTTTTAATTCATATTCTGACTTATCATATTAAAAATTGTAGTTGTGTATACATTTCATTTCATAAATTTGTATCATGTGGTGGGTGATGTTATTATTATTTTTTTTTTAAATATATTTATGTATTTCTTGGGTTTAATTACAATTTGATCCATGATTATTTTTTATGCCGTCTTGAGTTTTTTAAAAATATCTAGTTTCTAAATTTTAAAATTATGCAATAGATTTTGGAACTTTCAACTTTATACATAATAGACTCTGCATAACTTAATTTATTAATTAATAGAATCTGAAACTTTTAATTTGATTTAATTATCAAAGGTAATTTAACTTAATTTAATTTATTAATTAATAGAATCTGAAACTTTTAATTTGATTGAATTATCAAATGCAATTTAACTGAATTTACTAATTAGTAGAATTCAAAACTTTAAATTTGATTAAAAGATCAAAGGTTTATAAAACTTTATGAATCAAAATTGAATGTTAAATAATTTACTAATATCATGTTAAAATTGAGATATCTTTGGAACCTAATTCTAATAAATTAAAATAATTAAGCCAACAAAATTAATACCTTAACGCAGTGAACATATATAAATCAAAAAGTCAACAGTCATTGGTTTGATTTCCTTTTCGTTGTTAAATTTAAAATATATTCATAAAATTAATATTTGATGTGATCATTGAATCTCACCTTGTAATTCATTTCAAAATAAATATTTTTGTGAAATTTTTTAATAAGAAATATTTAGAATTGTCGATAATTATATACATTTTAATAGAATTTTAATTTTTTGGATTTTTTTTTTAAATTCAACTAAAATAGAAGAAGGAATTAGTCAAACCGAGCATAACTCAAGTGATACATTAGCATTCATTCTATCAGTATTTCGAGTCTCTTTAATACTTTTATATAGAGTTTGTTATTGCCCGGTACTAAAAAAAAAATAAAAAATATATATATATATATATAGTGGAAGGAATTTGACAAATAATTTTTTATTTTGTAATCCTCAAAATATACCTTCTATAGATTAGGATACAAATTGAGTTAAAGTTTATGATGATTTTAACCATATACAATTATGCAATCGGCTGTTTTCACCACAAATTTTCAATCCAAGTTCGAAGTGAGATATATGAGTGCGAATCTACGTACGCATTTGTAATTCAACAAATTTCTGCAATACTCATCTGTAATTCATCAAATTTCATCTTGCCAATGGACCGGATTCACTGTAATCCATAACAATGGACATCGCGTTGATGGGATTCGTCGAATTCGATGCTCGATTCTCCGGCGTCCGTTCCAATTCCATGGCTAAGCAATTCTTCAGCTCCGCCACCACTTGGTTCATCGTCGGTCTGCTTGCAGGATTCTCAGATACACAACTCATCGCTATTTCAACAGCTTTCCAAGCTGAGTTCGTATCGTAATTTCTATTCAGTCTTCGGTCAATTATGCCATTAATGTTCCCTTCAGCGACCAGCGAGTTTACCCATTTACTGATATGAACGTTTTCTTCAGTTCTTAATATCACAGGTCTGCAACTGATTATCTCCATTAAAGTAACTCCAAAGCTGTACACGTCACTGCTCTTCGTTAGCCTGTTTGAGTTGTAGTACCTGAGAGACGAACAGTGGAATTTATATTCATTTGAATCTGCTAAAAAATCCTCAATTTGAAAGGGAATGATGTGAATTTTGTTCTTACTTTGGATCAAGGTAACCTATAGTGCCAGCAACAACGGTGCGCATGCCGGTGTTGGTTCCGTCCGTTGGGAAGCTTTTGGACAAACCAAAATCTCCAAGTTTTCCTTGCAAGTTCTCTGTCAATAAGATGTTTGTTGTCTTCACATCTCTGTGGATTATTGGTGGTATGCAACCATCATGCAGGTACTCCAATCCTGTTCCCTATAGTTAGAATTTTTCCCATGTAGATAAGGTGTTTGCAAAAATGCTCATGTGATACAATCAATTTACCTTGTGCTGCGTCCATGGCAATTCGGAGTCTATCTTGCCAATTTAAGACATGTGAACTCTTCTCTGTTTGAATTTCACAAGTAGAGAAAAAAAAGTTATTGTCAACTCTTTTGGCTGGGTTAGGTTAGTTTATAAAGCTCGAGTTGGGAATAAATTTGTGTTAATTACTCAGTTGAACAAAGTTTAGCCAGTTGAAAGTTGATCACCTGAAAGATGCTCAGCTAAGTTTCCATTGGCCATGAACTCATAAATGAGTCCAAGGTTGTCTCCTTCATACAAATAACCCACAAGACTTGTCAAGTTCTTGTGGTGAACTCTCAAAAGAAGTGTAACCTGAAATGTAGAGAACGAAATCATTGTATTATTGTATTGAAGCTATGTTAGAAATAAACTACAGTGATGACTGGGTACCTCTGCTTGAAATTGTTGATAACCTTGTCCTGATGCTTCAGAAAGTAACTTTACGGCTACTTGAACGCCGTCTATAAAGCCATAGTAAACCATCCCAAAACCTCCTTTACCCAAAACTCTCTCAAAATTATTTGTCATGGCCAATACTTCTGAATATGTAAATTGTCGCCTTTTTGTTTCCATTAAGCCACTAATTTGGTGTTTGCTTTCTGAATGATCTTTTAGAGAAACAATAGCTTCATTTTTTTGTTTCTTTTTTGATTTAACAGTCCAAACGATGATGGTTGCAATTGCAGCAATGACTACCAATCCACCAATTGATGCTACTATTGGAATAACGACATTCTTCTTTTTACTCTTTGCACATGAATCTGACGGACATGCTTCAAGATTTGGATTCCCTCCAACACTGTAAGAAAGATGTTAGACTCGTGCCATGAATTTGTTATCTTGTTATGATGAATGATAGAGTTTATAATTCATGAAGGCAATTATGTTAACTCAAGTATAAGTCTGCCAGGAATGAGGAAATAAACCTTAACAATAACAAACCATCATCGAATTTCTTAATGAGTTCGGATGGAACAGACCCCGTGAGTTTGTTGTTCTCTAACTTTCTGCAAAATGAGAGTTGACTGTTATAGTATTGTGTATGGTTTTTCCGATAACTTAATTTGGCTTATAGTCATTACTTACAAGACTTTAAGGTTTGATAATTTAGACAGATAGTCAGGAATATTTCCTGTCAAGTCATTGTTTGACAAGTCCCTGCGATTATCAGATGGGTCAATGACTATAAAACAGTTCTAACCGGGGTGGTGGTCACATTAATCCAAACGTTTACTTACAGAGTTTGTATCATTTCTAGCTTGGATATATCTGAAGAGATCTCCCCTGTCAATCCACTTGATGACAAATTCCTGAGAACAGAAATTTTCTTATTACATGTAAACGCTTAAGAAGATAAAAAAACAAATAGTCATGAGTTGCTTACAAAGACACAATTCTAGTAGTTTCATCAGTACAATTTATACCCTCCCAAGGGTATGTTCTTGGAATGCATGGATCTCCTTCCCAATCTTTGAGTATTCCATATGTTGATTTGATGTTTTTGATTGCATCCACTAATTATCCATATATCATACTGACTTAGAACCAAATGTAGTTAGAAGGGAAAGAATTCAAAGAAAGAGAATAAGATTAGTGCATACTGTCTCCTTGATTTGTCGCTAGCTCTACAAGATCAATCGGAGAATAAATTTCTATGGCATTTATGATCGGAGGGTGTGTTGAACTTTCAATTGGAACAAGTGAGAATAGATGTTTTTTAGTTGGCACGGGTAACGGTTTTTGAATGAAAACTGTTGTTGTGTACAAATGGGCAGGAATAAGAGGTCCGTACCAATGACCCCCATTGTAGGTGATGTTGAAACCTCTTGTTTGATTGTCCAGTAGATCTTCAACTTCTGCAAAGTGCATGTATACATGATACTTAGTGTTTATATCTTCAGGCTCCCACCAGATCTCCAAGGGCTTGCTCGTATCTATTCGAATAGCGGCGGTTCCCATCACGGCAGATCCCGGCAGGTAATAACCATTACTATTAACATCTATACTCAGTGTGGTGCTTATCCTTGTCCACTCGTACCAGTTGTAAGGCAGCCAATAGCGATCGTAAATGTCATCTGGAAACCTAGAGGGAAGTTAACAAACAATTTTATGGTAAACAATAACTACCCTTGTTAGATTCTGTCACATATATGCATCAGAGTAGAAATGTTATTTTTCCTCTATTTTGCAACAAACCTGTATGTTCTATTCGTTGTAGTACCGTAATCCAATCGAACTTGAAGCAACAATGAACTTGACAGGACCTCGTAACTCTCTCTGGGCAAAGGTCTGAATTCCAAAGAAGAGATAAATGGAGTTCCATTGTTGGTGTTCACTAGACAAACTTGTATATGATTGTTTGTGGTTACATGTATGGCATCTGTTGCAACATCAACGCTCTCATCAGTGATGTTTATCGCCCTCCACAAGGTATCGCCGACGTAAAGATTGAATTTCGGTAGTTTTTTGAGCTTGTCATAATTTCCGTACAAGAAGCCTGCTCGCATCAAATACTTGGTATCTTTTTTTACGCTTATGTTATAGCAATTCCTACGTCCTTGAGGAAAGCTTCTAACATGATGATATTGCTGGTAGAAAACCTTTTGATAAGTTGAAGATAAGCTTTTGCTCACGCCACTGTTAATATAGGCAGCATCAGAAGTAAATCGAAGTTTTATTGTTGGTTCAATGTAACTTCTATTTGTTGATAATCCACAATCTAAGCTGATGAAACCTAACAACAAGCAAATAAAATTCATAGCTAATTATTTTTTTTATTTTTTTTAATACGAAGAAACAATGTATATCAAATTACCAGACTAATTATATACATACCTGATTGATCTTGAGATTTAACAAGGATTAGAAAAGCTAAGCCACTCGAAAAAACGAAAAGTAAATGTTTAAGAATGATCATATTCTTTGTTGAGCTTAGAGTCGATAATTAAGCTTATGGAAAATTAGAAGTATATGTAGTTCTTATATTTCAAGTAAATGATTTAATTAAGGGTAGCTTCATATAAACAAAGATTAATTTATTTGACTTTTTAAGCATTAATTTATTTGACTTTTTAAACATGTGGTGTGTCAGCTTATATTGATACAATTTGATTGATTTTGATTAGAGTAAATGATTTAAATAAAGTAGTTTATATAAACAAGAAATGGTGTGACGACTTAGGTATACAATTATACTTGGTCAAATTCAAATTATGAAGTTTGAGTAGGTATGACACATGCATCTACATGCATTAGGTTATTATAATTATTTCATAGCTTCTTTTTTTCAAATATTTTCCTCAAATACTACAATTGCACATTTTCTTAAAATGTTTATTCTAATGCATCAATTGATTTTTACGATATCTGGATCGAAGATACATGTCAATTATAGACTTTTAGTTTAAGAGATTTTTTTTTTTTTTTTTTGAATTTACAATTTCAATTTAAGAATCAACTATTGAACTCCCAAATTAAAAAAGATGCCGACATAAACATAATTCTAATGTATAACATGAAGTTATAAACTTTATTCTCTAGTTGATGTTGAATAATAAATCAAATAATATATAAATTATTATTTTTTGTCTAATGAATATGTTTTTTTTCTTTTTCTGACATAGCTATCAACCGTAAAAATGGATAGAAGTTGACGATTTT
>JBBMEG010000002.1:6631619-6683060 GCA_037832605.1 Cyclanthera cordifolia
AATCAGCCCAATTCAAGAAAGTTAAACCTTAATACATCCAAAATTTTGAACCCAACTCAACCCATCGAATTAATCGAATCATTCGAGTTGTTAAGTTTTTTGAACAAACACTTAATATTCAAACATGCAAATCAATCTCAAATGTGAATTCAACTTACCCTTTTGACATTAAATCTCAATTTTTGTAGATGAAGCCCAAGTCAAAGTGGAGAAGATTATATAAAATTGATTAAGATAAGTGATTATAAGAAATAGAGAAATAAAAAACATGAAAGTCAAAGGCTCTACTTTGACTAAAATTTGCAAACATGTAGCATATAAGTATTAATAGAGAGAAAATAGGGATTAGTTCCAAACAAAAATGGCTCTTCAAAGGTGTAATAGTATTGTTTTTGTTGCCCTTTTCATAGCTCTCATGGTGGTTTCTTCCCCTATCACACTTATTGCAACCACTCAAGCAGCTCCTAATTTGGCCAAACAAGGTGAGCATCTTCATAACTGATACAATTAATATAAATTATAATTACAAATTTAGTCAGCCAAAGCGAACATAGCTCATGATCGGGTATTGAAAGTGTATTAACATCCGCTCGATTTGTTGTTTGAGTTCTCTCATTCTAATGTTGAACCTCCAAAAAAAAAAAAAAAAAAAAAAAAAATCTTAAATACATGATAAATAAATATTTATGTGGCATAATATACTTTTTTTTTTGAAGAATAATATAGAATTTGTCTTTATATTTTTAAAGGAAATATATTTATTATTTCATAATTTTCTTTATTGTCATTGTTAATTGTGAATCATAATGACTAATTCTATGTTATGAAATTGCAAATTTAAGTAAAAATTATAAGGACTAATTCTATATTAAATATAATTTCTTTAATATTATCGTTCTACGTAATATCAGTAGAGCTATGACCTTGTTGTTGGTACATGGTGTATTTTGTTAATTGTGTACGTAAATTATAAATTTGGTCTTTATGGTTAGAAGAAAGTTAAAATTTAGTTCCTATAGTTAAAAAAATTTCGAGTTTAATTCTAATAGTGCAGAGAAATATATAATTAGTCCTTATAGTTTGAAGAAATATAGAATTTAATCCCTATTATTTAGAAAAATAGAATTTAGTCCCTATAGTTTGATAAAATCTAAAAAATAGTTCATGTTATTCGTACGTCGTAGCGAATTAAGTACATAGATGTAACTTTTGATATATGAAAAGATACGTTTTTTTTATTCAATTACTCATTGACATTTATATCATTAAACACATAATAATTAGTTTCTACGCATTTTATTTACCAACAAAGGACTAAATTTTAAATTTTCAAATCATAAGAATTAAATTTTATATTTCTCCAAATCATAAGACTAAAGACTATATTTTTAAATTATAAGGACTAAAATTTAATTTTTTTTTAAATGATAGGGACTAAATTTATAATTTATGGTAAATAATGTGATGCAGATCCACCAATGTGTCCTCAATGCATGTGTTGCACTGCTGCTCCACCAGGCGGTTGCTGCGCTTGTTGCTCTAATTCTTGAAGGAAGGAATATATAATATGATCATATCAAATATTTGAACTATATTCTATGCTTGTAATATTCAAATAAATATAATATTTGTGTTACTCCTACTTTCATTTTATGTACTTTATTTAATTAATTACGCTATCCGTTTGTAATGGTAAACTTTTGAAGCATATGTTTGATCAATTAATGTGTTGTTATTTATTATAATATAAATTTGATGTTTATTTAGTACTCGTGCTCGTGTTTTTTGGTTTGTGATGTTAATTTAACGATAGAGATAGATCAAATAAGTCGATAATTCGAATGATTCGAATTAACACAACTCAATTTGATGAGTTAATTAAATTCTATCTAAATACATCGAATTAAAATTAAATAATTATTTTGAGTCATCGTAACTCGTTTGAATTGTTGTTGTTTATAGTGGAATTATAAAAATTCATTTTAATAACCCGTTAAAATATTCTCAAATTAAATTAATGGCTAAATTTAGGTAAGAAATCGGCTTGGATTTGGTTTAACCTTATGGATAATTATAATAAATTGGTCAAATTAATTATAATAGGTTAAACTCGTTTCATATAAACCGCCTTAATTAAATTTTTATATTAAATTTTTTTGTTGTTGGAAATATTCGCTTTGAAATTATTTATTTTTATAATAAAAATGTGAAGTTTCTTAAATACATCATATGATATATTGTTTTTTTTAGAATAGATAATTACACTATAGTCGAGGTGATCCGTCCTTAAATGTCATAAATAAATCTCGAACCTGGAATCTTAAGAGAGCATATTTTGAGAATTCAAACCTTTAATTCAATATAACACTAGTATTACAAGTTCAATTCTAGAAATTGATATTTGATTTCTAATTTATTTGAGAGTAGTAGTGCAATGTTTATGATTCCCTTCCCCCAATTACTCAAAAAAAAAAAAAAAAAAAATATATATATATATATATATATATATATAATAAATAAATATAAATTTAGTTCAAATGATTTCATGAAAGTTAGAGTTTAGTGCTTCTAATTTGAAAATCTAGACTTTTGTTTGGAGAAATATAGAATTTCGTCTCTATTAAAAATTAGTCATATAGTTTGATAAAATATAAAAAATAATCGATGATATTCGTAAATAATAGACGAATTAAGTATGTAAATGTGATGTATGAATTAATGTTTTTTTTTTAATAACAAAAAAATTTCTCTATATATATATATATACTTATTTATTTTTTGAAAATCTGACAAAAAATTGAACATTTGAAAGTTTATAAATAAAAAATCAGTCCAAGAATCAAAATGAAACAGATAAAAATTAGAATTAAACTTTTAAAATTTTATGATAAAAAAAAAAATGATAACGTTTATCAAAAACAAATTAGATGAAAGAGATATATTAATCTATAGGCAAGTGAAAGGGTTGACCTATGAACAAGTGGGAGATTTTCAACAATTATTATAACTATTTAGTGAACTCATATATATATGTCACATAAAATTTGAAAGTAAAGTTTGTTGGAATGTGTCAAATGTCAATGATATACTCTTATAATTGAATGGGAATTTATGAAGAATTGAAGTTTGCTTATATGTATAATGAGAGTAATTATAACAAAAATTAGGGACTCAAAACAAAAGAAATTCAAAAAAAAAAAAAAACCTTTGGAAAATTTTGATGGCTGTGGAATGGAACTTGGTGTCTCTGGTTTCTCTCTATGTTACCATGGCTATTATGTGTGGCTGCTTTCACGCCGACGATGCTCCAAAAGGTAACAAACAATGTCTTTAGAGACGTCTTTCGGGTCGAGCTCGATCGGTCGGGAATGACTTCTCTGTCTGAGTCCCGACCACCAAACGTAGTTTTTATTTGTGGCAAATTCACTTTTTTTTTTTTGCGAAAATTGGAGTAAGGAATCGATAGATATAGCTTATCGATTACTCATAAATTTTTCTCGATTTAATTTTTGTTTTACAAATAATCTTTCTACAAAATTATATTTTCATAAATTTTTTTTGAAGAATTAAATGGAAAAAATATAGAAAAATAATAATGAAAATGTTAAGTGGGAGGAATAGAGATGAAATACATTCTAAATGGAGATTCATATGAGAAAACAAACATCACTTTATATGTTTACTTAACAAAAAAAAAAAAAAGTGGATAAACCTAACTAGTTGGTGGGGGTGTTGGGTCGTACAATTGGTTGTATTCAACTTAAACTACACAGTCTCGAATTCAATCTTGAGAATCAATATCAAAAAAAGTAATACTTTCTACGTAAGATTTATAGTTTATAGTCTCTGATAAATAGATCTCTTATCCATTATAAATATCCTTTTTATAATCATCAAAAGATATAGGTATCGAAAATTTCATCGAAAAAATCACAACACTAAGGAAGAAATAAGGTTGAAATATCAAAATGATGAAATGATCGACATCAAAAAAAAAAAAAAATCAAAAAAAAAATTCAATAAATTTAATGGATAGTTTCAACCAATTCACAAATCGAACAAGTTAAATTGATTAAAGTTAAAATATTTAAATAAATATGAAGTATTTTAAAATTTTTATATTGAAACATAAATGCCAAAATTTACTATTTATAAGAGTGTTTGTTTCGAAGTATTAACAACATATTAAATATGAGCCTATATAATTTCTCTTCAAACGAACTATTATAATCAGTGAAAATAATAACTTGTTTTAGCTACTCTAAAGAATAATTCATTTCTAATAATTAATATCTAATTACTTATTTCTAATATTTTAAAATAATAATCTAATTCTTACCACATTCAAATAAATTATTGTCAGTGCTCTACAAAATCTAAGGTTCAAACAAATTATTACTAAAATTCAAAATTTTAATTACACAAAATAATTTGTTATTTATAATCATATAAAATAATTACTCTACAACTGCACTACAAATACCCTTGGTAACAAATTTCCTAAATTTTAACATTTGTTTATTTATTTTTGTTTAATATTTTATTGTTTTTTTTTTTGAAAAAAATATTTTAATATTTTATTTAAATCACAATTATTTTGAAATTTGGCGCTCTGGTTCATCTTCTTCGTTGAAGGTTTCATTAGCATCGACTGTGGTGCGGTTGTCGACTCGATAGACGAACAAACTGGAATTCCATTCCAATCAGACAAAGATCTGATAAAATCTGGAGTCATTGGTCAGATTTCTCCAGAATTTTCCGATCTTTACTATCTGAGAACAAGAACCCTAAGAAGTTTCCCGGAGGGAGTGAAGAATTGCTATACCCTCCGGCCAGAATCCGGCAAAAACAACAAATACTTGATCAGAGCCTCCTTCTTCTATGGAAATTATGATGGAAACAAAACCACTCCTGCATTCACAATCTATCTCGGCGTTAATCTGTGGGCTACGATCGAATCCAACAATACTGTACAAGAGGCCATTTACATGGCTCCCACTGATTACATCGATGTTTGCCTTGTTAATATTGGCAATGGCGTTCCTTATATTTCCACTTTGGAATTACGGCCGCTGGATAACTCTATTTATCGCGCGGACGATGAACTCAAGCAGTTCTTAGTGTTGTGGAGTCGATACGATGTCGGCAGCGAAGAAAGAATCAGGTAATCGATTTGGTTTTCTTTGCGGTTTATGTTGTGATTGATTTTATGTAATTACTACATACAATTTCTCCAGCAGGTATCCGCAGGATGTTTTTGATCGGATCTGGTATGTGTATAATGAAACATGGAGTTCAACCCCGTTGAAGAAGATTCAAACGGACGGGAGCATCACACGGATTAGTCACGATCCCTATGAATTGCCAGGATTGATGTTGCAAACTGCTTATGGAACCCTAAATTCCAGCACTCCTTTCGTCTTTGATTGGTACTCTAACTCCTATGGCTCTATGTTTTATTTCTGCTTTCATTTTGCTGAGATTCAGAAGGTGGATTCTGTAAGAGAAATGAGTATTGTGTTGAATGACATCTACACTATTGCACCATCTGTAAAGCTTCAGTACCTCAAAGCACAAACCATATGCTCAAATTCAACTGGCCTTCCTGTTAATCATAATGGGAAAAATTATTTACGGATTTCTGCAGCCTCTGGTTCGGATCTTCCTCCCATTATCAATGGGCTTGAGGTTCTTTATTTCATGGAGTTCTCTCTTTCACCTACAGTTTTGCAAGATGGTATATCTCTTCCTTTCATCCTCCAGCTTTTGTTCATTACAATAACATTATTATGTTTTTTCTTAAGAGGCAATCTCATTGATTGAGGTTTGCTCCTTCGAATGTTTTAAGTTCGAAACGTACGAGTGAGCATAATTGCAAAGATCTCTAGTTGTCTTCCGAATTTGGACTTTGAGACGGGCGCTAGTGACCCGGATGTGAAGCGAAGCAAAATTCTGATTCCCAATTTATCAAAAAAAGAAAAAAAAAACTATTGTGTTTTGATGTTTCTTTGTTCCAATGTTTTTTTTGTGTGCCTCTTTGTATAGTTGATGCTTTAAACGATATCAAGAAGACATTCGATCCATTGAATAGTGTCTGGCAAGGAGATCCATGTTTGCCTTTATTTTCTGTATGGAGTGGCTTAAATTGCAGTAGTAGTAATCCCCCAAGGATAATTTCATTGTAAGTGCATCATTTCAACATAGCTAACTCGTCTATTATCTCTAAATATTCAAATAATTTCTGATGATATTGTGGAAGTAGGAACTTGAGCAGGAGCAATTTAACAGGGGAGATCCCATTTTCCATCTCCAACCTCACTCAATTAGAGACTCTGTATGTACCTTATTACTTAAGATTATAGTGGAATGGAACTAAACTTAATTGACAAAACCCAATACAGATATTTGTGCATTTGATTTAAATCTTCAACCTGCCTTTTATCTTACAGGGATTTATCCTACAATGACTTGAGTGGATCACTTCCAGAGTTTTTAGCACAGCTACCACGTTTGAATACACTGTAAAACAATTTTGTTGACTTTCAGTTCTAAATCTCTACTACAATCTTTTGCAGGATTGATATAATTGACTGGATCAGTAATTTCATTATAACAATTTTTTTTGCAGCAATTTATCTGGTAATAATTTTGGTGGCGTAGTTCCGGAAGCACTTCTTGTGAAGTTTAGAGATGGAGTTTTGGATTTGAGGTCTAACTTCTCTTCCTGAAACTCAAAACAAACTTTTTATTATATTGTTCACTTTTTTTCTATTTTATGATTCCCACAATTCTTCTTCCTCTTATTTTATGCAGAGTGGATGATAATCTAGAACTCTGTTTGTCACCTCCTTGCAAGAAAAAGAAAAAGAACAAGAAAGTTTCTTTACTTCCTATTATCATTTCTGTTGTAGGAGCTATCATCCTTGTCATTTGCTTGGTCTTACTTTTAATCTATAAGAGAAACAAGAAAAGTAAGTCTTACATTTTTCATAATGATTCTGATTAAAAGTATTGTGCCTTGAACAGAACTTAGGGAGAGGAAAGATCTGCTTGTAAAACTAAATTTTAAAATATTTAAGTTTATTGTTGATTATTAACTGTAGAGAATTCGAGAAAGTTAAAAGAGAAAACTTCCGTGAAGCATAAACAAAGGGAGTACAGTTACTCTGAAGTTATGAGTATTACTAATAATTTCAGAGACATCATTGGAGAAGGAGGATTTGGAAAGGTTTATAAAGGTGCGTTGAAAGATAAAACTCTGGTTGCTGTAAAGCTACTCTCATCAGCATCAAAGCAGGGCCACAGGGAATTTCAAACAGAGGTTATAAATTATTTGTGTTCTGAACAATTAGAGAATTTAGTGTTTCTTTTCCTAATTATGATTGAATTTTCATATGATAATGCTCCAGGCAGAACTCTTAATGATTGTTCATCACCGAAACTTGGTTTCTCTTGTTGGATATTGCGACGAGGGTGACACCAAGGCGCTCATCTATGAATTCATGGTTAATGGAAATTTACGGCAACGTTTATCTGGTAATCTAATTGTGTGATGAAATTTCACTTTCTAACATTAACAAAAATAACTCAAAGATAAAATAGTACGTTATACCACCGAGTATGACTGTATGAGAGGTTCTTGGAAGTGAAACCTCCCCTTTTAAGTCTAAACCCTCAAAAAATATTTCTATTCCTTCTTCATATATTACTAGTTATTTATCTAACTACCCTACACCTCTATAATTCACATTATATTTCTACTTCTTTTTTAATAACATTTCTGTCAAAATCTAGAACCCTAACCGGGCAGTTGGGCCATCGTTTAAGGATGAGCTCGGTTAGGTTATGATGACTCAACTCTACCACCTGTGTTTCTGACCCATTATAGTAATTGGTGAGTTGCCTACCCTTCATACCAACTATAACAATCCTCGAGTCCTGTTGTAATAACTTGAGTTATAAGTCAATAAGAGCTATGTGTCACGGTCTTACTTGTTCAATGCGTGTTGTACATGATCGCATGAACCTCTAGGCTCTTTTTTATCTTGTTTTCCTAGTACATGATTTACTTTTCATGTTATTGTAATTTCCTTTATGTTTTGGAGCCATATGACTAATTGCCATTTTGACGTTCAAGCCTGCCACATCAAAAATTTGTCAGAATGTACTATATGACTCTTGAAGCTTCCCTCCTACTAAGCTATTATATGATGAATGCAATCTAGTTGATGTGTCTTCATTGTATCTTGTCATATAACTTTCAAATATGATGAATGCAATCTAGTTGATGTGTCTTCATTGTATCTTGTCATATAACTTTCAAAGACAAAATACATTTCAAAACCTTATTTCTCTCTTTTTCAAAAACTTTTTCACGAGGCCCGTGATAGAGGTTGCACCCGCTCTGTGATTTTCGTTTGGCTGATTTGCTCGCAGGGTTAGAGCAGGTGCCTCATGATCGTTTGACAAAGACAATAAAATTTGATTGTAAAATGTGCTCTTGTGAAATCTTGATTAACCTAGTAACCACAAGGTTATAGGTTTGAATTACCACTCTCCCAGATATTGTTGAATTAAAAATAACCCATGTTATTATAACATTCTATGTTATAATAGTCCCGTTATAATCACTTATACCCAACTTGAACTTCAAAAAGACGTTATTATAATCTTCCCCATTATACTAACCCGCCAATTATAATAATCGAACTTTTGCTCCAAATGCACATAAAGAAAGTGATCTTGAGACGAACATTCTCAAAGACATACATGTGTGAATATAATTCAAGCATTTTTGCAGCGGAGGTTAGTTAATTTTAAAACTAATAGATTTGTTTTGGCTGCAGAGACAAATACAAATGTTCTGAGTTGGAATGAAAGACTTCAAATTGCAGTGGATGCAGCACATGGTTACTATATCATCAACCTCCTTATTTCTCACCTTTCTTCTTTATCATTTACTTTATTTTATTTTATTTTTTTCTTTCATCTTCCATGGATGTTTAGGGCTTGAATATCTGCACAATGGTTGCAAGCCAACAATAGTTCACAGAGATTTGAAGCCTGCTAACATACTATTAGATGATATGATGCAAGCCAAAATAGCTGATTTTGGATTATCTAGAACTTTTCAAATTGATAATCAATCTCAAATGTTAACACAATTAGCCGGAACACCCGGGTACTTTGATCCTGAGTAAGTACTTCAAACTTGGATTCCTCTTGTACACTTGTCTTAAGATTGAGATAGAACCCTAACTTATTATCGAGATAACATAAATATAAGATAAAATCAAGTTTACAGGTTACTTGGGTCCTACCATTTTTTAGTTCACTCGATACCTAAATCGAATTAACCAAATATTCAATACATTCATTCCTCACTGTTGACTAGAGTTGTTCACGGGGCAGGGATGGAATGACTTTATCGTCACTATCCCTGCTACCCATTTTAATTTTCATCTCCGCGAAATTTACCGTTAAATTTTGCAGAGAACAGGACGGGTATTCACGTGGGGAATACATGGGGATCGGGTTCTCCATGAGTATTTACCCATTTAATTCTTTTTTATTCCCAAATTTTGACAAACTTTTTCAATCTCAATTCAATTCACTAAATTTTAGATACTTTTTTCAATAGTTAAGATAAATATTTGTTAATTTTAATTAGATATTTAATTAGGTAAGAAAAATATTCATCCAAAAAAACATTTATAAAACTCTAGCTATATAAATGCATTAATTAAAATAGAAATAAAATAATATAATATATAAATGAGGCGGAGAACAGGGAATGTGGATGGGAAATACACTTCCCGTCCCACATCCTTATTTAACTCGCGGATTTTTTTTTATTTCCACTCACTCCCCAATTCCTCACCTAATCCGGGATTAGAGATCTAGTTTCGTGGAAAAAATGGACATCTCTTCGGTCGACACCTTCTATATATATATATATAACCCTAAATGCCTAGAAAATTCTTAGATGATGACTAAACTACCCATACTATGATCTAATTTGCTTTTCTTTTTTTTTTCCACAGAAGCCAAACACTTGGAAATTTGAATAAGAAAAGTGATGTTTACAGCTTTGGGATAATCTTATTTGAGTTGATCACTGGACGTCCAGCAATAACAAGGAGCTACAATGGACGTAATATCCACCTTCTAAATTGGGTTGTTCCAATAATCAACAAAAGGAGAATTGAAGATGTGGTTGATGCGAGAATTAAAGGAGAAATTGACCCAAATTCAGCCTATAAAATGGCTGAGATAGCCATGCTATGCACCCAACCAACCGGTGACCAAAGGCCAGACATTAGTATTGTTTTGGAGGAGCTTAAGGAGTGTTTGGCTATGGAGCTGGAGCGAACAACACAAGCAGATAGCTCTGAATTGTCTTCATCAATTATAGCTCGGTTCGATGCCGGTCCTCGTCTTAGGTGATTGCAGGTCATTCTTTACCTTCCCGACATGCTAAGTATATTATCGTCATCGTATTTTTTAGTTTGTTTGAAAATCTTCGATCTTGCAATCTTTTGTAAGATTACAAGACTACTCCTCTTGTTACCATCTGGTTTTGAGACGAGATCTCATATTATCCAATATAGTTCAATAGGTGAGACAGTGGACTCGAACGTTGGTTGAAGATATATACCTTAACGTCAAAATAGCAATAGCTTAGCAACATCAGTGTACGCCCAAGGACCACGAGGTCTCGGGTTCGAATCTTCTTCTCTAATTGTTGTGTAATCTAAAAAAAAAAAAATATATATATATATATATATATATATATACCTTAACATTATTGAGTGATACGTCGTTGTCTTGGCTTCATTATACAGCCCCATTTCGAACCTGTACCTGAAGACGGTCTGGAACCAGGAAGGTACGAGGATTAATTTGGACATGCAATATAATGCTAATTAATGCGAATTTATTAATTAATTTATAAAAATAATAGTTCATCTGTCACTAATTAATTTTGAGATAGAACTCTCTCGACTATCTATTAGTATTTAGCATGCTTTTAGAGAAGTTTTTGGCTCATTAAAAATAAAATGGAGTGTATTTGTCTTTTATATTTATAAGATTGGTTGAGTACTTATCTTACCATCAATTAAGGGATGTTTGGATGTAGATTTTAATAATATTTAAAATGATGATTTATTTTGAGTATTTAAAAATAATGATTTCAATAAAAAACTTGTTTGGATGTAGTTTTTAAGAATATTAAAATTAATATTTAATTATTTATTTCGAGTATTTATAAGTAATGATTAGTAATGATTGCAGTAAAAAAACTTGTTTGGATATAGATGTTAAAAATATTTAGAATTATGATTTATTTAATCTAAAAAAAAACTTATTTTATTTATTTATAAATAATGATTACACTTATCAGCTCGTTTGTTTGTAGTTTTTCAAATCAGTAGTAATTGCTAGTTTAAAAAACTACAAACAAACATCTGTATAGTGCTAATAAGAGCAATATTAACTTATAATAAATGTGTGTTCATGGTGTATTTGAACACACACAAATGGAGGTAAACTGGTTTTAAAGATTTTAATTACCATTTCCATATGAGATTTTTACAAAATAAATAGTTCCCATCAGTATTCAAACTAATTAGTGTAACTATTCAAAATAACTATTTATTTCTAATTAATCATTTAAAATAATTTCTTTTTTAACCACTTAAAATAATTTCTCATTTTTAATCTATACAATTTTTTTTTTTGTCTACTTATATGCATTATTAATTATAGTGTGATATTTAATAATTTTGTTAAATTATTATATATTTTTTTTTGGACGGGTATATAGCATTATAATCCCTATGTAACATTATAAACTTTGTCACATTATTGTGTATTCGTGAATCGAAAGGGTCACGGGTTCCGTTGTTGAATTAAAAAATCATTATAAACTTTACGTTTAATATTGTATTAAGTTATTAGATAGATAAAAGTTCAAAATTAGCTCCTAGAGTAAATTTGAAATTTATAATTCCTACACTATGTTTGAAAATACAATGATTAAAATAGAAGAAAAATTAGATAAAAATAATATTTTAACAATTAATAATCTAACCCATTAAAACAACTCGATAGGTATATAATGATTATTCAATTGATGAATACTACATAATTAAATAAATTTGCAAGTCAGAAGATTGTAACATTATTTAAATAAAAATAGACATTTAAAAAAACTTAAAAAAAAAAAAAATTAGAAGAGACAAATTGAGATTAATGTACAAATGAAATACAAATTTTATAATAAAAAATATCCATATAAATAAAATGTTAAAAAATATATATATAACTTCTCACCAAAATTCACATTTAAGTAAGTTATTAGCAACCAGCACTCTAATGTCACTGAATTATTATTCTTTAATATAACATAATTTTATTTGAATCTAACTCAACCTAAATAAATTCATCACTAAACAAAATATATCTAATTGAGTTAGGTTAATCAAATCTTCATATTTTCTCTATAACACCTCACCAAAAAGAAAAATAAATAATAATTGTAAATAATACAATTCTCACTCAAGGAAAAAACAAACAATGTGATAATCCATTCAAAATTTTACAAAAAGTAAACAACTATATACTATAAATTATCATATGAAAGCTTAACTTGAGGTTTTAAGATAATATAGTATATGGACTAATAATATAAAATAAGAATGAGTGATATATCTATATACTATGATATGTTTAGTATTGTGCGAACCGATCTCTATGTATCTATATATTAATCGTGAGAATGCTCACCGTTCGGTTCACCAAGTTACATTCTATCCATTACTAATTTAGTTTTACTTTTTTTATTCTTTTCTTTTCCTAATTCTCTCTCTCTCTTCTCTTAAGTACAAATAGGGGAAGAGAACCAGAAACCTATATAACGGGTACAACTGCTCTCTAAATATCGACTTTCAAGATCAAACGTGTGACGTGGTGTTGAACTGAATTATCACCAAAACAATGAAACCGACGTGTCATCAACCTTTTGGTCATAATTCTCTTTTCTTCTCTTTCCTTCTTGACTAAACATGCAACCAAAGGTGGTTGACATAGAAAGTAAGTGTGGGAGATGAATCAATCATTATCATTTTTGTAATGAATTAGACATATTATTAAATTTGGGAGAAAAGATTAATATGGAATGAGTCAAATGTCAATGATATACTTTCAATTGCAACCAATCAATGAATGGGAAACTTAGAGTGACAATTCAAGAAGACTTTAGTTATATATATATATATATACATACATACATACATACATACATAGTTAGATAAAAAAAAAAAAAAAAAAAAAAAATCTAAAAATCCAAAGCTTTGGAAAAGGGTATGGCTGAGGAATGGAGTTTGGTGTATGTGGTTTCTGTGTGGGTTCTGGTCATGGCTTTCAACTGCCGCTGCCTTTACGCCGACGAAATTCCAAAAGGTAACAATATTTATGATTTTTTATTTTTTTATTTATTTATAATATCAAACTCACTCGTGAACTCTTTGTACGTACACTGATACTGTCGAGCTATTACTTTTTTGACATACTTAATATGTCCAGTTCAACATCACGGTCACGAGTTCGATCTTAAAAATCGATAATTATAATCTACTCCCTCAATTTATTAAAATAATAATAATAATAAATAAATAAATAACGGATGAAATATTGATCTAATTAATTTTAGCTCATAATATCATAATTTGGCATAAAAAGAAGAAAATTTTATATATAGTGCAATTTTTTTTTTTCTCTTTTTCGAAGCAAATATAGTGTAAATTTATTACAACCTAACATATAATATTTACTATTACAAGTTAATGCAATCTTTTTTTTTTTTATCGCATCTATCACTATTAATGAACACTCAATTACTATTAATGGAACAAGTAGTTAATTATCGTCAATTTAGTGGCAGTTCAGCCGCATTAATACAAAATTAATGAACAAGAGGTTATGTGTTTAAATTCTCATCTCCTATTGCTATAAACTATATATATATATATAAAAAAAAAGTAGTTAATTATCCCGACCTTTACCGACACTAAAGATGTTCATGGGTGGAACATGATATTGGTTTTCGACCCTTACCACGAAATGTATTATAGGGAAACTTACAAAAACTAGTTTCATAATAATTAGCGTATGTAATTATTGTTTTAATGACTATCGAGTATTTTCTTATAATATAATATTAATGACTATATATACAAATATTTTAAATTTTGACTATATTTAATGAGAATAGCACATCTACCCCAATTAAAAAAAACAATTAATACAATAATATCCAATTTTCCTTATTTTTGAAAATAAAATTGAAATTTGTTAAATGTTTTGATAATGAAACTAGAAGTTTAGATATTTGGGGTTGGTTTGAATTGGAAGAGTTCTTTAAGACCAATACTAATTTTGAGCTTGGTCAATTCATCAACCCGTCGAATCATATGTATTAGAACAATTTAATCTAAATTTATAAGTGCATTATCATATTATTATAAAGGACTTTTGCGTGTTGATTAAAAAAATAAATAAAAATTTGGTGTACGACGCATTTTAATAATATTTGCACAAAATTTTAAGGCGGCCCAATAAAAATGACCAAAAAGCCCACGCAGGCCTGCCTAAGACAAAAAATCTAAGACACTCCCAAATCCATCACCTTTTTATCAAAAAAATAGGGATGTCTATCAACTCACAACATAGTTGTCTATCACTCACTTTAATCATATTCAATCATTTTATACACACGATTCAACTTTTCTCAATTTTCACGATTCCACGTTTTCACTTCTTTTCAAAAATTCATTTCACCTTTTTTCAAAAAATTTCATTTTCCTCTTTCGTCTCACCTCAAAGCCTTTTCGACTTTCTTCCTTCAAACCTATTTGTATTATCTCAATCGATGCAATTCTCTCAATCAGTTTCGATGTATCATTCATCTTTAATGTTTAATCGTCTATCACTTACTATAAAAGTAATCTATCATTTTAGGCACATGATTCCACGTTCTTCCAATTTTTGTTCAATTCATTTCGATTCTATCATTTAACATTTCGATTCTATCTTTCATCTTCAACGTTTCAATACTCCTTATTTCATTGTTATAATAAAATTATTAAAGTCTATCACTTAAAAGTTCATTGATTGAAATCTACATATTGAAGTCCATCAGTCTATTAATTGAAATCTATTAGTGAAGCTGGTTGAAGTCTATTAGTAAACTGATTAAAGTCTATCTCCGTAGATTTGTAAATAAAGAAATGAGTTTCAAGATTTTTTTCACCGAAAAAATTGACAAAAAAAAACTCCGACGACTTTTCAGTTCAAGTGGAGAGGTAGAAATCGATGATTGGAGAGGAAGAAATGAAGTTTTGAAATTTTGTGTTGAGAAATACCAATTTTCAAGATCGAACTTATGAAACTGGTATCGAACTGAATTGACACCAAACAATAAAATGCAATTATCTTTTTTCGCATAATACATATTATATTATTTTTTTCATAATAATTTACTTCACCAAAAATATTTTAATTCAAACGCAATTGATCAATCCCATAATCTCTGTTTCTAGTTCCTCTGCTGGTCATTTTCATTCCTATTCCCAAACACCCCTGATTGTGGTTGTTCTTGTTGGTTGAAGATTTCATAAGCATCGACTGTGGCGCACTCGTCGACTCGGTTGATCTGTACAACGGATTCCCATACAAATCAGACAAAAATCTGATAAACACAGGAGTAATCGGCCAGATTTCCGCGGAAATTGCTGAAGATTATGCGTTGCAATACAGAAACCTAAGAAGCTTTCCGGTGGGAGTGAAGAATTGCTACACTCTAACGCCAGAATCCGGCAGTAACAACAATTACTTGATCAGAGCAATCTTCGTCTATGGCAATTACGATGGCAAAAACTCCACTCCTGTGTTCAACATCTTTCTCGGCGTCAATTTCTGGGATACAATCGAGTTTGACGATACTAGAACCGAGGCCATTTTCATGGCTTCCACTGATAGTTTTGATGTATGCCTCGTCAATATTGGAACCGGAATTCCTTACATTTCCACTTTGGAATTACGACGTTTGGATAACTCTGTTTATCGCACCGATCCTCATCAGTTCATGGTCTTGTCGACTCGACGCGATGTCGGCGCCGAAAATAGACTAAGGTATTAATCGAATCCATATAGTTTCCTTTTTATCTGTTGTACTGCATTGTATGATGATTTTCCGTATTGTACAATTAGATATCCGCAGGATGTTGATGATCGAATCTGGGTAGCGTATGAGGGTGGTTTTGATTTAACGTCCTTAAAGAAGATGCAGACGAACGAGAGCATCGCACGAAGCAGTAATGATCTGTATAAACTACCAGAATTAATGTTGAAAACTGCATATGGAACCGTGAATTCCAGTATTCCTTTTGTCTACACATGGATTCCTTATGGTTCCAGTTCTTTGTACTATTTCTGCTTTCATTTCGCTGAGATTGAGAAATTGAGCTTTGTAAGAGAAATGAGTATTGCGCTGAATGATATCCACACCATTGCACCGTCTGTAAAGCTCCAGTATCTCAAACCACAAACCATTTGCTCAACTTCGGTTGGTCTCCCTGTTAATTTCAATCAAGAAAACTATTTGCAGATTTCGGCTGCTTCTGGTTCGAATCTTCCTCCCATTGTCAATGGGTTAGAGGTTTTGTATTTCATGAATCTCTCTGATTCTCCTACATTCTTACAGGATGGTATATCTCTTGCTTTCATCCTATAATTCTTGTTCATTGCAGTTACATTATTGTGTTTATTCAATAGTAAACTTATTGACAATGGAAGAAGTTGTGCATCTAGCTTATACATGTTAGAATATCTCCTCACCTTTCCAATGTTGGATCCTCAATATGCCCTTGGTATCTCTTTGGGTTCACCATTTTTGGACCGGATCACAATTATATTCTAATACCCATTTGAGTTTTATGAGCTATGATACCATATTAGATAACATGTGATTGATAACTTTGAGATAGAAGCTTATGTCAAGTAATATGATCTCAGAGCACGTAAAATTCAAATGAATATTCAATTCAATATGAATAAAATTGGGTTCTGATCTACGCACATTCTTGAGAAACCCTAATTGGAAATGTGAGAAGGCCTCCTAACATTTAGAAGATAGATGCACTACTTCTCTTATTACAATCGGTTTTGAGATAAAACTCATGCTATCTAATAGTGTTTATGTGTACTTTTTTTTTTTGTCATCGTTTTTTCCTGTACGTACAGTGAATGCTATGATGGATATAAAGAAGGTGTTCAATATATTGAGTAGTGATTGGCAAGGAGATCCATGTTTGCCTGCATTTTCTGTATGGAGTGGTTTAAACTGCAGTCGTAGTACACCCCCAAGGATAATTTTTTTGTGAGTGCATCATTTAAACATAACAAACTCGTCCTTGTCTCTAAATTTTCAAATGCTTTCTGATGAAATTGTGAAAGTAGGAACTTGAGCAGGAGCAAGTTATCAGGAGAGATCCCATTTTCCATCTCTAATCTCACTCAATTGGAGACTCTGTATGTACCTCATTGTTTAAGAGTAGAGTAAAATGGAACTCTGATTGACAAACAAAAATGAACATAACTGTTTCTTTGATTTTTAATCTTCGACTTGGTTTTTATTTCTTACAGGGATTTGTCCTACAACGACTTGAGTGGATCACTTCCAGAATATTTAGCGCAACTACCTCATTTGAAAACCCTGTAAAATAATTTTGTTGACTTTCAGTTTTACATTCAACTAAAACCTTTTGCAGGACTGATATAATTGTTGGATCATTGATTTCACTTCGACCATTTTTTTCGCAGCAATTTAACTGGAAATAATCTTGGTGGCACAGTTCCGGAAGCACTTCTTGCGAAATCTAGAAATGGAACTTTGAACTTGAGGTCTAACTTCTATTGCCAAAAAAATCAACATTAACATCTTTTTCGTCTTGTTATTTTCCTTCAATTTTGTGATTTAGGCTGCCAATTATCTTCTTCCTATTGTTGCATGCAGTGTAGCTGATAATCCAGAACTCTGTTTGTCACCTCCTTGCAAGAAAAAGAAAAAGAAGGTTTCTGTTCTTCCTGTTATCATTGCTGTCGTAGCAGCTGTCATCCTTGTAATATGTTTGGTCTTACTTTTCATCTATAGGAGAAACAAGAAAAGTAAGTATGTCACTTCTTTATGCCGCTTGTATGCTTCTGATAATTAGTATTGGGCCTTAAAGAGAACTTAGGGAGAGTAAAGATCAGCTTTGATTTCTAACTTTTAAAATTAGATTTTCAATAATTATAATTTTTGTGGATTATTTACTGTAGAGACTTCGAGAAAGTTAAAAGAGAAATCTTCACTGAAGCAAAAGCAACGCGAGTACTGTTACTCCGAAGTTGTGAGTATTACTAATAATTTCAGAGACATCATTGGAGAAGGAGGATTTGGAAAAGTTTATAAAGGTTCTTTGAAAGATAAAACTCTGGTTGCCGTAAAGCTGCTCTCTTCGGCATCAAAGCAGGGCCACAGGGAATTTCAAACTGAGGTTAGAAATAATATGTTCTGAGCTATTAGGGAATTTAGAGAGGGATTTATTGACACTTTCGCCAATGCATTTTGGTGGTCCATATGGAAGATTAGGAATGACAAAGCCTTTTCAGAGAACCCTTCGGGGGTGTTTGGATGAATAATTGTGGAGTGATTATTTTGAATTATTAGAAATGATTAGTTATTTTGAGTGGTTTTAAAGAAGAAATTGTAATAATAGCTCGTTTGTATGAAGTGTTTAAAGAGTGATTATAAAAGTTTGCTTTCAATAACTCTACAAAAGAGCCAAACAAACAGCCTCTAATGAAACTGGAAGTTTGATGGAAGATATTACTTTCCTAATCTATCAGACTACCGCATGGGATCATTTTTGTAATAGAAAGGGCCTTCTTTGTAAATGTTCATTCATCAATGAAAGTCACGTTTTCTATAAAAAAGAAACTATTAGAGAATTTAGTGTTTCTTTCCCAATTTTGATTGAATTCATATATGTTTCAGGCAGAACTCCTAATGATTGTTCATCACAGAAACTTAGTTTCCCTTGTTGGTTATTGCGATGAGGGTGACACCAAGGCGCTCATCTATGAATACATGGTCAATGGTAATTTGCGGCAGTGTTTATCGGGTAATTGTTTTACGATGAATTGTTTCCCTTTTAATATAACATGCACCCTAAAGGCAGGTTATTATAACCTCCCTGTTATAATAATCCACCATTTATGTAACCCAACCATGGCTCCAAATGCGCAGTAAAAAAAGTGATCTTGAGATGAATATTCTCAAAGACATGCATGTGGAAATGATAAATCAAGTATTTCTGCAGCGTGGGTTAGTTAATACTAAAACTCATAGATTTGTTTTGGCTGCAGAGACAAATACAAATGTTCTGAGTTGGAATGAAAGACTTCAAATTGCAGTGGATGCAGCACATGGTTTACTATATCATCAACCTCATATTTCTCACCTTTCTTCTACTTTATCATTACTCTTTTATATTATTTTATTTTTCTTTCATCTTCCATGGATGTTTAGGGCTTGAATATCTGCACAATGGTTGCAAGCCAACAATAATTCACAGAGATTTGAAGCCTGCCAACATACTATTAGATGATATGATGCAAGCCAAAATAGCTGATTTTGGATTATGTAGAACTTTTCAAATTGATAATCAATCTCAAATGTTAACACAATTAGCCGGAACACCCGGGTACTTTGATCCTGAGTAAGTACTTCAAACTTAGATTCCTCTTGTACACTTGCCTGAAGATTGAGATAGAACCCAAACTTATTATCGAGATACCAGAAATACAAGATAAAACTAAGTTCAAAGATTACTTGGATCCTCTCATTCTTTATCTCACTCGATACCTAAACCAAATTGGTCAAAATATTCAATACAGCATCCCTTAGTGTCTACACCTTCTATTTATAACCCAAAGTGTCTAATAAATTCTTAACTAATTACTAAACTACCCCTATATTCGTCGATTCATCTAATTTGTCTCTTTTTTTCCTCTCAGAAGCCAAGTACTTGGAAGTTTGAATAAGAAAAGTGATATTTACAGTTTTGGGATAATCTTATTTGAGTTGATCACTGGACGTCCAGCTATAACAAGGAGCTACAATGGAAGTAATATCCACCTTCTAGATTGGGCTGTTCCAATAATCAACAAAAGGAAAATTGAAGATGTGGTTGATGTGAGAATAAAAGGAGAAGTTGACCCAAATTCAGCCTATAAAATGGCTGAGATAGCCATGTTATGCACTCAACCAACTGGTGACAAAAGGCCAGACATTAGTATTGTGTTGGAGGAGCTTAAGGAGTGTTTGGCTATGGAGCTGGAGCGAACAACACTAGCTGAAAGCTCTGAGTTGTCTTCATCAATTATAGCTCGGTTTGATGCTGGTCCTCGTCTTAGGTGATCAGGTCATTCCTTACCTTCCATTCATGATAAATATGTTATCGTCATTGTTTTTTTTTTAGTTTGTTTGAGAATCTTTGCCTTGAAGTGATCTTAAGACCCTTTATAAGATTACATGACTACTCCTCTCGTTACTATCTGGTTTTGAGATGAGATAGAAGGCTCGAACATTGGTTGAAGATATAAACCTTAACATTAAGGAGTGATATTTGGTTGTCCTGACTTCATTATACAGCCCCTTTTTGTACATATTATGATTTGGGTTTTTTGAATTTGTTAATATATGGTGCATGAATATGTATAGTGCCTTGAATTTCTTAGTAGTATTTTTTTTTTACTGACCATCCAAGATTTTGTTGCATCCTGTTGTGAAAACATTATTTTAGGGTCATTTGAACCTCCGACATCAAGTGGGAGAGAAGGGTAACGGATAAAAAATCATTATCTAAGTGACGAACAATAATCACTATTCATCTCGATCTCTTTTAACCGTCGTCGCACTACCGATAACCATTATTGTGCTGACCAATAATCCATCCTCAACTAAGCTTTTCTCACTAACCATTGGTACCTATGCCATAAACATAGATAATGGATCTAACCATTATGTGCACTTTAAACATAGATAATGATTATTTTCAATAGATCGTTTGGATGTAGTCTTCTTGGACATCTTCCTGCCGATCAACATGGGTTATTATCTTCTTGTCCAAAATAATCTTTCTGGAATTTTTGCAAATTATCGATTTTCAGGATCGAACTTATGACTATGGTGTTTGAACTGAATAACTACCAAACAATAAAACCAACGTATTATCAACTCTTTCGGTAAATATATTATTTCTTGAAGTTAATAATGACCGTGGTGAGTAATTGTTTTGCAAATAATTTCTATTGTTTTATCGAATGATGAATTTTGGGATTTGAAATCAAATTTGTTCGATTATGCATTATATTAATTGATTAATGAATTTTGATGAACGTTGAATTTGCTAATTGTTTTATTATTGGGAAATTGATTTATTGAATTGCAAAGAAAGTGATTTATGTTTAGAATCATATTGACCTATTTGTTGACACTTGAGGTGTTTGTTTGAAGCTCTTGGAAAGCTATCAAAGAGTTTTTATAATTTTTTCTTCAAAATAATCTCTCATTTTTACTTACTCAAAATAACTACTTCTACAATTATTCATCCAAACACTCTTGAAATGTTTCTTTGTGTGTTATTAACGAGCTATTCTCGATGAGCACTCATCTTCAGATAAAATCTTTCAAATGAGTTATTGTAATCACTCCAATAATTATTCATTTCTAATCACTCATTATAATTATTTATTTTTAATCGCTCGTTTCTAAATACTCAAAATAATCATTCATTTTTAATCATTTATTCTAAAGCATTCATTTCTAACCACTCATTTTTAACCACTCATATATAACATTTTAAATAATCAATCATTTTTAATCACATCCAAACCACTTATTATTTGTAATCACTCTGCAAAAACTATTATCAAACGAGTTATTAGCCGCAAGTCCAAACAGGTTGCGAGGAACCAGTTGAATCTTAACAATAATTAGAAAGGAATTCAAATTAGTGACTATTTTTATGGTACATGTTCATACCAAGCTCTGGATATAATCACTTATTCATTTTTTGTTTTTGTTTGAAAAGTAAAAGCATTAATATAAAAAACTAACCACACCAACAAAACTGACTACCCAATTTACTACACCATTTCATTGTTACTAATATTATTATTTGATTAAAAAAAAAACAAAAAATGCATATCTCAAAGATCTATGTTCATAATGTCTAAATGAGTATTTGTTTCACGTTATTAACGAGATTTTACGATTTCTTTTCAAACAATTATTTTTAATTATTTGTGTATAAACATACATTTTTAACCACTTATTTCTAATACCTTACCATAATAACTCATTTATATCACGTACACACGAGCTATTATTTGCAACTTTTTTACCATAATCATCATTCAAACAAACTATTAACTGCAACTTCTTTACAAATAACCACATTTAAACGAGTTATTACTATAACTTAAATCTCTAATCACTCAAAATAACCCGTCATTTCTAATCACTATATAACTCTGTATCCAAACATCTTCTAAAGGCACGTAGGCTACAAAACAAGAAGGGAATTGGAAAATATAAAAAATGAAAGTGATAGTAAATATAAATATTTGATGGAATGACCAACTTTACAAGTCAAACGAATAGAAAGAGATCATTTCCTTTTCTTTCAATCTCTTCCCACCATTCAAAACATGACCTAAATAAATATAATTCGAAGATCTCAATCCTCTACCAATGAGTTGTTGTCCGACAACATTCATTGATATAATTTTTGACTGTGTCAAAGACATTAATGTTGTAGATTAGTGTAAGCTAATAAATAGTTGTGTTTTTAGAATTGTCCTTTTGTATTTATGAGAATTGAATATAATACAACAACCATCCTCCTTCTACCAAACAAACCTCAATTCCAATCTTATATATAAATTATAACAAAAAATTAGGATCATACCCAAAAATAATACTAATTTTAGGGTTTCAATTTTTCTTAGCCATGAGTGTCAAATGGAGTTTGCCTTTCCTGCTTGTCGTTGCCTTTCTTTGCACGTATGCTGACCTAGACAATCCAGGTAATTTTTAATTAATTCTTTCTTTATATATTCATTCTTATGATTTGTTTTTAAGAACTATAACAAGAATCAAATTTGGTGAGTTAGGACCTTATTTAATACAAATTTTCATTTTATTAGAAGGGTTGATGAACATCGACTATGGCGTATCTCAATCGTTAGAAAGCTTAATAGAATTTCAAATATTGTTTTTTTTTTTGAAACCCATTTCTTCTAATTCTTAAAAATATAATTTTTTTTGTAAAGGTCTGTAAGATTATTTTCATCCATAGGTCGTAAAGATACCAGATAATAAAATCAACATGTCATCGAATTTTTAGGTATTTAAAGTTTTTTTTAGAGTATAATAATGGAAATTGGACTTTGGTATGTTTTAGACCAAATGGAAAAAAAATTAAAAAAATATAATGATGAAAATAATATTTGTACCTTCTATTAGATGGTAGTAATTTTAATAAACTTAATTTCTAGAAGAAAAAAAAAATCATTGGGTGTATATTTACTATTTGTTACAAAATAAAAACAATTTAATTCATATATGACAATAAAAAAATGTTTAAGAACCAGCCATTGTGTGATAGTTTCTATTTTTTTTTTTTTTTTTTTTTTTTTTTTTTTAATTTTCATTTATTTGATCAATATCAAAATAATCAATTCATCAATTAATTATTAATATTTTAAATTAGTATGATCATTATCGCAATCAACATTAAGTATTACATAACTATTTTTTGGTCTCATAAATTTTAAAATATTATAGATTAAAATCGAACATCTTTTAATGTCAGAAGTAAAAATGCTTGATTCTAGAACATACGAAAAAAAAACTTCACTACAAACATAACTTGGGGGTGTTTGTTTGAGATTGTATGGAGGAGTTATTTTGAGTATTTAGTAATAGCTCGTTTATTTGATTGAGTGTTTAGAAAGATGTGTTATTAATTTTTGTTTGTTTGAAGAGTGTTTATGAAGGAATTATGACAAATGTTTTTTGTTTTTAATATGATATGACATTTATGAATATTTTTAAATAAAAAAATTAAAATATATTTGAATAAATAAGAGAAAAAAAAAAGCAAGTCAGTCACGTGACGCTTTCTGATTGATCGCGTGACGCCTTTAATTGGGGCAGAGTGCCCCCTTAGTCCAGACAAATTTTGAAAAAAAAAAACCCTAAAAACTAGCATCCAATTTTCTAAAAACACTTCACAAACACCCCGATATTAACATTTTCATTTCCTATTTCTTAGATGGATTCGTGAACATCGATTGCGGTGCATCGGAAGACACAACAAGTCCATGGTCTGAACTAAAATACAAATCCGACAAAGATTTAATATCATCAGGAACAAGCAAACCGATATCCCCGCAATACCGAACAAGTTGGGACCAACTATATTGGACGTTAAGATCATTTCCAAACAATACAAGAAATTGCTATCATCTTAAACTACTTGACAAAGAATTAGAAGCTACTACCAAAATCACCAAAAAACATCTCCTTAGAGCTGCTTTCGCCTACGGTAACTACGACGGCTTGAACTTCGTTCCGAGTTTCGATCTGTATTTTGGGACCAATTTTTGGGCGACCGTGTTCAAGGACCGGGATAATGTCGAGGTCGTTACTTTCCCCGACGCTTCGTCGACGGATTACGTCGACGTTTGTTTGGTGAATACGAACAATGGAGTGCCTTACATATCGTTCTTGGATGTTCGGCCTTTGGAATTTTCTCTTTATCAAACTGATGCTGTTGATAGTGCTAAGCTGTTGGTGCTTTGGGGAAGATTTCACTTTGGAAGCAATTTATTTGTTAGGTAAACTTTGTTATTAGTTACACCATGTTATACATTTTTATTTCAACATATTATATATTCATTTACAGGTAAATTATAAATTTAGTTTTAGTTTTAAAATCAACGATTTAGTTTTTATAGTTTGAAAATTAGAATTTAGTCCCTAAAAGTTGATAAAATCTAAAAAAAAAGTCTGTCTTTCGTAATTGTTGGTGAATAAAATACGTAGAAGTTAGTTATTTTTATGTTTAATTATGAGAGTGTGAGATAAGTAATAAATTGGAAAAACAAAATATAATTCATACATCACGTCTATGTACTTAATTCACCTATGATTTACAAATAACATGTAGATTTTATCAAATTATATTAACTAAATTCTATATATATATATATATTAATCTTTAAATGATTTTGAGAAAACGTGATTATGAGATGAATAATTTTGGGAAGAATAATTTTCGATGGCCAAAATACGGTAAGTCATCGTCATTCCCCACTCTTCTTCTTTGTTCTTGGTGGCGAGTAATGTTTGTTTCGCGTTATTAACTAATTATTATAAATGAAGTCATACAGTAAACATTTTTTTAGTACAATAATCACTATTTTTTAACCACTAAAAAAAAATCATTTATAACTACTGATTTTTAATTATTCATTTATTTATATTAATTCATCTAGAACGTCTTCTTGAAATGATTATTCATTTATTTTATAAAAATTTATCATTCTAACCAGCTATTGACTACAATCAATTACTAAAATTCAAATTTTTAATGAATTTTCTCATCCTATATTAAAAAAAAAAAAAAGAAAAAAAGAAAAAAAAGTAAGATCTCGGTAATGTTGGCAGGTACCCGGAAGATAAGTACGATCGAATGTGGTACCCTACAAAATGCAACACATTAGGCGACAACGCGACGGCGATATCAACAAACACAACCGTCGCCGATACCAATGAAGATGGCGGCGGCAGCGGCGGCGGCGGACATTCCTACAAACTGCCGCGATCGGTGTTGCAAACGGCGTGCAAAGCCAGGAATTCGAGTTTTCCTTTGCAGTTCAAATGGACTAATTATTTTAGGGATTCTCGATACTACTTGTGCTTTCATTTTGCAGAAATCGAGAAGCTCAAGTCCGGCCAGTTTCGAGAGATGAGAATCGTGTTGAACGATGTGGATATCATTGCGAGCTCCATTAAGCTTCAATATCTGAAGCCCTATACCGTTTGCTCGAAAGGATTTGATTTGGTTCTGTATCGCGAGAATGTTGTCTCCATTTATGCCGCTTCTTCCTCGTCTCTGCCTCCTATTCTCAATGGCTTCGAGGTTTATTACACCAGGAATGCTTCCAATTCGCTCACCTTCTCTCAAGATGGTAATTCCTTCTTCTTCTTCTTTCGCTTTTCTTTCTTCTAATTGTTATCGAAAATCTGAAATTTGGCAAGCTTCTTGAGAGTTCTGATAATGGTAAATAGAAGAAAAATGAGGATTAAGATGACTAAGGCCTCTTTCATAAGATTTGGTTTCTGAAAATTTATCTTGTTTACTCTTCGTTTCTCATATGAAGCATATGAAATTTTCAAAAACAATGAAGGAGTTCTTGAAAATTGTCTGTTTGCGTGAGATTTTATGGTGGAGTTAGGTTTTAGTATTTAATAATAGCTAGTTTGTTTGAAAGTTTTGATGCAGTGTTTAGAATGAGGTGTTATTAAATTTTGTTTGCGTGAAAAACTTTTATTGAGAATTATGTAAAGTGTTGGTTGTTTTTGATATGACGTTACATTTTTTAATATATTTAATTTTTAATTTTTTTTTGGTTATTTCAAATTATTATTGGTACTCAAGATTTTGTTTTGCCTTTCTTGTTAAACAAAGGAAATAAAAGAAAATATGAATTAATAAATGTTTTTAAATAATGAAAAATTAAAATATGTATTTACTTTCGTTTTGGTTTAATTTATAAAATATATTTTTAAAAATACGAATTTAATTATGGAGATAATGTTAGTTTAACATTACAAAATATATTTACAAAATGTAAATTACATTGTGAAATTATCATTTGATTAAATATTGCAAAATTATTTTTTTAATTTAAAATTTATTTTTCAAAAGATGATATTATATGAATGAGAATGAAGTTGAAAATTATATATACTAAAATAATAAAATTCAAATTTAAAGGAAAAAAGTTATAAAAAATGAATAAAATTATTTAGAAGAAAAACAATTCAAATTCAATTTTTTGTTTATAATACTGTCTTTTTGTTCAAATTTATTCACAATTTAAAAAAAAAAAAATAATTATTTAAAATTTATTTAGATAATCAAAAAAAGAAATATGAAATTAACGTTAATTCAACCTAACGACATATATTTATAAATTGTGAATTTTATTATGAAATGATCATTAATTAAAAAATACAAAATATTTTTTTTAATTAAAACCTATTTTACAATAAAAACAAAAAAACTAAATTGTTCTATAATTATTTGTTCATTTAAATTAAAAAATGGATTATAAAATACCGTCGAATATGAAATAGATTATCAAATTATTATGAAATTTAATTTAATAAAACAACTTTTTTTAAATACGAAATTACTTGTAAAATTATAGTTAATTTGAAATTAAAAAAATAAAATTTGAAATTAAAAGTTTTGTTTCTAAAATATGATATGAGATAATTGAGAGAATAAAAAAAAATTATACGCACATAAATATATACATAAAAAATTAATGATAAAAGGGTTGAAAAATCAAAATTTCAAAAAAAAATCAAAATTTTTCAAAAAAAAATAAAAAATAAAAAAAAAGGACGCCACGTGGCGCCCAAACCTTTTAGATAAATACTTGAAAACAAGCGTTTGAAGAAAAAAAAAAAAAAAAAGGAAAACCGATGGAAGTGGTGCGTTTGTTAAACCGCTCCACCAATCCCCTTTAACAAACAACCCCTTAATAGTTTAGGAATTTAGTGGTGAAAGCAAGAGGTTGAGTTGCATGAAATGATCTAGTAATCAACCAGAGTCTTAAGTAATTAAGAATTATAAACTCAATTTATATTGACTTTTATTTAAGAATTAGTTTCTTTGCTAGATATATTTGGTTACAATAGTCAATATGAAATCTATAAGGAGTTTGAGGTGGGGTTGAGTTAAGGGATGAGTGCATCTCAATATTTTTAAAATTATATACATTAATTATCCAATAAATATTTATTTTTAATATATTGTTTATTCAAAAACAACTTGATATCATTCCAATTCATCAATTTTAACCTATTTGATTATATTTATGTATTGCATGGTATTTATGTATATCTTCTTTCTTTTAAAATGTATTATTACGTCTTTTTTAGATATACCATGTTGTAATTGTTTATGTATTTGTATTTTTTTTTTTTGAGATTACAACAATTAGAAATAGAATGATTCAAACTTGTGATCTCATAAGTCTTCAAAGTTTCACTGATGCCGTTGAGCTATGTTCTTTTGGCCCATGACTCTTTATTTATCTTGGGAATCCTAATATAATAAGAATTGATGTTTGCATGTATATTGTATGGTTTGTATAGTGAATGCAATAAGAGACGTAAAGCAACATTACAAGCTTAGTAGAAATTGGGAAGGCGATCCTTGTGAACCACTCCCATTCTCATGGGAGGGTTTGAATTGCCGCAATGCCAACCCTTGGCCCAGAATCATTTCACTGTAAACCTTCTAACCAACATATCATGCATTATTCTACGTTGGATGGTCCCAACTTTTACCTTTATTTCATTTTGGTCTGAGAATTTTTATAAGTTTAATTTTAGTCTATAAATTTTGAGTATTGCTCCACTATAATCCCTCAACTTTCAAAAATTAAATTTTAGTCTCTAAATTTTGAGGTTTGTTCCGTTTTGATACTTGGACTTGCTAAAAAACTTAAAATCGGTCCTTGAATTTTTTTTTTTTTTGTTTATTTTTCTTTAAGAAAATTATTATCTTCCTCTATCAATTTTAAAAATGTTTTGCATTTCATCTTTTTTTGTTTAAAATTGTTAATATTATTGAACCAATTTCGATTAATATTAAAGGGACCAATTATAAGTTTTTCTCGATGTTTATGGACTAAAATTAGACTTTTAAAAGTTCATAGACCAAAATAGAAAAAGATTCAAAGTTCAAAGACTAAAATTGAACTTTTGAAAATTTAGGGACAAAAATATAAGAAGGTGCAAGTTCAGGGACTAAATGGCATTTTACCCACCTATATTTTATGATGTAATTACTAATTTCTTATTTTAATTTTGGTATATAGTAACTTGAGCAGGAGCAACTTGACTGGAAATATTGCGTATTCAATCTCCATGCTTACTGCAATCAACCAATTGTAAGTAATTTCTATTTTCATGACCCAATAAAACCAATCTGTCTTTTAATCTACATATTTGTTTTACAGAGATCTATCTTACAACGAGCTGGAGGGGGCAGTACCAGATTTCTTAGCACAGTTGCCACAGCTTAAACTTCTGTAAACAACTAATCACTAAAAATCTATAATGGTTATTCAGTAAATTTTTTACAGCATTGTTTCTAAGGGGCAGGTGGTAGAGATTTGGGCCTCCAATGTATGTTTTTTAGAGGTCCCAAATTCGAAATCCATGAGCAAGTTTAACTGTAAAAAATCTCTTGTTATCTTCCGACTTTGAATCTTGGAACAGGCGCGGATGGCTTGAGTATATTGCAGGGTGAAGTAGGGATATGTATAGTCTTGATTGAGTTGGTTAGAAGAATTTTATCGATCAACCCACATTTTCGAGTCGTCAATTCGCCAACCTCGTCCAATCCTATATATTAGAGCAATCCAATCCAACTTAACACATGTTTTTTGGACCAACAAGAGCAATAGCTCAACAGTATTAGTGTTGACTCGATGATCAAAAGGTCATGAGTTCGAGTCCCTACTCCAAAATCGTATTTTTGGATTGTGTTTGGTTGGATTTTCAACTAGAGTTAATCTTTTTATTTATTTATTTATTTATTTTTAATTTAAGACTTAAATCAAAGTCGGTAAATAAATTAAAAAAAAAAAAAACATATATACTAACTTATATCTAAGTTATCTATTTTATTAGTATATATTTCTTACCGATATATTAAAAATCTATACTGCCCTCATGTAAATCAACTCTTCAGTACAAAACTCCAATTTCTTATTATCATTGATAGTAATAATAATAATTTAACTGTGTTTTTGTCATTGCATGCAGTAATTTAAGTGGGAATAAGCTCACAGGTGTAATTCCCAACACTCTTCTCCAGAAGGCTAAAGATGGGGCTTTAGTTTTAAGGTGACTTTGTCTGTCTTTAATTTTTGGGGTTCATAATCAACACTCGTTTTCATCTGACTTCCTCTTCTTGATGATTTAGTGTGGAAGGGAATCCAAAACTTTGTTCTTCACCTTCATGCAACCACAAAAAGGAGTTAGCCATTCCAATTCCTGTTTTCTGTTCTGTCACAACGGTCCTCGTCATCCTCTTTCTCGTGGGAATCATTACTATCTACAAAAGAAAATCCATTGGTATTGGTATGTTCCTTTACTTGTTCATTAATTTAAATAAGGATATTGTCTCGGAGAGGTGACAGAGTAGTTGAAAGTCTTAAGCTTTGAAGGTGTGCCTTTTCAATATCCCAGATTCGAGACTCATCTATAACATTAATTTGTAGATACCATGTCTCTATTCCTTTGATGTCTGGTCTAAGGACGGATAATTAAGTGACGAGTCATGTCATCTATCTTTATTAGTATGAGATTTTTTGAGTAAAACAAAGAATAAAGTCAGGATAATTTATGTCCAAAGTGGACACTACATGATACCATTGTGAAGCTCTTAGTTGGGTTGATTGATTTTTTTTATTAGGAAGTCTTGTGCTCGAACCATGTGAAGTTGTTTCTAGTTCCATTAATATTGATTTTTACTTTGTTGGGTATTTCTCACATTTTCAAGTCTATAAACGAGGAGAGTGTTGACTATTGATTGATACATTTAGATTTATTTCAAGTTTTTTAGTTGATGGGTAGCTTAACATGATTCAACAAAAACAAAACGTATTTGAATTCAGATATTAAATTAATTAAATTCTCTTAAACCATGCCCAGGAGTGATTTGGAATTACCAAAAATCACTAGTAAAAGAGTATGATAAAAAAGATTTTGCTCATTTCATGATCATAGTTTTTGTTGGTTCTTTTCATGTCTGTTTAGGAGCATTGGAATTGAATCGGCGATACAGTTATAAGGAGATTGTAAGTATTACTGAAAGCTTTAGAATGGTTATTGGAGAAGGAGGATTTGGGAAAGTTTATCTGGGTGCTCTTAAAGACCAAACTGCGGTTGCAGTAAAAGTGCTTTCATCGTCATCACAACAAGGCTATAAAGAATTTCAAGCAGAGGTGCACTCCATTCCTATCTTCAAAATACTTAACATTACTTTTTCGCATAGCGTAATTCAATTGCTTTTCTAATGTTTATGTTTCAATTCAACTTCAATTGTTTTATTAAGGTTTTTGATTTACTTCTTTTCAACTATAATTTTTTTAATTGATATTTGTGAGTGTTGAGATCAACTTACACACATCTCAACTGTTCTCACATGACATATCGCTTGACTTTCAAGTTACTGTATTTGAATGTCAAGAAAATTTATAGAAAATTGTTTCCTAAGTAGGTGACCATCAATATGGATTGAGCCTGACTCCGTAACCTCTTCTTGACCACTAGGTTCTCCTATGATAGTTAACTATACCCTTATTGCCATCCTTAAGGGATGACGTAGTGGTTGAAGATTTGGGCTTTGAAAGTGTGCTCCTCTCAAGATTCTAGGTTTGAGGCTTTGAAAGTGCCTCCTCCATTCTTTCGATGTCTCATGGTATTTGGCTTAGGGACATGCGTGGTTACCCCATGTATAGTGGAGCAAAATTTCGATCTTCCAATTTCAGAAAAAAAAAAACTATACCTTTATTATCGATGAGTATCAAAATATGTTAGATGATCAACTTGCATAATATGATTTGCTAAAGCACTTATTGAAGTTGAGTGAAAGCTTTTGAGATGAGTGGTGATTTAACATGGTATCAAAGTCTTTGTAATATCATTTCCTTCGCAATTAATATTGTGAGGGAACTGATATAATTAAATTTACCTTTTAACTGTGAGCATATATTTTGGGGGTGTAAGTGACACCTAAGTGAGAAGTTTCTAATACCTCCAAAATTATACCTAAGTTAAAATGGAACTTTTCTTCCTTCAGATAACCTACCTAGTAACTTAAGTTAAACTTATTAAGTATCAAGTCATTGAAGCAAAACTTATTAAGTATCAAGTCATTGAAGCTTACCTCAACAAAACCAATGATCAAGTGGTCAAGAAGGTCTTGGAGTGTTTAAGAGTGATGCGTTCAATCCATGGTAGCCATGATGTGCGTAAGTTGATCCAAACAGTCGCAGATATCAAAAAAAAAGAAAAATAAGCTTATCTCAACAAAAGTAAAGGTCAAGTGGCATCTTGTATAATCTAGTAACCATTAGGTTACCCGTAATTCGAATCCCCATCCTCCAAAGAAAGTCGCTGCAGTTTTCTATCAACTAAATTTATCAGTACTTTTGCAAAAAAAAAATAAAAAAAAAAAATCACCCAATATTGACATGAAATTATCCACTTGGCACACTTGCAATGTAGGCACAACTACTTATGGTTCTTCATCATCGCAACTTGGTTTGTCTAGTTGGTTACTGTGATGAAGGTGATCACAAGGCACTCATTTATGAATACATGGCCAATGGCAGTTTACACCAATATTTAACAGGTATCCACACACACACACATATATATATATTCTCTTCTGATTGGGATTCGCTTTCTGGCAGTGCTTAACTTATACCTTATGTGGACAGACACAAGTAGAAATATAGATTCTATTAGTTGGGGTGGAAGACTTCAAATAGCAGTGGATGTGGCTCAAGGTTAGTTCATAATTAGAAAATTTTTAGTCACTTGATTTATGGTTTTAAGAAAAATAAGCCTACATCTATTACCCTCATCTATGGTTTCACTTGCTTTATTATCTACTTCTTACCTATATTTTTAAAAACAGAGCCAAATTTTAAAAACTCAAAAAGCTATTGTAGAAATGATCTGATTTGAAAGAAGTTCTTACTTCTAGTTTCAGTTAACGAATAATCATTGAGTTCTCTTTTCAGACAACAAAATACAAAGTGACCCACAAATAGTTAGGGTGTGTTTGTTTTTTGTAGAAAAGAGTAGAGTGGAGAGGAGCGGTGGAGGGGTTAATGGTAGTTGAATACTTATTTGAAAATAGATGTTAGTAGTGGTTAAATAATTAATTACTTGTTTGAGGATTGATTAAAGTTAGTAGTGGTTGGGTTATATGTTGAATGTGAAAATTTGATTGAATGTTTGATAGAAGATTTGATGAGTGGTTAAAAGTGATTGTTTACTATTAATTACTAAATACAAACGAGTGATTTTTGAAGGACGGTGGTTTACCACTCCTTTTCCACAAAAAAAAAAAAAACATAACCTTAAAGTAACTTAAATAGTTTTTGAAAACTTGTTTAGTTTTTGGAATTTGGCCTTAAAGTAAGAAGTGAACCTAAATAGTTTTTGAAAACTGTTGGGAAATTGACAGAAAACAAACTTAACTTTCTGAAACCAAATAGTTATGGAAGAAGGTCCAAACTTTCTCAAATTTTCTCTGTCTCTGTCTACTTGATCATAACAATGATATATTAGTTTATATGTATGTATGTAACATGGTGGCATGTTAACATTATAGGGTTGGAGTATCTACACAATGGTTGCAAACCATCAATTATCCATAGAGATCTAAAACCTGCCAACATATTATTGGACAAGACAATGCAAGCCAAAATAGCTGATTTTGGATTGTCTAGAACTTTTGCAACCGAAGATCAATCTCAACTCATTACTCGTCTCGCTGGTACATTAGGATATCTTGATCCTGGGTAAGTATAATTAATGATATACATACGTACGTACATACATATACATGCGTACATATATATACACACACTAATGAAATTACCATGGTGGTTGAGGCCTGTTCCCATTTTGGTCTATAAATTTTTAAATAGGACAATTTACCAAACTAGTCAAATTTAGAAAATAATTATAAATATAATCACTTTCAATAAAAATTAACAAATGTAGTTGTTGCATTAAGGAGTGTTATCGCACATTTTCTTATAGTACAGTATTAATGACTATATATGCAAATATTTTAATATTTGACTACATTTGTAATTATTTTATTAGAATAGCACATCCACTGCATTTCCCTTTTTAATATCACATATTTTCTTCTCCAATTCTCTATTAAAATCAATAAATTGTTTTTTTTACTCTCCTTCACCCCCTTCCCTCCTAAACCTTCCCACTTTTTGTGGTGGATGTACTTGTATTTTAGTTTCTAATATCCTCTCCAATGACCACCTACTCTAATTTCTTTGGTCAACTTTCCATTGTTGAGAGAAACATCTACACAGGAAAATAATGAAGGATGATGAGGGAAGGGGTGAGGAGAAAGAAATGAATAAGTGGTGGGAGAGAGAAAAAGAATTTAGGGTTGGGAGAGAGAAGTAGTTAGGACATTAATTTAAAACCCCAATACTAAAGTTTGACATTTGAAAGTTCGAGATTCAAATACAAGAAGGTTTTAAAAAGCTAAAGGCGTTCTCGAGGTTTTTTCCAAGAAGAGGCGAGGTGTAAGCCTCAATTTTAATTAAAAACATTATAAAAATTCTAAAACTTATAGCCTCGCGTTGAAGCGCCTCAATAGCCTTTTAAAACATGGAATATAACGAACTATAAAGTTCAAAAATTAAAATTGGATATGAACCAAAATGGAACAAATTTGGATAGCTATTTTTAACCCATACTAGTTTGCTATTGTTCTTATAATTTTATGTTTTTGTGTTGTACATAGAACACGAGCATATTGTGGAAATGTGAATAAACAGAGCGACGTGTATAGCTTTGGAATTATCTTGCTCGAGTTGATTACCGGTCATCCCGTGATAACAAAATGTGCTGATGAAAATGTTCATATACTAAGTTGGGTGGAGCCATTGATAAACATGGGAGATATCCATCAAATTATTGATTTGAAATTAGGAGGAGAATTCAACCAAAACTCAGCTTGGAAAATCTTAGAACTTGTCATGTCTTGCACACAACCAACAAGTCTTCAAAGACCAGACATGAGTCATGTTTTGGCAGAACTTAAAGGGTGTTTGGCTGTCCATCAAACTCATTCACCACAAACTAGTTTCATGTCCACAAGAATTCTTTCTGAATCAGAAATTGCTCCTTCTCCGAGGTAAGCCGATACGAGTGTTTCAAAATTGTTATACTCGGAATTCCGAGTCGCCCAGTCTGTAGATAGTCGTTTGGCTTAATAGATGGCTCAGCTCTACTAGTGCCCGACAGCCTGAGACACGTGCCCAATATTGGAGAAAGGAACTCTTTGGAGATCCTAAATCTCTACTAATGAGACTACCTATGTGAGCACTTCAAAAAGAATGTGTATATATGTATATGTATGTATGTATATATATATATGTGTGTATGTATATGTATATATGTGGAATTAAGTGTTGTTTTTGAAATGTGTTTAAATATATGTACTAAGTTATTTTTCTTGCACAAAAGCATCTTGAGTATAGTGGTAATTGACATTTACCTTAGATCAATCGGCTTAAAAGGTTGTTTATTCGAATCCTTCACTCTTTCAATATTGTTGTACTAAAAAAAGTTACCATCCCGAACGTACATTTTTCTCGGTCAGTTGTTTTTGTTTTGAACAATTGAACTAATGTATATTACAGTAGGTTCTATTATGATTTTGGTATATATGAGTAAGATATTTGATAATTGAAATGATGTGACTACAATCAGTAATTTAATAGTATCTTATGCTGCAACTTGTATCTTTGTTTATATCATATAATAAATATAATGTTATATGTAATGCAGTAAATAGCTTTTAGAGGGGAGAATTCAAACCTTACTTCTTGGTTAACAAAAAGTAAAATAGAATGAACATCAATTTAGGCAAGGGCACACTCATAACACTCAATCAACTAAAGGCTCTGTCTATGTGTGTGTGTGTGTGTGTATATATATATATATATATATGGAAAAATTGAAGATGCTTCCACTGTTGATCATAATTTTTTTTTTTTTTTGAAAAAGATTGAATTACTATTTTTAAAGTGTAATGATAACAAATGTCATGCCCTTGCATCATTTGTGCAATTTTTAGAAGGCTAGGCAAAGCATTATTATTTTAAAAAAAAAAAAAAAAAAAAAAAAAAAAAAAATCCATTCCTTATAAATAGAGGCCTATTTAATGGTTTTTTTTTAATACAATAAATGGGAGTGGGAGTTGGAGAGATTCAAATTATTGATCGAGTGAATACTAAAACATCACTAGTGTTAATTAAGCTAGGTTCATTTTGACGTGTATTTTTTTTAAATATTGTTATAATAAAGTTTTTGTGACAACAAATAATATCACATAAACATTAATATTTGAAGATAAATATGATTTAAAAATAAAAAATAAGAGCTATTTTTATAGTGAAATAATTTTTACTTTTTAAATTTCAACTTTACTTAAAAGTGCAGATTCAAATAATAATATTTTAAGGTAAATTATTAATTTAGTTTCTATGGTTCGATGAAAATTAGAATTTAGTCTTTACAATTTTAAAATCTAGACTTTAGTTTTTATGATTTGGAAAAATTTAAATTTAGTCCCAATGATTTGAAAAATTAGAATTAGTCCCTAAGAATTGATAAAATCTAAAAAATAATCCGTCATTAGCAATTATTGATGAATAAAATACGTAGAAATTAGTTATTTTTGTGTTTAATGATGAGGGTGTGAGATAAGTAATTAATGAAAAAAAATACGTAATTCATACATCACATTTACATATTTAATTCGCCTACTATTTACGAATAACCTAGACTATTTTTTAGGTTTATCAAACCATAAAGACTAAATTCTATTTCTTTAAACCATAAAGACTAAATTCTATATTTCTTCAAACCATAGAGACTAAATTATATATTTCTCTAAACTATAGGGACTAAAGTCTAGATTTTCAAATTATAAGGATTAAATTCTAACTTTCACGAAACTATAGGGACTATAATTACAATATTATCTAATTTTTTTAATTAATTAAAAAAAAAAAAACAATAGTTCAACGGACATATTCTCGTGATCAAGAGATGGGTACTCTCCCCTAGCTCTCGTTAGCTTGAAGAATACTTATTTGAACTATGGATGAATAAATAAATAAAAATAAAATAACACCATGAAGAATTGAATGTTGGAAGTCAAACTTTTGTTTAAGAAAGTCAACGGCGTCCCCATGTGCCGGAACCAGTGAAGCTTGAAAGTACGAACATGGCAAGCTCAGACTCGAACGAAGATTTCTTCAACATGGATGGTAATGGCGTCGCCATTTTCTCCAATCGAGTTACCTTAAACTCCATTCATCCGACACGCTCCCACAAATTTCTCCATAAATTACTCGGCTTACGGTTTGTCTCTTTCCTTCAAAACCCTAGAAATGGAGGATTTCTCTGCTTTAATTATTCAATTTCCCTACTAAAATACTATATGATCGTCATTTCCGCTGGCTGTAATCAATACATAATCAGGAGATTGGAACTTTGAAGATGCATTTTGATCTCTACTTTAATGTATTTTGATGCTCATAAAAAAAAAGAAGAAAGAATTATATCTATAATTTAAAGAGTTGTAAATTTGCCCTTGTTTAAACCTGGCCAACTTGCTTGTGTAACGTGCTCTTTAATCTACCATGCTGTGAAGGAAAAATTCCTCTCGTATTGACCCCATTTTATTTGTGACTGCTTGTTCATACCTCAACTATTATTTTGAGAGCGGTTGTACCCTCTGTGCAGGGTTTGTGGTCCCCTCTCCCAATTTGTATTAAAAAAAAACTCAACTAGCTCTAAGTTATTTAAGGCGACTACTAGACTACTCCGTTATGGTTGTGTTGACTTTCTATTATCATCACAGGCTTGCCATTTTGCCTCAAGGTTCAGAAATGGCTACCTTCTCAATTTTCATCAATCAATGCAGCCAAATATAGCTCCCAGAGGGAGAGGATGATGATGATAATGGATTCCTTGTTTGGTTTCTTTCTAACTGGCTTGGGACTGGCTCTTTTACTTCTTATTCAAGCTCAGGATCAGTCAGGTAAAATTTTTGTTTAGTTGGGGATTGCCATCCTGTATTGGTGATTTAGTTTATCCTAAGTTCTTCCAATTATACTAAGTTTCAAGTTGGTTCTTATTTGTTTTTCAGGCTTCATTAGTTTAGACTGTGGATTACCAGAGGGAACGAGTTACACTGAAACGACTACGAAAATTAACTATGTTTCTGATGCATCCTTCATAGACAGCGGGGTAAGTCGAATTGTTGCTTCGCCATATGGGGATGGAGATACCTATCCCAGGCAGTTGAAGAAGTTGAGAAGCTTCCCTCAAGGAATCCGAAACTGTTATCGTGTTAGCACCATAAAGGGTACCGAATACTTGATTCGGGCGAGTTTCTTGTACGGGAATTACGATGGCTTGGATTCTCTACCGATGTTTGATCTCTATATCGAGAATAGCTTGTGGCAGACCTTGAGCTTCACTGACAATGGCATGGATGCTTTCTTAGATCTCATACATGTTACCTCCTCAAATGAAGTTCACATTTGTCTGATCAATACTGGAAATGGGGTGCCATTTATTTCAGCATTAGAATTTAGACCTTCACTCAACATTACTTATCAAACAAAGTCATCATCCTTATTGCTTTACACTCGAATGGACACTGGTTCAACAGAGAATCAAAATTACAGGTATTTTAAGAATTGATTTTGGTAAATAAATTACTGCCAATGAAGAGAGGATATGTTTTAACTAGTGAAATTGATAGGGTAGGGACCTTAGAGTATTAAGGAATAATATAGGGGCTTATGGACAATTGGTTAGAGAGTTGGTTAGAGTATTATGGGTATAAATAGGAGGTTATGAGTAATAAAGGGATGAATGGATTGTATGTGAATTTGGGCTTGAGAAATCTCAGGGGATGTTTGGATTGAGATTTTAAGAGTATTTAGAATTAGTATTAAAAATGAGGTTTTATTTTGAGTATTTATAAGTAATGATTGCAGTCAAAAGCTTGTTTGGATGTAGTTTTTAAGAGTATTTAAAATTAGTATTTTGAATGAAAATTTATTTTGAGTACTGAATGAAAATTTATTTAGAGTACTTAGAAGTAATGATTGTAGTCAAAAGCTCGTGTGAATGTAGTTTTTAAGAGTATTTAGAATGATAATTTATTTTGAGTATTTAGAAGTAAATTACAGACAAAAGCTTGTTTGGATGTAGTTTTTTAGAGTATTTAGAACGAAAATTTATTTTGAGTATTTAGAAGTAATGATTACAGACAAAAACTTGTTTGAATGTAGTTTTTAAGAGTATTCAAAATTAGTATTTAGAATCAGGATTTATTTTAAGTATTTAGAAGTAATGATTGCAATCAAAAACTCGTTTGGATGTAGTTTTTTTAAGAATATTTAGTAAATATTAATTTGAAATACTAGTTGAGAATCTCGTACCAAACATCCCCTCAAGAATTAGGGAGGGTCAAAGTACCTCGAGTTACTTTGTTTAACATATATTCGTTATGGTTTGTGAATAATAGATTCAAAGTTCTATAAGAAAGATGCTAACATAAATATTTTATTTATGTGGTTACCCAATCTTAAGGTTCCCTATTGATGCTTTTGATCGTATTTGGTCACCATTCAACTCCGACGAGTGGACACGAGTACGCACCAACCTTTCTGTCGATTCTTTCGGGGAATTCAATCTCCAACTTCCATCAATTGTCATGGAAACTGCTTCTTCTCCAACAGACATAAACAAGCCTCTGGAAATATGGTGGGATGCAATAGATTTATCTCAATATTATATACTTATGTACTTTGCTGAAGTCTTAATGCCTGAAGTCAATCGAAGTAGAGAATTCAATGTCTATTACAATGGAGATTTTGCTTTTGGACCCATTATTCCAAATTTTCTGTCCACCATGACTGCTATAAGTAAAGAGCTGGAGGGAGCAAATAGACATGTAATTTCTTTCGGTCCAACCGCGGAATCGACGCTTCCTCCTCTCATCAATGCTTTTGAGATATATATAGGGAAAAACATATCAACATTAGAAGCAAACGGAGGAGACGGTATCTTTCTTCAGATTCACATTTTTAGTTTCCTTCATTGAAAGTTTGCAAAACTAACTTCATTTCTGCTAGTTGATATAATTAAATTTACTCTAATCTACCAGCTTAAGCTTTTAGGTCGATTCGTGATTTATATAATTCAATATGGTATCAAAGTAGAAGATTTTGAGTTCGAGTTCTTGCCTTGTCGGTTTCTCCCCATTTAACATTAATTCCACTTGTAGGACATTTTCTAAAATTTTTAAGCTCACAAGTGGGGGAGTGTTTGTTGATATAATTAAATTTAGCCCAACTTACCAGCTTAAACTTTTAGGTTGATTGGTGGTTTGACATAATTCAACACTTTTTTCTTTGGATAATTAGTGGATGCAATTACTAATATCAAGTCAACTTATGGAATAAAGAAGGATTGGCAAGGAGATCCATGCGTGCCAATCGGATATCCATGGAGTGGATTAAATTGTAGCAAGGGAGCTGCTCCAAGAATTATATCAGTGTAAGTGTAAGCTCATTAAAATTGTCTTTGAATTTGAAAAATGTATCATATAAATTCATGAGAAAGTGTTCATTTTATGAACAGGAACCTATCTACTAGTGGACTGACCGGTGAAATATCTTCTCACATTTCAAATCTAAGAATGTTGCAAATTTTGTAAGTGTCTCTCTCTAAAATACCATTTTTGTCCCTAGTCTTTCGAGAGTTTATTTTAGTCCCTGGACTCTCAAGTTTTTTCCGTTTTGGTCTTTAGACTTTCAAGTTTATTTCATTTTGGTCTCTGAACTATCAATTGTTCAATTTTAGACTCCAGACTTTCAAAATAAATTAAATTTGGTCCTTAGTTAAATTTTTTTGTTAAGTTTTGTTTAAAAATTAACCCTATTTCTTTATAAATTTAAGAAATATGTCCACTTTTTTTTATTAACATTGTTGAACCAATTTTAAAAAATATCAACTTCAAATTTATTATACGGACCAATTTTAAACGTTTTTAAAATTTTAGAGACTAAAATGAATTTTTTTTTGAAAGTTGAGGGACTAGAACATTTGAAAGTCCAGGGACTAAAATGGAACTTTTCAAAGTCTAAGGATGAAAATGGAACAAAATTTTAAGTCTATGGACCAAAATGGTATTTTAACCTATGAAATATTATGGGTACTATTAGAATATTAAGAAGGTATAGTGTCATTAGATAAAAGGAGTTTGTTAGACAACTGGTAATACATATTGCATACATAGTCTCCCTGTTATCAAAAAATACATATTACATACAAAGGCCAGAGGGGTTTGAGATTTGCTGACTTTGGAGAACAGTTATTTGGAAATTTCGAGCCTCTTGTAGTTCTTTAATATTATAATTTTCCTTGCACTATCTTCTAGGAAGTACAAACACTTCTATTTTAATAATGTATCCGTGTTGGACACCGACACATTCGGACATTCTTCGGACACGTGTCCGACATTCAAGATTTCATGTCCTCTTTTATTATTATTATTTTTAATTTCAAACACTTTACGGACACACCATGGACACTTCATGGACACCCCATTTAAGACTTATTTGTTTTAAGTTGGTGGAGGCCGACGGCGACGACATCTACTAAAGATAAATGTACTAAAATGAAAAAAAAATGAAAGAAAGAAAGAAAGAAAGAAAGAAAATAGAGTGAAGAAAAAAAATGAGGTAAATATTAAAGAATTTTGAAATTGTTTAAGGTAGGCTTATAAATTTTGATTTGTGTGCTTTTAGTATGTATTTAAAGAATGATGAGATTTTGTTGGATTTAAATGGACTCATTAACTAACTACGTGGATTAACTTCATATTCATCCTTATTTGAAATATTTTTCTTAGTTAGTAATTTTTTTTTAATATTTTGGATTTTATCTTTAAATAGTATATCATATAAAATTATAATAAATAACGTGTCATCGACTTATCCGTGTCCTACATTTTCAAATAATGACGTGTCTACGTGTCCGTATTGTGTCGTGTCTGTATCTTGTGTCTGTGTCCGTGCTTCTTAGACTATCTATTATCCCTTCAATGAGGTGGGGAGATTTGACCCGTGACCTCTTGATCATAAGTACACACTGGATATGTTTGGTGTGGTGGAAGAGTTGGGAAGAGAAGGGAAGAGATTCCTTTCTATTGTTTGGCCCACCAACTTCCATCACATCAATCACTAAATTATTCTTACTTTTCTTCATTTATCCCTTCCCTCTCGTTCCCACCATAACCAAACATGCCCTTTATTTTAATTGAGCTATGCTGTTGTTGGATTATGTTATCCTCCATATTGCAATGAGTCTTATCATTTCTATAAATGATTTATTCTAACTCAATATCATGTTCTATATTAGAGATTTGTCCGATAACGAGTTGACTGGAGAAGTGCCGGAATTCTTAGTAAATTTGCCAAATTTAAGATTCCTGTAAGTTCCTAAGTTGTAATCCTAAGATCCATGACATGAAATGTTGATTCAAAATTGAAGATTGTCCATCTTTGCACTGTGTTGGCAGTAATTTAGCCAGAAACAGGTTCACTGGCTCAATTCCTAAGGCTCTCTTGCAAAGGGCTGAAGCTGGATTACTTACATTGAGGTAAGCTATCAAATTAATTAAGTTATATCTCATTTCCTCCCTTTTCTCTATAGTCATGTTGTTATCTTTAAATTCTATTTTTTTTTTCATATTCAGATAAGACAAATGAAATTCACTTGCCTAAACCTGACAGTTTTTTCTGCTTATGCAAGTGTGGGTGAAAATCCATATCTTTGTACAACCCTTAAATGTGAGAACAAGAGGAAAAATAACAGTGGGAAGAAGTACTTGATTGTTATAATTCTCTCCTGTATAATAGCTGTGCTTCTACCTATCCTTATAGTTACCCTGGTAATCCACAAAAGGAGAAAACAAAGAGGTAATTCTTTGATTTCTTCTGCTTCTGTTTTGAACAATAGTAATTCTCGTTTCAAAAGGTTATTGAGCCTGAAGGCGAGATTCTGACTTTTAGCCTCGAGTCTTACGTCTTTGTAGAATCATAAAAGGCTTACGCCTCTATGTTAATGCACTGAGACTTAAAGTTTTGACGCTTCATAGAATAACTAGAAGAATAATATTAATTTTGTCAATTCTTTTAAATATAAGAGTTTGAACCATAATAATATGAATTATTATTTACTTTTACTCCTTAGACTTTGTTCATGATCTCATTTTCAGTCATTCTTTAGTCATCCATTTAGATTACCTATTTTTTCTTATGGTTTCTTATGCACATCATACTTTCAAAATCGTTAATTTAATTTTGATCATTCGTTGGCTTATTTTCCTCTCTCATTTCTTTTTAGAGTTCTTTGTTATATTCACTATAGGCGCTTAGAAAATTCTCTTAGGTTTATAATTAAAATGGAGGCTTACGCCGCATACAGCCTCGAGGCCGTCTTTAGCGTTTTAAAACCTTGCTAGTAGTTTCTGCATAATTTAAGTGAAAGACAGTGTAACTGAGGTAAATAGATAAAGTAGAAAAGAATCTAGGATGATGAATGACTTCAGAAGTGTAGAATGAACCAAAATATGTATATTTTCGTTGGTGCAGAGAATCTCAAAAGATCAATCCAAGAAAAGTTACTTCAATCGAAAAACCAAGTGGTTAGCTACTCTGAGGTACTGGTTGTCACAGATAACTTGAAGACGACTATTGGTGAAGGCGGTTTCGGAAAAGTATATTTGGGTGTACTGAGTGATAAAACCCTAGTTGCTGTAAAGGTGCTGTCTTCTACTTCACAGCAAGGATACAATGAATTCAGAGCCGAGGTTTAGTTTTTCTTAGATTCAATTTCCTTTTTGTACTAGATTAACTGGAATTTAATAACTAATAAGTCTCATATGGGCGGCCTCGTTGTAGAGAATTGGGGTCTCCAAGGGGTGGGACAGTGGTTGAATGCTTGGGCTTTGCTTCCTCAAGGTCTCAGGTTCAAGACTCATCTGTGACATTAATTTGTTGATACCTCCCGTGTCTCCATTCCTTTGATGTTTCCTGATACCTAGCACAGGGACGGGCATGGTTACCCCAGATACAATGGAGCAAAGCTTCGATTTCTCGGTTAAAAAAAAATGGTGTCTCCAAGTTATGCTCCTTGGAGGACAAAGATTTGAAATCCAAAAATCTGCTCAATTGTAAAATTTCTTGTCGACTCTCGGATTCAGGTCTTGGGACGGACGTGGCTGTGATAGGTTTCGATATTTAGAGAATAAAGATTAATATAAGGGTATATGAGCAATTAGTTGGAGAGTTTGTTAGAGAATATGATTATAAATAGAGGGGATAAGTGAGTGAGGAAGGCACCAAAATAGTGAGTGAAAACTTGTGGGTTCAAGAGAGTATTCTCTAGAGAATGGGAGGTTCCAAGTCTTATTACAACTTGGTTAGTTTGTATTTTCCTTTTATCTTTTATCTTTTATATTTCAATAGAAAGTTTGGGTTCTTGTTTGGATCCTATTAGGGTGTCTATGGATATTTAGTAGGGCGAAATTTTGATTCCCGGTTTAAAAAAGAACGAGTATCTAATAAACTATATTTGCAAACGCAGGCTCAAATATTGACAGTTGTTCATCATAGAAATTTGGTTTCTCTCATTGGTTACTGCGATGAGGCTGAGAACAAGGCACTCATTTACGAATACATGGGTAATGGAAACTTACACAATCATCTATCCGGTAATTGTGATTTTTTCTTAAACGTGAGTTTCTAAGACCCCGTTTAATAACCATTTTGTTTTTTGTTTTTGAAATTTAAGCCTATAACTATTACTCTAACACATGATTTTCATGACTTTGATGTCTACATCTTACTTGTGTTTTAAAACCAAAACAAAGATTTGGAAGCTAAAAAAAAGCTTCCAAATACTTGTTTTGATTTATGGAATTTGGTTAGAATTAATATACTTACTTAAAGAGAAGATGAAACATACGTAGAAATTTAGGTAGATATAAGCTCAAATTTCAAAAATCAAAAACGAAAAACCAAGTAGTTATCAAACGGGGCCTAAAATGTATGTATCCTGATGATTGGTTGACTATATATGATGAGTTTTTCCTTTGTCGATACAGATTCGAGCACGAAAGTGTTGAGTTGGATGGAAAGACTTCAAATTGCTGTTGATTCAGCACAAGGTTTATATAAATAACAATCAAAATAATTTCTTGGTTCATTTTTTTATTTACTTTTTCTTCTGATTTGGTACATCTCGTTAACAAATTTGCAGGGTTGGAATATTTGCACAATGGCTGCGTGCCACCTATAATTCACAGAGATATGAAACCCTCCAACATCTTGTTAAATGAACAAATGCAAGCTAAAATATCAGATTTTGGACTATCCAGGATATTTACAAATGAAAGTGATACTCATTTCTCTACTTGTCCGGCTGGTACCTTCGGATATGTCGATCCTACGTAAGTAACGACGCTTGATTTGCTTTGTGTTCCCTTCGTAAAGTGAGTAACCTAATACCTTATCTGATGGAATTTTATTTCTTAAACTTAGATGGTTAAAATACTCTAAAAAGGAAAGGTTAAGTTTCATATTTCAAACTTTAAAAATTTTCAATAAAGTTTCTAAACCTTTGAATTTTATTTGACTCGCCATGAAGAAAGAAAGGGTGTGTTTGGGAATCGTTTATGTAAATAGGGGATTGCCGTGTTTGGCCCACAAGTTATGATTGACCTAGTCGGTTAGCACAGTAGTTGAAAGCTTGTATTTTGAAGGTGTGCTCCTTCAAGGTTTTAGGTTTGAGACCCATCTATGATATAAATTTGTAGACACCTTCCGTGTCTCCATTCCTTTGATATCTCCCAGTGCCTGGCCTAAGAATGGGTGTGATTACCCCGAGTATAGTGCGGAGCAAAACTTTGATTTCTCGATTTTAAAAAAACAAAATACAACAAAAGAAGCAACTCTTTGGAACAAAAGAACTTGAGACATACAACTCTTTTGCAGGGTTCATTTATCTAGAAACTTCATCAAGAAAAGTGATGTTTACAGCTTTGGAATTGTCTTGTTTGAGCTGATCACTGGGCAGCCGGCCATTATTAAGAGCTCGGAAAACAACATCCACATAGTGGATTGGGTTAAGCCTCAGATTGCCGAAGGGAATGTCGAAAACATTGTCGATCCGAGGTTGGAAGACTCCATAGAAATTAGTTCTGCTAGGAAGTTTGTGGAGCTGGCTTTATGTTGCACATTGCCAACTTCAGCAGGAAGGCCTGAGATGAGTGATGTGGTGTTGCAACTCATTGAGTGTTTGAAAATAGTTCAAGACATAACACCACAAATGCCACCTCACAATGCTGATAACTTCTCACACATTTCAATTGAAACTTGATCAGTTCTTATTTCTAGACAGAGGTGAAAAGAAATCATTCATTTTTCACATTCACGAGTTACCTCTTAAAACGGCCCTCATTTATAAATAAGAGTTTACTTTGAGTGATTAGAATTTGAGTTTTAGTAATAGTTTGTTTGGATGTGATTATTTGTAGAAGAACTGCGTTTAATAGCTCATTTGAATGATAGTTTTTGTAAAATAATTTCAGACAATAACTCGTTTGAATGTAGTTAAAAATGAGTGATTATTTTGAATGATTAAAAATAAGTGGTTATTTTGAAGTACTATAATAACTCGTTTAGATGTTGTTTAAATAGTTGTTAATGTTCATTTTTAATAGTTTTTGTTAATATCGCAAAACAAACACTCCTTGAATTCTCGTAAAGTTTCATAAATATTTTTAATAGTTTTCATTCAATATTTTATTAGAATATGAGTTTTCTTTAACCAATGGTGATAAAAGAGTTCATATACATATATACCATTCTTTTCATTACAATTCTTTTCCTTTATAAATGATATTATTAGCAAATTTATTATAATATTTTATGTATTATAAATATTTGCATAAAGTTAATAAAAAGTCGGAGGGACGTTTGTTTGTAAAACTGTGGAGTGTTTATTTTGAATGTTCAGAAATGAGAAGTTATTTTGAATGTTATAAAAAAAATTTGTAATAACAGCTCGTTTGTATAAGGTTTTTAAGGAGTGGTTATAAAAGCTCGTTTATAAAATCTCCGTAAAAACTCAAAACAAACAACTCCCGAAGGTTCATGGTTTCTCAAAAGTTTATTATTAGAATTTTTTTAACATTTTAGTTATATTTTAAAAGGAAAGACTCAACTTTTTGTTGATTTGTATATTAATCAAAATGGAAGAAATGTTATTTATTTGACAAAAAAATCATAGAATTGAAGATATAAACATTATTTTATGAGGTGGTTGTTATATTATAGCCCATCAATTAATCCATTGATATTGAGTGATGTATTGCGTATCCTTTTCTTTCCATGCTTTGTCGTTCAACTTGCTATCTTCATTAAAAAAAATATATAAAATAAATAACAATAAAATGAAACTCAACTTGCAAACTAAAATGAAAACCTCCAACCCTAAAACACTGGCTTATATTTTTTGAAAATTACTTACGTACCAACTTTTCATTCATCTATTTTAATTATAGTATTTAAAAAAAAATAATTTCTACATAACAAATTTTTATTAGTTTTTCCAAAATTTCAATTTTACTCCTTTTTTCACTAAATTGATTGAGATTTTAAGTGAGATAATTGAATCTATCAACGAACCGATTGAATCTATTAGTTGAACTACTGATTAAAGGCTATCAACTGAAATAAAACTACTGATCGAAGGTTATTAGCTGAACTTATTGAAGTTATTGAATTGATTGAGGCAAAGGTATTTAGTCAATTTACATAAACGTCCCATTTTTCTACTATATAAGAATTATTTTTAGAAATTTGCTATAAATGATTTTTTTTTTTTTTTATACATGAAAAATCGGGATATTTTAATACAAATTTGGTTCATTTGAAAAAAAAAAAAAATCTATGGATTTCAAATTACAAATTATATTCATATTATTAATATGGTCCTCCTTATTTTAGTTTTATATGTTATTATTAATTGTTCAAAAATGAAAAGATCTCAAAGCAATTTATAAGATAGGTGGACTGTTTCAATTATTATAAATAGTAGTATGTACATCTATCTCAAAACCAAATCTCAGGGTCGTGTTCAAGGGCATATTGGTTGAAGTAGATTCTTCATTTTTATCAATCAAAACTTCTTCTCAAACTCTACAAGCCTCTTCAAATCACTCATGTTATGATTTCGTTCCTTCATCATGCTTATATTCTTCATGTAGCAATCAGATCGAAATACTCTATGGAATTACGTACCATACATAGATGACATTATTACTTTTAAATAAATGAGCCAAAAATTGATTTTAAAATTGAATCTATTTCCGTAACAATGGAATCAACACGTCATCAACTTTTTCGATTTAAATTCATGGAGTAGAAACTATATCAAGAACTAAATATAAAAATATTCGTATATTTGATATCTTACTATAAAATAAAAGGTTGAGATAATGACTAAAAATGACAGGAGTATATGCGACACTATCACTGTCCCATTAACTTTCTCTACCTACTTTCGTCTTTACACTTCTGGCACTCTTTAAATTATTTATTTTTTTATTTATTTTATTTTTTTGATTTTTAACCCTATTTTTGTAGGTTTATAATGTTGAAAAAAAAAAATAGTGTTCTATAATATTTCTATGGTAAATCGTAAAATTTTGTTGGTAGAATTTATATAATTTAGTCGATATGATCAATTTACAAAATGTAACTTAAAAATTAGTTATGATTATTTGTAATTATTATTCAATTAAATATGTGAAAATTGTCAAACCGAGCATGGCTCAACTGACCTTAATGATACATTATCATCTACTCGATCAATGCTTCGAGTACCTATAATGTTATTCAAAATTTAAAATCATACTAACTAAATAACCGGTCTGACCGACACCAAATATCCGTGCTTTTAAAAAAAATCGACACCATTTCTCTTATAAAAATCGATCCAAATTATTTTTGGTGTCGGTCTCAAATGTCCGTGTTCTTAAAAAAAACCCGACACCATTTATCCTTTCTAAATAACCGGTCTAAATTATTTTGCTGTCGGTCCGACCCTAATGTCATCTAAAAATAGATAAAAGGAGTAAATGATAGTTTGTCATTTGACAATTTTGAATATTATTGGTGAAATATTAAAATCTAGATTTTTTATTTTTTTTTATTTTTTTTACTTTGGTTGCATTGAATTTGTTTATTAAATATGAATGTTAAATCAAATTCAAACATTGACATGACTTCATTCATGTTTATGCAAGTATACTCATTTATTTAAATTTAATGAGGTACTAAACTCAATTAACAGATATAGATTATCAACATTTATTCTATTAATTTGTTTGTTACATATAATAACAAACTAGTTTTTATTTGTTTCTAAAAAATTAAAATAATCTAAGTTTTTTTTTTATTATTATTGTTTTAAGATAATTAAAAAGATATTGAAATTGTTTATCGATTTTAATCGCATCTAAATATTTTAGGATTAGATTGTTTTTTTCCGTGAAAATAAATAAAATAAGAATAAACTTATTCTATATATTATACTATAATATAATGCTTTGTTTCTTGATTTTTTTTCAATATTTAAAATAATAAAATCCAATTCATTTAAGGGATCTTTAATTTGAAAAATTATATATATAATAGGGCCCTATAATATTTAATTATGTTGGTGGTTGAATGAAGCAGATTGCTTTGAATGTAATAATGTATTATATATCTATAAATGTTCTCTCATTTATTGCCTGAAATATTTTTTCTAATAGAACTGAATGTTCATTAGTACACATGTCCAAGTTGGGATGGAATTTTATGATGTTAGGGTTTCTATTTTTGTTACTGATTTTAATGCTCATCCTCGTGAAATTTACGGTAGAATTTTGCATAGAGCGGGACAAGGATTACCTGCGAAAAATATACGAGGATCGAGTTTACCTCATATAATTCTTTTCTATTTAATTTTTTTTCTTTTCTCCTTTTTATTAACTATTTCGATATTAATTCATTTCACTAGAATTTAGATAATTTTTTCAATTGTTGAGATAAATATTTATTAGTTTCAATTAAATAGTTAATTATGTATATAAATGTATAAAATAAAATAAAAATAGTATAATGTAATATATATATATATATATATATATATAAACGGTACAAGGACTGATGAACCACGATGATGAATACATATTCTGTCCCCATTTCTGTTTAGACAGTTTACAGAATATTTTTCATCTCCATTCACTCTGAACAAGTGTGGTGCATCACTAATGTCAGCTTTGCTAGGCTCGTTTTGGCTAAAATATTTGATCCCTACACTTTGTTTTTTTGTTCCATTTTAAAATCTAAACATTCAAACGTAATCTCCTAAATTTCAAATTTATTCCATTTTTATTCCTAAACTTTTTAGTCTCTTAATTTAAAAAAATAATAATAAAACCCTTAATATTAGTTATTATAGAATTATTTTAAAAAAAATTATTTAAAAAAATTTACATCTTTCTCTACAAATTTTAGAAATATATTTATTTGTTATTAAAATAGTTGAAAGATCTAATTTTATTAATATTATTTTTCTCATAGTCATTCTCTTCACCCAAACATAATTAATTCATTCTCCTCGTAATCATTCTCTTCCCCCCGAAACACAATTAATCATTTTTCTCATAGTCATATTCTTATTCTCATTCTCCCACTCATTTTTATTCCTCTCGTAATCGTTCTCCTTCGCTTTGTTCCAAACACACCCTAAGTCATTTTCTTTTCAAATATTGTTGAATCCAAAATTTCAAATCTTTGAATTTATTTTCATATTTTTGCATCTTGGTGTTATTATTATTTTTTTTTTTTTTTTTTAATTGAGTTCTTGGTGTTAGTTTCCTATAGTATATATTTAGTTGGTTGATTGTGGTTTGTTTGGACATTTATGAGGTGGGCTTGGAATTTTAATTTTCCATGCTAGCTAGCTAGAGACAATTAATTTTAGGTCAATTATTGGTGGGTTTTCTTTTTATACTTAGATTTTAATAT
>JBBMEG010000002.1:6683160-6710655 GCA_037832605.1 Cyclanthera cordifolia
CAATAAGTTTATTGGTCTGAAAGATGAAAAATATAGTATTATATACCGTATTATAATATCGTATTCTAATACCATATTATAATATGGTATTATAAAATATAAGTTTCGTGGATATGTGTAGGAGCAACTTTGCAATATTGTATAATATGTATTATAATGTATAGTAATACAACATCACATAAATATGTATAATCATTATAAATGCGACATTGTATTATGATATTAAACATGTATCATGAAATTTCTTAATATGTTATAATAAAATTATATTATCAACTAATAAGATGTTAAATTAATTATGTTTGTTAGCTAATTTTTTTTAATATCATGTATTATGATAATTACTCGATAATATCTCTATAATACAATATTCATTTATGATGACGTTGTATTATAATAACATACTACGTAAAATCATCTTCAACTTAGGGTTTATTTTAAATGCAATTGATCGCTTCAATTTGTTCTGCAACTCAGAATATCTCAGTCATCTTTTACTGGCAAAGAAACGATGATGAGGATTTTTCCGACTAACGAATTTGCGAAAATGCCTAAAGCTTCATTCGTCTGCATCTGTATAGAGGATACGACGGCGGAGCTGGTCGGAATCGACAGCGATGGAGCTATGAGAACATGACGCTCATGGAGGATTTTGAACGACCGCGCGCTGACGAAGTGAGCTTGGAGGGATCGACAGCGATGATGGTGATGGTGAAGGTTATCTTCCCAGTTGCACCGTTGGTAATGGTGATGGAGCAGACTAGGTCAGAGTTTAGGGGAAGGGTACTGATGTTAATTTATTTTAATATATTTTTTATTTTACGAAGGGTATTAAAATCTTTTGTTAAATAATGATTTTCATGTTTTTAAAATAGATGAATTAATTTGTTAATGTTTTAAAACTTGACTAATTATTTAATTAGAATCATAAATGAAGAGCATTGTAGTTGGTTGAAGGGTAGAATGTGTAATTTAAAAAATAAAAAGTAAGAGTTTAAAATTCAGTTATTTATATTTTTGTAAATATATGTATGGAAAGTCCTAAATTTAGGGCGGGGAACCAATCACATTAAAATAAACCCTTAATCAACAAGGGAATTATATTTTAACTACGCGCCATTATATATGTACATCATCAACCGATTACTTCATTTCACAAACCCTAAACCAATCTAAAGAGAGAAATCATGAAGCCAGTGAAGACTTCTGCAAACCCTAGCCGATTTTATGGAGCAAACTTCCCGCCCAAGGCAACGATCTTGAACCCGAAAACAAAACCTCGCCGCAGCGATGTGTCTTCGGCGGCGATATCGCAGTCTCCAGTACCGGCTTCACCGTCGAGAAGTGCTCGAGAAACGACATTGTTGAACAAGTATGCGAGTTTGGTATCGAAATCTCAGAAGCAGCTTTACGGATATATTGCATTTAAACCATGTGTTGTCGAGAAGAAGAAGAAGAAACCTAGCGTTGAAGAAGTGAGAAAAGCTGCACGCGAAGCTTTGGAAAAAATGGTGCCGAGTGTTGAGATTGATGATCATTGGAAAACCATGAAGGAAATGCAGTAGATTTGTCTTTGGCCCACACCCTATGTTGGTGGATTATTTTAAACCCTAATCTAACTTAGGGTTTATATATTTCATCACAACAAATAGTTAATTTGTATATAATATTCTAATTAATTACCACGATCGAGTTTTGTGTGTGTGTATATATATATATATATTCTTTGACAATGTACTAAATAAAATAAAATATTTTCTCTTATTTGTTCGTAGACGTTGCAAACTAAGTAAATCTATGTCTTCTTTGTTTATTATTTTTTAATGTTGTTTATGATTTTTTCGATAACATGTTCTACATTCATTTGATATAATATCACTGTTTTAACATATTCTATGTAGTTTATGATCGATTATAAATTTTGAAAAAAAAAAACAAAAAGTAGTTCAATTATTCTTTGAATCTTGATCTGGTTAGGGTTTTATAAAATAGAAGGCTTTGGTACTACTAACCATTGTTGTTTCTTTCACCTTTTAGAACAAATATTTATTGATTAATCAGCAAATTCTTGTACTGGCTATTAATTATTATAGAATTCATGGTACATCTGATGAAGGCAGGAAGGGCATGTTTGGCTCGCTTAAGATAAACGATGAAAAATAAGAATAAATTAATTATTGATATGATAAAAATTAGTACTGGACCAAACAATGAAAAGGTAACTCGAAATGCATTTTATTGTATTTGGTACCAAAATATTGGATCAACTCGATATTAAATCTCTCGTCTTAGCAATGTTCAAGAACAGGCAATTCTGAAGTGAAATATTTCATGTCTCAATTGGCTAGAGAACTTCATAAGATCAGTTTTGTTAAGTTAAATCTCATTCAAGTAACATTACAGCTTTGTGTTATAAAATTTCCCATATCAGTGGAATTAGTTTCTAACTACCTTTTCGGAACAGTGGTCACTAACTACTCAGCCTCTTAACAAAATACACATTCAAGTTAGCTGATGAAGCAATCAAAAGCCAGAAAAGCTTTTTGATGTTTAAAGCGAACCGATGGATGCAACCTTTCGAAGTGACCGGTTCTTAGCTCCCCGAGTGTCTTTCAAGGCTTCCGCATATTTCATTAAATCAGACTTCTTGGTGGATTGATTTGTTTCCTCACTTGAAGATCTATATAATGAGCTGTTATTACTTGAAACAAATCTCTTGTTACTGTAGCCGACATCGCTGTTTCTTCTATTGGAATCTTCGGTTTTAATGTTGTCTTCCTTCTGGCTATTCAATCTGTGAAAATCCATTGAACGTCTCGATGAATCATGAGATGGAGTCGTATATCCAATACCCTGTCTCTCGGCTCCAATCGCATTACTTGAACTGTAAAGTGGAGAATCACTATCTTCTACGGATGTTGCAGACTTCTTTGCTAATTTTGCCAGGTTTTGTTGACTACCTTTTCCCCTTAAAAGTTTTCTTAGCTTACTCATGAATTTGGTTTTGTTTGCACTTGGCTTGGCTGTTGATGGAAAATCGACAGCTGAATAATCTGGGTCTCCAAGATCGGTATGAGAGGAAGCTTGCGAGGACGAGCATTGATCTGAATCGAAATCCATAATGTTAATGCCCTTCCCGTCAATTCCTTCTGTATTTGCATACTCGAGAATGAGCTTCTTCGCTTTCTCCTCAGACTTGGGACTTATGCTTTTGCTTAGGTCTCTTGCTGCTGCTTTCCCTGCTGGAGGCTGAAAATTTCGTAGCTCGTATCTTAAGCATGCATTAACCCAGCGGAGATAGACTAGCTCTTCAACATCTGCACACCGGTGTGCTTGAAGCTGCTCGATTTCCTTCGTCAATGTCTCATTTTCTAGTGCCAAACGGTCCTTTTCTTCTTTAAGGAAGTCTTTCTGCGCAAATTATATGGATATTGCATTAAATTTTCAATCACCTGAAGAATATAAAAAGGTAAAATAGCTATAGTAGCAAGAAAAACACACTTCTTGGTCTTCCAAAATAGAATTTGCAAGAGATTGAGTAGCATCTAATCTCCGACCGAGATCAGAATTTTCTGCTTGCAATCTCAAATTCAACTTTCTCAAGTCCTCGATCTCTTTCTCCAAATCTTCAATCTTTTGAAGCTTGATTTGGGCATCTTTATTGCTTTCATTTGTATTATAATCTTGATCAAGCAGCTTAGCAACTCTTTGCTGAAGATTTAAGATCTGTCCCCTACTCTGTTCTGCTTCATATCTAAGTGTTTTCTTGAGAAACTTTATTTTTGCTCTTGCAGCCTCAAGGTCAGACGCTGATTTTGCATGATCGGAAACTTGTGATTCTAATCGTCGATTATCCACCTGAAGCGACTCAATCTTGAGAGTGAAAAGTTTAGCCTCCATATTGTTAATCTTAAGCCGATTTTGGAGCTCCATGACAACAGTTTCTTGCTCTTTCAGGCCATAGTACTCGAGTAGCTGAATCTCGAGGTTTCTCTCCCTCTCTCGAAGCATTTTGACCTTGCTTTGGAGGTGTCGGATCTCTTGTTCATATTCATCACTCTCATCAGTTTTATAAGCTTTAGGAATTTCGAGCCCTGACCTTGGTGCTTCAACAATTATCTTAGGAGGAACCCCAGCATTTGCTGCAGAAAGATCAAATTCCTTGACAAGTTCCTGAAACTCTGGGAGAAGCAACCCATCTTTGTCTACATTGTTCTTATAGCTATTGGAAAGACCAACATTTGAATCATTCACATTGACCTTTGGAATACACACTTCTTCCTGAGAAAGAAACCAAACCAAGGCTTAGAAAATGCCATAACACACAATATGAAGCTTATGACTTTATCAAAAACAAACATCGAAACTTCGCTCCACAATACTCGGGGTAACCAAGCTCATTCCTAAGCCAGGGACAGGGAGATATCAAAGGAATAGAGACCCGAGAGGTGCCTACAAATTAATGTTACAGGTGGGTCTCGAACCTGAGATCTTGAGATGAGCACACCTAAAAAACTCAAGCCTTCAACCATTGCGCAACTGATTGGGGACGCCTACATCCATTTTGTATCAAGGACTGAAGACAAACGCTAAGAACGATCAATTGAGCAAATGGGTTCGACACACAAAACTTAAGCATTTTTCATCAACCCAATAGATGGAAAGATGGGTTCTATGCACACAAATTTCACAACCAAATTCATGAAAGGCTAAAAGCTACCTGGAACCTAAAATTATTGAACGCTCTAAGTTATTCCGAAATCCAAACCACCATCATACATAGCCTAGTGGTTAAAAGATATTAAGAAACTAAAAAGTTGTGGGTACAACCTTGGAATTAATTTTTTTACTGGTTTCCTATACATCCAAATGTTATATGATCAAATGATATGTCCCATGAAAATAGTCAAAGTAGCCGCAAGCTAACATCAAACACTCAGAGATATAAAAAAAGTAAAAAAAAAAAAAAAAAAATCTTTAGAAAACTCACATAGGCATTAGCTGCAAAGAGAATAACATTAGGAGTTGCAGATTTAGCTTCCTTCATTGCTTCATTATCAAGTTTAGCTCCTCTTCCTCTTCCCAAGTCAACTTTATCGCCTTTATCATCTGCTTAAAGCAATTGAAATATATAATTTAAAAACTTGCATAGCTCAATACATCTCTCGACCTAAAGTTTGGAGGGTTGAACACCAAACTTCAAGAAACTGAAGAGGCATAAAAGATTGAATGTAAGAACCTGAAGAACTGGACGAGGGAGGAGGCAGAGGAGGTCTTTTTTTCCTGATTTTGCAGCGAGAATAGACCAAACCAGCAAAGGTGATAGTCAGAGCAACCCCAAATTTAAATACTATAGGCTTCATCAATTCCCTCTTCCCCTCCATTATTGGATATCAAAAACCTTATATCTAATCAATGTAAAGAACTAAATAACCAAATAATTTCATAGGTTCTCGTCTTCATCATTCTCCATCTGCAAATGAACAAACAGAATCAAATGAACCATTCGAACGCAAAGCACAAAATAAAGAGAGTAATAACTCACACCAAACGATTAAATGCGGCAGAAAGAAGGAATACTTTACAAAAATCAGTCAAACCCCATTTCAGAATCGTGAGAGAAAAGAAAAATCAACCAAACCCATTTCAGAATCGTGAGAGAAGAAGAAAAACCAGCCAAAACCCATTTAAGAATCGTGAGAGAAGAAAAATCAACCAAATCCATTTCAGAATCGTGAGAGAAGATGAAAAATCAGCCAACCCCCATTTCAGATTCGTGAGAGAAGATGAAAATTCAACGAAACCCCTTATGCAGAATCGCATGAAAAGGGGAAAATTAACCGAAACCCAATTGAGAAATTGAGAAGAAGGATCGAGATCTTACTTTGATTATATAACATAAACGCATTTGGGAACGCATGAAATCAGCGGGAGAGCTACGCTTTGACGTTAGCCTGATAGCTACTGTTTCTGTTTCGATTGTGTGCTTATTCGTCCGTGTCATAGGCTGATTAAACACGATTCCAAATGCAGAAAACTCCAATTCAAAACCCTTTTTGCTGCTTTGATTCGTTTTTGGAGTATTGGCAAACAATGGCCACGCTTTGTCGTCGTCTTTACGCCATAGCGTGATGTCGACGAGCAAGAGCGTGGGTCAAAGGATTTTGATTGATGGAACATGGAAAGAAATGGGTTCTTAATGGATTCCAATTTGTACGAGTGTGACAACAAAAAAAGGATAATTAGATGTAAAAGAATTGAGGATTAGGATGAACAGTATGGGTTTTGCTGTTCAGGTGTTTAATTTAGGTGGGTTTTGTTTTGGGATTTCATTTCTGTGGATGACCCCAAAAATCGCTCTTCCCTGTTTCTCTGTTTTTCCTTTTTCTTTTTTGCCTTGAATTTGCAGGTTTTTCCCTCGTTTTTACTTCTTGTTCTACATCTCTTTTTTTGGTAGAACAAATTTTCTTTCCATTTTCACTTTTAAGGCTCTTGGAAGCAAGAGTAGTTTGAGGCTGTTGAAAACAAGTGTTAACCATGTTAGTTTTTATTAATTGTTAATTAGTATAATTAAGATATTATTTCTGTCCACTTTTCATGACCCTCATCTTTTTCATGTTCATGTTCAAAAGTGTCCAACACCTAGAACAAATTAGAAAAGTATGATAGATTTTAAAACTTATGGTAAAAGGGGTTGATTTGATTTTCTTTTTTTTTATGTGATTTTTTTTTTTTTTTTTTTGTCAATGTGGGGATGTTTGGATTTTGGGATTGATGGGAGGAGAGAAGATGAGGAGGAGAGAAAGAGGAAGAAGGAGAGGAAATGAAGTGATTTTGGAATATGAAATATTTGTTTAGTGTTTAGTATTTTAGAGAGGAGAGGTTGGAATAATTTTTTTTGAGATTTATGTTTAGGATAAAATATGTTTATTTTAGATGAAATTTGATATAAAATTTGATTTGAGGTTTGATGAAATGTTGGAGAGAAATTGATGAAAGTTTGATAAGAAGTTGGGGAGAGATTGTAATATACTAATAACAAACAAATAGTTCAAGTGCTTCTCTTCCTCTCTCTTCTTCTTCTTCCTCTTTCTCCAGGGGTGTTTATTTGAGATTGTATAGAGTGTTTGTGTTATGGTTTTATTGTGGGTTTCGAGGTAATTACTTGTTTGTATGTTGTTTTGGGTAGAGTAATTGTAAAAAAAATCTGGAACACTTATTATGTGGTTTACGAGCACTTATTTGGAGCACATAGACTTATTTTGTGGAGAACACTTATTTAGAGCACTAAGTGCTTCATTTTTTTTGCTGTCCAAACAGACATTTGATAAAATTTAACGCCTCAAATTTAATTAAAATCCACGAACAAACACTTCCTAGATGTTTTTTTCAAATAAAAAAAAGCTTTTCAACGAGTTTGAGAAGAACCTATCGATGTCATAAATATAGAGAATATTATTGAATTGCAGAAGGTGGTTGGAGGCTTGATAGTCATCACACCTCAATCCTAAACCACAGTGAACTACGTTCAAACGTAAGGCTTACGTCAACACTAACCATTCTAACCAATCAACTTTAATCCTAACCCAATTCTAACACTAACATCTCCCTGCAAGCAAACACATCCACAAACTTGTGAAGCTTGGAGTAGAGTGTTTAATTACATCAATTGCCAAAACAAAAACAAGCTAAACTAATGTATTAACTACAAAATGAAAATAAAAATAAGCTGTTTTATCTCTTTTTAAAGATAAAGAAAAATGGTGATAAATAGGTTATTCTTATAAAATAATTATAAGTATAATCAAATTTTAAAATATTTGCATACGTAGTCATTAATATGTATGATAATATTCAATTATATTGTAATTACATTTTCTTTTTTTAATTAGTGTATTTATAATTATTTTATAGATTTATCCATAAATTTCCCAACAAAAAATTCACTCATCTTTGGTTGTTTTGGCCCAAATAGTTGGACGTTTGACAAGTAGCCCAGCAACAAAGCAAATAGAACCAAACCCGAAGTCCAGGAACGGCCCATAAACAGCTCAAGTCGAGGCCCATTTCAAAGCAAAAAATTGCCTCCTTCCAATATCTAATAGAAAACGAAACTAGATAGCTGTTGAGCGGCGCCAATTTTTCAGAAACCAATATTGCTTTTCCCGTTCATCGACAAACTCCAAATTGGCAGAGGTAGCCGGCGCCGATTTCTCGGCGGCTTCCTAGCCTCTTCCGCCAATTTCGCGAACCTCCAGTCGATTTTCAATTGGTAACCACGACAGTGACGATGTTTCCAGTAGGTTGGACCTTGTATTTTGTGTAGTAATTTACACATTTGTTCTACATCTCAGGGGAGGATGGCATTTAGAGGACGAGGGCGAGGGCGAGGTGGTGGTGGTGGGTTCTTTCAGTATGCCAAGCAAGAACCCTTCGTGCTTTTTCCAGAGGTATGTAGTTCTTAAACCTAGAAAAATCCTGATTTCCACTTGGTTTGATTATCGAGCAGTAATTTAGCACATCTTTGGAAATTATATTTTCTGAATCTTCATCTTTGGCCTTCTCTAAACGACGGCGCAACATCCTTCTACCCACATTCGCCACCCTCGACCGGAATATCTTTGGCGACGGTGGTCGAGTCGTCGGTTTCATCCTGCAAAGACTTGTGACAACTGACGAACTCCTCGTTGATCTCTTCATTCTCTTTAGCTCCACGATGGTTTTCTCGTTGGAATTGATCTGGCTCCACCGAAGGCGTTCGTCTCTTCTGGCGACGGCGGCGATCGTCAACTCCATTGGGGCCATGGTATCCTTAACGAAAGGCCTTGTTTTTTACCCTAGTTTTTCTCTTGAACTGTTCTTTTTTTGTTTCAAACCAGACTGGTTCTGTTCTTTTTTTTTTCTTTTTTTTTTTAAATCGTACCTGTTTGGTCTTCACAGAACGGCTCGTTTTTTCTATCGCTTTTTTAATTATTTTTTTGTTAATTTTTAAATTTTAATTTGAATTTGATTTTTTTTTCTCGCTTTTAGAATCTTTCAAATTCGTTTAGCATGCTCTTAAGGACAAAATTAAGAAAGAAATCAACGCCTAATCAATTGCGTAGATGATAATGCGTAGTGCCGTAGCTCGGTTTCTTGGATTTTGTTTGTTTGATTTTTGATGAATATTTGATCAAATCCTTGTCTTCATTCGAGAGAGTAATACACAAGAGTTATTTTATACATACTAACTTCTCTCTGATAAAGTTATATCATGGGGATTATTTTCACTAGGAATACCATACTCCTTATGTTCATGCTATATTTTTGCATGTTTTAAAAGACTATTGAGACTTACGTCATGAGGCGCGGCTTTAACTTTTAGCCTCAAATCTTACGTCTTTATTGGCTCATAAGAGGCTTACGGCTAAAGCTCGAAGTCTCTCCTTTTCATCGATGTTGGCAGACTGAAGAGTGTTTGTTTGTGTGTGCGGGAAGTTCGTGCGAGTTGCACTGTTTTGAAGCTCTTTTGCCCGGCGAGTTTCTCCTTTTATCCTCCTCTCGGAATTAGTAGAGTAGTCATAGCTCGTTCTATTGCTTTTCTGATTTGCCCTAATCTTCATGGATTTGATTGGCGAAGAGCTGCGAGTTTTCTCTGTTTTTCTACTTTTGGAGCCAAATTGGGTTGACTGCTTCTCCCTCTTTCTCTTGCAAGTTTCTGTTGGTGCTTCTCAGTAGACAGGTTTATCCATCAGTTATGTATGTAGTTGATTCATGAGATGCTACTTTTGGAGCCAAACTGGGCTTAGATCTTAGCCTGTGTATATGAAAAAAGAAGATAATTTGGCGTCAAATTGTATTATATATACTTGTTGATGTAACCTACCGGTTTGTTTCCTTTTCTTAAGAGTTGTTTTCTGGCACATTTGCAGGATGTAACCCTACCCAGCGTCAGTGATATTCCTAGAGAAAATAGCTTGGTTAGTGTTAACCACAAGCTGCTGAACTATTGGATGGCGTCTTCTTTTTATTTAGAGGAGAATGCTATGAAAAGTTAGTGTTCCTCATAATTCTTTTTTTTCCTAAAAGCTTTGTTATTAACCCTTCTGTTTTGAACATTTTGTTGCAAAAAAATTGGTAATTTTGTACACTGCTTGGATATTGTATCAGAGATGAAAAACGCTGAGATAGAGAAATTTTCTGATAGATCCAAGTCGAATAGTAAGTTGAAGCGTGATCACCTCGGACAAATTCTACAGCTCACGTCAAGGAACTTTCCTGAAGAATTGGTTGAAGGTTTGCAATCTAAGATCTGTCAGAGAGGGATTAGAGTTATGGACTAAGATGATCTGTCTATTTACCACCATCATTTCACCCAAATATACTATACTCTATGATAAATTTCAGGTTTCAAAGGGAAAGTACGGAACAATCGTAAAATTCAATGGAATCCTGAGTCAGGTTTGTTGGAATGATAGGAGTTTCTCCTTCTTAACCAGTTCAATGCCTATGCTATTGCTGTTAAAGTCACCTGTTGATGGATCCTTGTTGGTATATGTCCTATTACAGGACTGCAAAAATTGGATTTTCTCGAGAAGCGCGAAGAATCTCTAGAGGTAAGTATTTTCCATCTCAATCTCACATTTCGTTAATTCCTGATGGTTTCTTATATCTTTTATTCTTCTAATTTTTATTGCAATTTATGATTAGAAATGGTTGTACTTGTACATATCTTGTTGCAAAATCCCTGAGTTTACATTTTCTTTTCTCAACTTAGGGACGGAATAAGGCTGATAAAGAGAAAAAAGGAGAAGACGACGAAGACAAAGACGAAGAAGAAGAAGAAAACGATTCGGAGTCTGATGAATATTCCGATGATTATAATCAGGTTTTGATAAGAACTGTTGAATTTCTGTATATACTTAATTTAAATCTGAATCTTCATTAGAACTTTTGCAGGATCTAATGTTCAATTTTTCTGTTTTTCTGACTTGACTAAATTTATATCCTTCATTCTTGAAACTTCTCTCATACTGACATCATTGAATTACAGAATGACGATGTCGATGACGATGAAGATGATTATAATATGGAAGACGATGGTGGAGGTATGGTTTTTATTTTAATGGAGAGAATAATATCGCAAGAATTTTAACTTAGAATTTGCAGAATATAGTGTATCAACTTTGATTATATATGTATAATATATGTGTGTGTGTATGTAATGCGTATATGTATATGCAGGAAGTGAATATGCTTTAAACATTAAGCTAAAGCTATGCACACGTTGACCTTCGTACTCTAGCCCTAAATTTCAAAAAAAAAACATTATTTTCCTCCAATGCTGCTCCTTGTTGGTGCTAGAGGAGGAAGCAATGAGATTTCTTTGCTTTTTTCTCCATTCCCTCATCATATCCTCTATAAACGATCAATAGGTTTCATCATTTATTTTCCTCCCTCTTCAAAGTACTTTTCCTGATCCTTTCTGTACCGCTTGCAAGATCTCATCCTCTTGGCAAAGCATTCTTCGCAGCTTTCAGCAGTTGGTCGTTTCACCAGCATCAGAACAATCTTCCCCTGCGGATTCCTCTCTCTCACGACCTACAACATGTTGTCGATGTTCTCGAGCTTCTCTGACATCTGACTGCACATCCACTTCCAAGCATTGTCAAGCTCTTGTCAACGCTTCACCAGAAAAGAACTACTCACTTCTTTTTTCTTTCGACAAAGATGACTACTCTCCTAAGGTATGGTCTCTCTAAGCATGGCCTCTATCTTTAGAGAGTTGAACAAGATCTCCGCCTTTGGCACCAAAAACACCGAGACTTTCTTCCTTAGGAACATAGGCAGTCGACCTATTTTTGTCAGGACCATAATTTCTGCTCAACAACCAGATCCGTCAAGGTATTCATCCTCGAAAATAGAGTTGACAAGATCTGTAGTTGTTGTAAGGCTAGCGATCGAAAATTTTGCCTAACATTGTTGGGTTTTATCTTCTCCATCTCAATGACTTGCTTTGTGTCCATGCATCATCCAATCTCCACTCGCTTTGGCTTTTCTCCCTACTTTGGCCATATCCAACAGAATCGTTTTTCGGCACTCGAGCAACATTTTTCTGGTCTGCAACAAAGTACAAAGCCCATATCTTGGCTAAGTTGACTTACACAAACAAGTTTAACCAACACCCATCCTCTTGTTTCATTGTATTTCACACCAAGTGTGTGTGTGTTTTTTTTAGAAAAAGCACCAAAAGCCTTTATTTTACCCTATGTAATAAATTTTTTGTTTCTTATAAATATATAATAATTAATAATAACTTTGTGTTTCATAGCATGATATTTTGAATTACTGATAAACTCAAAGTTTTAAATGATTAATCTAGATAAAGCTGCTATTTAATTTATTCTCTAATACAAATACTGATGGATATAGTTTAATAATATTGCAGATGAACCAGAATATTAGTCACTATGGAAGGTGGTGGTAAAGATTTGGTAGGACATTGGTACTTCTCCAACTCCAAGCATTTAATTGGTAGGCAATGGATTGATTTACCAGAATTATTCTTTTTTTAGAAGCTTTAGATTTCCTTTTTTTTTTTTTAATCTCTTTGAGACTGTAAAGTATTATATTTTTCATTGGTAATTAAAATTTATGCTCAAATCATATTTTACATTGACACTCTCATCTGACCTCCTATGATGTTTTTTGTTGTGTGTATATATATATATATATATTTTTTTTTTTTTTTTTTTTTTTTTTTTTTTTTTTTTTGGAACCATGCCTTATTAATTGTAGTCGAACCAGAAAAAAGATAACATTTTAGATTCTTTTTTTTCTCTAAAATGTTATTGAACATTTGATATTTTATTTATTGAATTTCTATACTTGAATTTTTGATGGGTTCTTTAATTATTAATTACACGTGTACTGGTTAGTCTTTACACTTCAAAATAGTTTTTTTCTTTTTTTGAAATTAAAATAGACCATCTTAAATACAAATTTAATAGTTCAAAGATATAATTTAGTTATTTATTGAAGAGTGATAATTATTATTTTATCATAAATAACGTTTATTTCAAAATAAAGTATTAGATGAGCAAACAAGTATATATGTATTTTGATTATTCTTACCATCTTTAACTTACAACAATTATCTCTTTTTGTTTTTTCTGACAGTCAATAATCAACTTCAAATTAATTTTTTAGAGTTTAGTTGTTAGGTTTAATCAAATTTAAAAAATATATTATGTCAGTTGTCGGAATACATTAAAGAAGTGGAGATTATAAATTATTGTCACAGATAAGTTTCAAAACTAAAATCTCGTGGAGCACACCTCTAGAGCCAAAGTCTTCAATCAATTGCGTCAGCACTTTGGGGACCATTTTTTTTTTTCAAATCTACTCGAACTCAATTTATTCAATTTTAATTTACAAGTTTATGGAAATTATGATTGTTACTCAATGATTTACCTGTATTCTCAACCAAGAAATCGTATTTTTAAAATCTGCAAACCTTAAATATTATGATTACCATTTTTTTTTTTTTTACTAAACTCAAATTATCCGCAAAATGTTTGTTAGTAAAATTGTGGAGTGATTAAAAAATGAGAGGTTATTTTGAGTGATTAGAAATTTGAATTTTATTAATAACTCGTTTGGTTAATGATTTTGGTAGAGAAATTACAAATTTTTTATTGAGTATCAGGTAATAACTTGTTTGAATTAAACTAGAAATGAGTGATTATTTGTAGTAGTTAGAAATAAGTCGTTAAAATTGAATCAGTAGAAATGAATAATAATTTGTTAGAAATGAGTGATTATTTTGAATAATTTAAAATGAAATATTATTTTTAATAATTACAATAATTCAGAATGTGTTTGTTTGAAGAATAATTTCATAATAAAACCAAACAAACGTCTTCTGATGTTCTTATTTGGATAAAGTATATACGAAAAAACATTTTCTAAAAAAACGTAATTGAGTGGGTGAACGTGAAGCCACTCCTACGATAATAACGGTTTCACACAGAGTCGGGCCACTGTTCGTTACGTAGCGCCTTTAACTAATTTTTTTATTTTTATTTTATTCCAACTATATATATCTCAAAACCATAAACAAAATCAATCCTGTGCGAGGCTGAAGAGCAAGAAGGAGAAGGAGAAGGAGAAGAAGAAAAAGAGCGATTGTAAGCAAATTTGGAGTTCTTGTTGAAGGTTGAAAATGTCGTGGCAAACTTACGTCGACGATCACCTCATGTGCGAGATCGAAGGCAATCATCTCACCTCCGCCGCCATCATCGGACACGACGCCAGTGTTTGGGCGCAGAGCTCCTCTTTCCCTCAGGTAATCGATCGCCATTTTCAATTTCGTTTGTTCTTTTTGTGATTCTGTTAAATTTGATCGGATCTGGCCTTGTAATCGTCGTTCTGTTTTGATTTGTATCGTAATTTTTTGTTTCCGTTTATTTGATTTGAATTGAGCGGCAATGGAACTCGTATGATGTGGAAACCTCTGTCCGATTCGTATTAATTCTCTGTTTGATTGATGCGTGAAGAGGAGTAGATGATTTCGTTTTTCTTCTTTCTGATTGGATTAAACTGATTGATCAGAATCTCTTCGGTTAAGATCAGGCATTCATAGAGAAGGAACTGAAAAGAAATTGACGGAGGTTGTTCTACGTCGCAATTTACAAAGTAGTGAATGCTTGCATTCTTTGGCGTACTTGATTTTCCTTTTTTCATTAATGTCATTGTCGATTTCTCCTAGAATGATGTGATCAGAATCTAGCATCCAGTTAACTCTTGAACATTTTGATGTCAATAATATCAAGAAATCGAAAGAAAATCATTCTTAGGTACTGCTTTTTTTTTTTTTATTAAAGTTCTTTTGATCACTGATCTACCTATATTAGTTGATGTGATTACAAATTTTTGAACGCCGCATTTAATGTTGTGATTGATGATTGGGTAATCATTCTTACCTAGCTTGTTATCACATATTGAACTTGCATTTTTCTTTTTTTAATTAAGGTTCTTTTGATCACTAATCTACCTATAGTAGTCAATGTGATTATAAGTTTTTGAATCGCTAATTAAATCACATAGGCATGTAATGCTGTGATTGATGATTTAATTTTCACACAAGGTAATCAATTTTAGGTAGGTTTCTATCACAAATTGAATCTACATTTTTTTTTTTATATTAAGGTTCTTTTGATCACTAATCTACTTGTAGTAGTCGATATGATTACAAGTTTTTGAATTGCTAATTAAATCGTACACACATGTATTGTTGTGATTGATGATTTAATTTTTTTCTAAGGTAATTAATTTTTGCAGTTTAAGCCGGAGGAAATTTCAGCAATAATGAAGGATTTGGATGAGCCTGGTTCTCTTGCCCCAACTGGTTTACACCTTGGTGGGACTAAATACATGGTTATTCAAGGAGAGCCTGGAGCTGTTGTTCGAGGAAAAAAGGTTATTACTATATCAATATTAAGAATTACTTTACCTTAATTTTGTCATTATTACATTCGTACTCCTGATATATTGAACTCTATAATAATTGTTTTTTAAGTAGCATCAACTCTAAATATGTTGATTTTTTTAATGATTTGTCTACCTCAATTTTTTTTTTTTTTTTTAATGATTTGTCTAGCATTTTATAAACAAGTTTTGTGGGCACGAAAAATCTTAATACATTAATATAATTAAGAATTTGTTAAAAGAAAAAAAAATATTTAAAAGTCCGGTATAGTTACAATTTTGTTTTATTAATACTGAATTTTGAAAATTAGGTTTATTTCTCACTATTTCTTTACTTTGAGTTTCATCTTGTTGTCAAGAAACATTTTATTATTTTGATCTTTCATTTGATAGTTTAAGATATATCTTTAATTATGATAATCTATATTGGCCCAATAATTATCAGCTTCTCCTAAACAAATTTAATGAAGCATGCAAATTTCTATGTTTTGATTTGTCTTCTATTTAGTTTGTTTATTATTGTTGATTCTATTTTTCATAACATGATGATAACTATATTTGGTTTTTTAAAATTAATTTATGACACATGATTAAGTTTCTTTATTTTCTTATTTATTGTCAACCCACTTCTTCCAAACATTCGATTTGAAGTGTTTTTTACTTAATTTTCAAAAAGCAAATAGATATCGTGATTTAAAATGAGATTTGATAAAAGCATATATATTAAATTCTTGAACAGGGTGCTGGAGGAATCACAGTGAAGAAAACAGATAAGGCTATAATTATTGGTATATATGATGAACCGTTGACTCCAGGACAATGCAATATGGTTGTTGAAAGGTTGGGAGATTACTTGATCGAACAGGGTTTGTAGGAATTCCTTCTCAATTTTGCGGTTCTCATTTACAAATATTGGTTTTTGCTGCTTTCTTATTATTGTTTGTTCTTCATGTTCAATCTTTTATTTATTTTTTTTAAGATACAATTCAACATTTCTCGTGTCATCTTTTATTCCATTTTAATCATTGAAATTACTATGTATTGTTTCTGTAACTTTCTTTTTTTAATATATTACAGCAATTTCTGAGTTTTCATTTAACCTTATAAATATTTCATTAACCAATATATAAATTTTTATTTTATAGGACCTACATCTGAAGAATTAGGTATTATGAAAATTTATACACTTAGGAAAAGTTTTTCCAACCAAATATGATTTTCTGACTTTATTGAATATATTGTCTAGTTAATTGACGGGTTTTCTATATTTGGTCTATCTATTTAGATATTTGTCTTTGGTTATAAAGCATTAAAGTTTATAAACATACTTGTCTTAATTTTTTTTTTTTTTATAATGGATACTTGGAGGTTCGCTTCCCTAAACTCAAGAATATCAATAACACCTGTTTCTAAATTGTTGCATCCGAAACATGTGTTAACTAATTGAACTATAAGCATTATTCTCAAATAAGCTTGTTTATGTACGTAGTTGCATTTGTATGTTGAAGAGCCTAATTTTAAGCAATATAGAAAGTATATATCTAGTTTGTATTCAAACCCTCATCTTCGGTCAATTTTAGGCATTTATTGAAGATAACATTCAATTCACTTTGATAATCCATTAATATTGTTCAAACACACTCCAGCGTACAATTTTACAATCAACATGGGAAAGGAATGGTCTGGGAATTGAAGCCCCCACAGAATAATGTAGATTCCATTTTGGAATAGGCAACTGACCAAGAGGAGGAGGGAAAAAAGATAACACTAAAAAAAAAAAAAAAAAAAACTGGCCTTGCCCTTTTCAGTAACTTTGAAGGCCTCCAAAATATTATCTCATCGATTCATATTTCAAATATAATAATAATTTAATTTGTCATCTCACTGTTTTGCAATTGGGTGAATAAGATGGATAGTATTTTAAATTAATATTTATTAAATACTCAAAAAAAAAAAAAATCAAACGAATTTTTAAGTGCAATCATTATTTTTAAATAATCAAAATAAATTATCATTCTAAATACCTGTTTCAAATTATTTTAAAAACTATATTCAAACAAATTTTTAATCTTAATCATTACTAATCATTATTTTTCTAAATATTCAAAATAAATTACTATTTTAAATATTCTTAAAAATTATATCCAAACAAGCATTTGGATGTTATCACTACATATCACTACTTTTAGATATTTAAAATAAATCTTCATTCTAAATATAAATTTTAAATATTCATAAAAATTACTTCCAAATAAATTTTTTTGATATTAATTCTAAATACTCAAAATAAACCCTCATTCTAAATACTAATTTTAAATATTCTTAAAAAATAATTAACTATATGATAAAAATGATAACTCTACCGAATCTCTTTATTTTGGCCGTATGATACTGTTCATTTTGAACATATATCTTTTGTTTTTTATTTCATTAAAAAATATTCATTATTATTAAAATTAATTAGACAATTGTTGTCACTTATATACTCATAATCTTCCTTTTATCAAATCAGATAACTTTGTTTGTGTCTCAATATATAAATACGTTTGGATATATTTGTTTAAAGGGTGCATTTGGCTACGGGAAGAGAAATAAATGGAACTATTACCAAGTATGTGTTTGGATATAGGGCTGAGAAGGGATACAAAATTTATGTGATGTTTTCTTTTTATGAGAAAAAAGTTGATGCGATGTTAATTTGAACTAAGAAGAATAAAAGTTAATTTGATGTCATGAAAATTGTTTTTATATTAAAAGAATTAAAGATAGTTAATATAATATTTATAATTGAATTTTTTTTCTTATTTTATAAAATAATATTTTTAAAATTAAAAAATTATTTTCAAAGTTTATTTATCATTTATTATATATATTTTATTAAAATTTAAAAAGAATAGGAAACAAAAATATATTTCGTTACACTTACTATTTAAATAAATCTGTGCATTACTTTTCATTTTTTTTTTTTTCTTGTTCACAAAATATCATATTTAAAGTTTTTTTATTTTATTTATTATTTTTGAAATTTATTATTTGTTACATTTAGATCAAAGCAAATACTTCAGAAAAAAAAAAAATCAAAATAACCAACGACCAACTTGATTTTTTTCATTAGCAACTGAATTAAAACAATTAAAATGCTTAAGTTGATCATTGTATAATCAAAATGATTAAATGCATATTTATAATAATACATAAATATAAATAATTACAAATATATATTAGTTAACAAATATTATATCAGGTAAAAAAAAGAAAAGAGATTGAACACATAAATGAAAAAAAGAACTGATGCAAGTGACGAAAAAAAAAAAATTCCGTTAGCGCTGAGTTGGCCCCGGCAACACATCCCATCGGGGTGGAAGTACCCACCGGAAACTGTTGTTTGTTTGAGTTTTGATGGTGTAGTTATTTTGAGTATTTAGTAATAACTCGTTTATTTAAAAGTTTTAGCAGAGTGTTTATTAAAGAGTTATAAAAATTGTTTGTTGTGCGATATGAAGTGACATTTATGAATATTTTTAAATAAAAAAATAGACATAAATATATTTGAATAAATAAGAGAAGAAATTTTTTTTAAAAAAAAATTACACATTCCACGTGGCGCTTTCTAGTGTACCGGAGAAGTCCATGTATGAATAAAGATTAATTTTACTTCCTCACCTAGCTACTCTAGGTTGGGGTAGGTCTTGGTGGGGAAGTTATAGCCACTTTTTCGTACTTTGTGTCTCGAGTACTTCACTTAATTTCCTCCGCGTATTAGATTTTGGCGGTATTTATCGTGCACTTCTAAAACCCGAGACTCTTGAAGAATCTTTTCCATTCTTCGGTTATGTGGCGCAGCAATGAAGCACCCAGACAAGTTCTGGAAAAAAAAATCTTAATTTTAGATTTTTCCTAAAAACTAAATCCTACTTTTAAAACAACTTTACAAACACCCTAAAAGGCTATAAACCAAAGATTTAAATAAAATCATTATTTCCATGATTACTGTTAGTTTATGTTTTGAGTTGTCATGATGATATGTAAAATGTTAAGATATAAATAATAACATTATATTGATGATTACTGTTGTCCCACATCCTTTGGTTGTAATAATGATAAACTCTATGATCTCATGGCGTAATTAAATGTATGATTATGATATTCAACTTTGTACATATAAATATGTTCTCAGAAAGGTTAAGTAGAATTGGAGTTTCCTGTTTTACTGTTTGCCTGTTTTCTTCAACTGCATTTGCTAGAAAGTTTGGACCCTCATCAATCTTCATTTTCTTCACACTAATAGGTGGAAGGTTGTTGAGAATTTATTGAAAGAATTAAATTTATGCTACATCACAAGTTTCTTCTTTCAATATTTATTCATTTTAATCAAATAAATTAAATTTATGCTAAATTGCATGTGTCTGTTACGTTTCTCTCTTTAAAAACATTTCGAATAGTCTAACAGACCATGTACAACTGAAAATTGAACCAACTTAAAACTAAATCAATAGAAACTTAATTACTTTTTAGATACGAATTTGAAAATTAGCTAGAAGGGTTCAAGGAAAAACAATACCAATCATTTTGTTTTTTTTTTTCAAACATTTGTTCAATTTTTCTTTTTGTCTAATCGATTGAATCGATTTGATTTAAAATTTAAAAAGTGAATTAATATCACCATATCTCAGTGAGATTACATTCCTAATGTGTTGATTTCTTTTTGTTCTCAAACAATTTAGTATCTTACATACAAAATAATGTACAAGTTAATATTTTCTCACTTTTTTTTTTAATTAAAACGTCATTATCAAGATTCAATCTATATGCATTAATTTCAGACAAATAAATCAAGTAAATGACCCACACATAGCTATGTTTGGATTTTCGGCTGATGAGAGTAGAGTAGAGAATAATAGATATTGAATGATTTGAAGATATTTTAAAATCAATGTTTTAGTGAGGAGAGGAAAATGGAGAAGAACGAGTAATCGATGTATTAGAAAAGAGAGGTAGCAAAAAAATTTGAGATTTATGTTTAGAATAAAATATGTTTTTATTTTAGATAAAATTTGAATCGAAGTTTGATGGAATGTTGGGGAGAAGTTGAAAAACGATAAAAAAATATATTAAAAATAAGTGAAAATTTTAATTCTCCTTTTCCTCTTCTCTTCCAAATCTAAACACCCTGTAAAGGTCTAGAAATTTCTATATGGTCCAAATCCTACTGAACTTTTAATGCTATAGATTTATTTTTTATTAAAAAAACATTATAAAAAGAGATTATTATAATTAATTAGGATAGGACCATAGCATGATTTTGTGGGCTGTTCAGTCATGCTGATGAATGGGCCAAATTTTAATAAAATTACCACTTTCTACCCTCGGTTATAAGCCTAATACACTCTATTAAAGGCTGGGGCATAACAAAAAAAAAAATCGAAAACTGACAAAATAGAACCAAATCAAAAAGATTCAATGAATCGATTTGATTTTTAGAATGATATTGAATGGATCGATTTGATATTTACGGATGTATATGACTTCGATTTTTGTTCATGATGGAATAATCAATCAAAAATCGAATCGAACCGAACCGAATATATAAATAATAATATATATATGTGTGTTAGTATTTAAATTTGATGGAAGAATCAATTTAAATGTGAAATATAAAATAAAAATATTGTAAATATTGTGATACTTTAAAAAAAAATTGTTAATAAAATGAAAGTATTACTAATAAAATTAAAAATCAAATGGTAAATGAGACAAAAAAAGTTGAAAAATAAACAATTTTATTTTATTGGAATGAAAACTGAAAAATCGAATTAAAATGAACCGAACCAAATAAAATTGAATCAATGGTTTTGTCATTTATTGGACATGACTCAATTATTAAAAAATAGATGGAGGATATTAATTCGATTATCGGTTTCGCCCAAAACCAACCAAATCCTTCCTAATTAAAAGATTCTAATTACAATAATTATCCTTTATAATTAATCAGATTTTTTTGTCCCCACTTTTCTTGAACTAATCACTTAATTCAGACCAAAGTGTACATTTTTTTAAAATTCAAATTCACAAATCTTGACAACTCATCACATAAATAATAAATAAAAATATAATATTTAGTGCTTAGCACATGCCTACTAATGTTTGCAAGTGTAACATAATTAACTTTATTTCCATTTCTATGAGAAAAGTATTAAATTAAAAAATAAATAAATAAATAAATCAAAAGCCGAGGCTTAATCTTTTATTAGGGAATTATTACATAATTAATTTGGGTAATTGACCTTTTCGAAAAATGTGCTTTATGCAATATCTGTTATTTCGATAACACAAAGATGTGACGAAAGCATGGCCATCAACTTCAAATCTTATTTTATTCATTTTATTGATTAAACCAATTTATTTATTTATTTTCTTTTTTATTATTATTTTATTACCGGATATTCGGGGAAATTAATTATTTTATGTTGGTTATAGCCGTTTGTTTTAAGAATCTTTCGCATCCGTTTGATTCCGAGTCCTTTTGAATCGGTTATACTTTCTTTGCAAACTCGAGGGTGTTTTTGGTATTTCACTTACGGGTATCCCATTTGAATTTTTGAACTCTACATGAGGGTTGGAAAGGTATGATGACATTTAAATTGTTTGATTAGTTAATTAAACAATAAGATTAGATTATATGAATTTACATCACAAAACTAATTATTAATTAATTCAATGATTTATCTAAATACTAGAATATAATAATCACTTTTTTAATACTCTTTGAACTTTATGATATAATATGAAATTGTACTAAAAATAATATTATTATTAAGAAGTCAAATGTTTACTCGTCAATCCAATTATTTTTTTATCGTTTATATTATTGGGAGTGTATCTCTAATGACATGACAGGTGAACTATGTTCGTTTTGACGATTTATAATAGTACTTGTAAACTTATAATGACTTAAAATCATGATTTTCTGCTACGATATTACGTTTTATAGATCACTAATCAATTCAAAAGTTAAACTAAATTATGTCAACTGAACCAAGTTAGAATTGAGAGATTCAAATACTAATAAAATAATAATAATAAAGTTTTGAAGCAATTGGTAATCCAAAGACAAACAAAAATCCTGTCTCTTTAATCCTTAAAAGTGGAGTTCATTTGAAGCAAAACAATCTCCCAAAAAGTGCAACTTTTTCCTTTTTATACAAACCTTGAAATAAATTGAGGACTAAAAAATAAATAATAATAAAATCAGAAATGGCACCTTGATTGAAAGGAATGGTTTAAAAAAAAAAAAAAAAAAAAAAAAAAAATTACAAGCTCTCTTTGTCGGGTATTCTCATTCATTCATTCAAATTTAACAAGTAAATTATGGAAGCAGGAGAAAAAAAGAAAAAAAAACTTTGATTTGAGACAGATTTCAACTTGTTCTATCCCATTCTTAAAAAACAAACAAACAAGAACAGATCACTCAAAACCATATGAAGTTTCTTCATCTTCATCTTCTTCTTCCTCGTGAAGCATTTGATTACTTGGTCTCTGCATTCTTACACTGCTTAAACTGTTTCTTGCTGCCATTACTTCATTTAATGACAGCTTCTTCTTTGATCCTGGCTCTGGCCTTTGCTTAGGGGCACTTTGAGACCGCACTTTCGCCTTGAACGATTGCGTGTTCGACATATAATTCGGGCAGTTCATGTACGGCCTACAGAAGCTGTCACCACACACGCTCTTTGACGGGGTGGCTGGCACATTGGAAGAGGCAAAAGAATTCGTCATCCGGGGCGTGCTGTGAGCCGTAGGGAACTTACAATCTTCGCCCATCAAGCACCATTCGAAGTCCCGAAGCACATTGTGGCAATCAAGCGTAGACACGCGAGGTCGACTCGGACATGGCAATGGCGATGATGTGATTGCTTGGAGAGGTACATCGTCTCTTCCGCATTCGGACAATGCAGAGATGTACCTACGAGACCTCGATCGGGTTCTGTAGGTGTCGATTTCGACAATTTTGGGGCTCTCATCCAATGAGTTGATGCAAGTTTCATAAGACGATGATCCAGACAATCTCTTACTATGGAATTCATCAAACCGTTCCTGAAAATTTCATATAAATGGAAAAACAAAAGTTAAAATAAATCATCATCAATGGTTGAAACAAAGATCAAATTAAATAGTCTAACAAAATCATTATGAAACTTCAAATCATAAAGTATTTGCATCGGTATTATACAAAAACATGCACGTTAACGTAGGCAAATTATAAAGTATTTGCATCGATATTATACAAAAATATGCAAGTTTCCCATTAAATTTTGAAACTTGTTATTTTCAACATCATAATCTTATAATTTGCCTTTTCAAAATAATTCAAAATTGACCCTTCTCAGAAAATAATTACAAACACCACCGAATACTAATACGTTTTAATACTACATTATACGAAAATATGGATCAGCCCCTACGTGTGTATCGGAATGGAATGTTACCGCGGATTTTCGGAGGCGAATGTCGGGGACAAATCGGTTTTCTTTATTGAAAGATCGACGAGCCCTTTGAGTTCTAACAGCGGTTTGAGCTCTAAAAAGAGCCTGCATACTATGAAGAGTAGCAGCAGCTCTTTTTCTCACAAGAAACCCTCTAACCACAGCCTGCAATTTCACAAGCCCTTTCAGAGCTCTAAGCGCCTTTCTAGCCTGACCAAATTGAAATAAAGCAAAGCAAAGATGGGTCAGAAAATTGAAATATAGACTACTGTTTTATTAACAGGGGAGATTGGAAAACCTTTTGCTACTGTTTTATTTCTAAGATTAATTATGAGGGCCTTTTTTTCTCAGCTTTCAAGGAGACAAAACAGAGAAATAAATTAATTAAATAAATAAATAAAAAGTACCCTGTTTTTGTATTTTTTCATTATCCAAATATATTTGCAAAGCAAAAGGTACAATTATTATTCCTTTCATCAACAGTAAAAAGTCATCAAATCTCTATCTAAACCTACGAACTTGAGGTTGATATTCAAATTCTCCTTTACAATATAGTTTTTTTTTTTTAATTAAAAAATAATAATAATAGTAAATATCATTCCTTTCCACCACCTAAAACATGTTCTAATTTTTTTTTTGAAAAAAAAATCTAAAGACAAAAAAACAACATTGATGTATTTCAATCCAATCATGGAATTTGTCATTGGAATTAATCCAAATTTTTTTAAAGAAAAATAGAAAAAATTGAAAAATGGTGAACTTACCAAATAGCCCCTAAAAACTGCTTGAATCTTCACAGTAGCCCATCTATCTCTTCCATTAACATACAAAGACCCTCTTCCTTGGCTAGTTAGCCGGACGACGGCGACCGCGGCCTGCGCCGCGGCGACAGCGGCGTCAGCGGCGGCGGCAGTAGCAGCAGCCACAGCAATTGCGTGCTTGTTCTGCTCTTTCTCCGAATCAGAAATGTAGGATCTGAGCCAAGCAGAGTCCGGCAGCGGAGGCGGCGTATGGCCGGAATCTCTGCCGGATTTGGCAAAGCTCCACCGTTTCTTGTCCTTTCTGTCCGTGGCGACCGGCGATGGATTTGAATTAGAAATCCCAGATGGGTCCTTCTCTTTCTTGATCCCCAATAGACCTTTCAACCATCTGGTAGCTTTCCCCATGTTTAGAGGGAGAAAGAAGAAATCCAAGAGAGAGAGAGAGAGAGAGAGAGAGAGAGAGAGAGAATAAAAATGGCTCAAAATGTAAGCATTATTTCTATGTCAAAGATACAAGGGAAGTGAAGGGGGGGTTTTATTGAGAAGGAATAAGTAGAAGTTGAAAATGTTGTCTATTTTTAGAAATTGAGGGAACCCATTTTCCAAAGATACTAATTAGAATAAAATCCTCACAAGTAGTTATTTCCAAGATAAATAGAGAGATTTTTATTTTTTATTTTTAATTTAAAAAAAAAAAAAAAAAAACAGGTGCAATAGAAGGAGAGAGACAGGGAGAAAGATCTGTTATGAAGCTAACATGTTGCAGGCAGAGAAGTGATGAGGAAATAGTAAGGATTGGCAAACACAAAGCATCTAAATTTGAAAAAGCTTTTGTTTTTAAACAGAACAAAAACAGAGGAAGAGAGAGAGGAGGTTAAAGATGGGATTTTGGGGCTTTTTGAATTATTTTTCTGACAGCATCTCGTGAAATAAAATGTATTATGTGACAAAAATACGTCATGTATATATATATATATATATATATATATATATATATACAAAATAAAGAAAAATAGGAAATGGAAATCACTTTTGAAAAATCTTTACCCTCATAAATTTTGGTCAAAATATACTTTCTTCTTTCTCTTAGGACTGGATTGACCTACCCTAAACGAAGATGAGAGATAAATTTAAAAATATATAAATTAAATTATTAAATATCACAATGTGATTTCTGTTTATTTTTTATCTGTTTTGTGCTCAATTGATATAGAACCAATAATTTATATATTTTTTTAAAATTGGGACAGAATGTATGTTCAATAAAAAACAAAATCATTGGTTGAGTTAGTTTGATTCGATTTTCAATTTTGATTTTTATACAAATTTTGGTTATTTTTCAAATTTTTTTGTGTCATTCTTAATTTTATTTTTAATTTTATTCTAAAGACGAACATAAACAAAAATAATACTTTTCATAAGTATTAAAAAATTTATAATGTTTTTACTTCATATTTTATATTGAAATTGATTATTCAATCAAATTTAAATACTAACATATATATTTTTTTCTTATTATTATTTATATACTCAAATTGTTTTTTTTTATTGGTTGTTCCATCAATAACCGAAACTGATTTTCTAAAATATCAAATTGATTTATCTAATATTGTTCTAAAAAATTGAACGTTAATCTATTTTTTCTTTCACATGTGGGGAATCCTCTAGCCACATATAACACAAGATGGGCTACTCCTCTCGTTGCCAATTAGTTTTGAGATGGATGTACACACTTTATAAGTTGGTATCATCCTCGCCGTGGGCTACTTCTCTTATCGTCAATTAGTTTTAAGATGAATGTCCAGACTTTCTAGGTGTGTGATATAAAGTACTAGATTAAATGGATGAAAGATCACTTCTTTCACTTCTAATGGGCCTTCACCTTTTACTTTCTAAACTTTTCCAGAAAACGTATTGTAACACACACAAAGCCTTGTGGAGTTTCTGTCTCTAAGAAAGCCCTAATTTTTTTTATTTTCTCTTTGCTGCTCTAGACTCTTGGAGCAACGTGTACTTGAAAAGGAAAGCCAGAAACTGACAATCCCGTGATTCTGTTCACTAAAATTTGAACCCGAAGTTCAAATAGTTTTCCAAATTTCTGTGATGTAAAAAAAAGAAGAGCTTAAAGAAGAACAACAATGGCAATCACAATTTACAAATAGCTTTCCCTTTAAAGAAACAGAGCTATGATTCATAGCTTCACTTTGTCTGTCCTAAAAGCACACATTTTTCCTTCCTTTTTCGCCTGTAAAATTCAGAAACACAGTTTTCAATCAATGAAAATTGCTCTGCTTTAAAGGAAATCGATCTTTCTATTAACGAGTCTGTTAATTCGCAATCCAAACATGTACTCATTCAACCCAACAAACAGCTTTACAACCAGATGTGTTTGGGCAGAATTACTTTCCATAGATTGATTAATTGTGTTTGTGGATTAGAAAAATAAAATAACAGAAGCTATGTGACTAAAAAATAATTAAAAAGAGAATAAAAAATGATTTTGAGAAACTTAATTACGGAACAATGATTCTCTTTGTTGAGTTTTTGACAAAATATCAGAGGTTGATTATCGATATCGAAAAGAAATAAGAAGAAATGCGCTCCAAGCACTATAAAAGGAGCATGTGGTTTGAATTTCAAAACATAAGCACTATAAGTTTGGTGGGCTGACTTTAGTTAAATTTCTTTTGTATTCTCTTGTTTTTTCTTTTGTTGTTTTTCTTTTTAATTTTTCGGTTATTTTCTACTTATTCATTAGGAAATGTTTTCCGAACATATGTCAG
>JBBMEG010000002.1:6710755-6724617 GCA_037832605.1 Cyclanthera cordifolia
CTTTTGTTGTTTTTCTTTTTAATTTTTCGGTTATTTTCTACTTATTCATTAGGAAATGTTTTCCGAACATATGTCAGAATCATTATTGATCCCTATCGGCCCTGGTGGCTAGTATTTATTTTAAATTCAGTATTTATTTGGGGTTTTATTATTATTATTATTATCAGCTTTTTTTTTTCTTTTTTTTTTTTTAATTTTCTGATTCAGGTCAGAAGCTTTGTAGCCTAATTTTGGAATGGAAAAAGAAAAACAGTGCTGAAAATCACTGGTAATACGCACAGCCAGATTTGTAATTTTGAATTTTGAATGGAGAGATCAGAGTCATTGATGGTGGAAAGCAACGTTCGATTGAAGAAATAAATAAATAAATAAATGAATATTTAAACCGATTTTTTTTTTTTCCCTTGTATGTGCAATATAGGTAAAGATAGTTTGTTGAGAATCTCATCTGGTATAATTTTATGGTGATTCTCTTTTAAATAAATCTAAAAACAAATAATAAATAATCTTTTAATTAATATCTGAGTCTTGTTTATACCTAGTCTTGTCTTTCAAAATTGTCTTTTTTTCATGTAAATGTATAGATTTCAATTGAATAATATATTTGAATCAATGATGTTTTGTTTTCAAAATTAATCAAGTGAAGTTGATATATATATATTTCAATTAATTAAGTTTTACTTTGTAGGTATTAAATATATTTTAAAACTTTATTTAACTAAAATAAATAATGCTAGAATTTGTTATTTATAACCATGTTTTTAAGTGTTTTTTTTTTTTTTTGTTCTTTTTCGGTTTTTAATGAACTTATAACTTGTCCATGCTTTTTACTAAGGATTTTCTTTAAAAACAAAACATTCTCTATTGATTTATTTCTTGTTATAAACATTGTTTATATAATTATTTAAGTGGTTTTTTTTTAATACGAGTTGAAGGTGGAGGTAACAAATACATAGAAGATACTATGGAAATTTGAACTGTTAATTGAATGAATGTTAATGTTTCATTGCTAAACTATGCTTATTTTGATATATTAGTTAATTGATTTCGGATAAACATAGGAAGGACAAATTCAATTATATAACGGTCCTTTTTTCTTTTTCATTTTTTTTTTTTTTTTTTTTTTTGCGTTTGAAGTGGATATCATAATACATGATATTTTAATCATAAATCTAAATTTATTGTCGGGAGGTCTATGTGTGTGCGTGTTTTTTTTTTTTGGCTTATCTAGACTCATTTTATATTTTATTAAAAGTATTATAAAGATTGCCTTTATTATTATTGTTTTTTTATTTAATGAAATTTGGGAGTGGAATCATTCAAAATGCATAATCTTTTTTGTTATTATCATGAGCCAGAAACGTTTGTGTCAAAGCGAGCATAGCTCAACTGACACTTATGATGTATTAGCATCTACTTGATTAATGGTTCGAATCATCTTTGTATCACTATCTACGTAAGCTTTGTGGTTATCTCCCTAATTTATTTTTGGAATCAAATCCATCTCATTATATTTTAGGTAGTGAGAGAACGATTATGGGCAAAATGATTGTTCATGTTTGGGATAAATTAAATGATTTATGACGAAATAAAATAACGAGTACAACAAGACTAAAAAATAGTCACGAGGAGAATGAAAATTTGTTACATAAAATATAAAAGTAGTTAGAAAAAGAATAAACATTTTTGGAAAAATGAGATTATGGAGAAAGATTCTCAAAGACTTAAATATTGATAATTATTATTATTCTCATTCTTTCCACTTCAATTTGGTGGTTCAAACACATTCATATATGTAAGAGAATTGTGTGTGTATGTTGTTTTTTTTTTTTTTTTGTTAATTAGGAGAGGAAACCATAAACCCTACGTGACAAAAAATATTATGCCTCAAATAATATACATGAAAGTCAAATATACTAATTTTATGATTAAATTCCATGACCTATAAGATTGAACTAGATTACAGTATAATCAACTAAATCATCACGCCATCAACCATTTAAATGGCAACAAAAATATTGCTACCATCTTCTCCATTTGATCATCTTGTTCCCATTAATATCTCATAAAATGAAAAGCATCACATTTACCAAAATTTAAACCATGTAATGTACAATGATATTTTAAATTTAGTTACTTTCTGTCGTAATTTTGTTTTTTTTAGAGTAATTTATAAATTTGGTCAAATAGTTTGAAAAAAAAAATTATAATTTAGTTGTGATGTATCTAATAATCTTGACTTTAGTCTCTCTTAACTGAAAAAATATATAAAATTTAGTCACTTTGATTTGAAAAAACCTAAAAAATAGTTAATATTAATCGTAAATCGCATGTGAATTAAGTACTGTGATGTATGAATGATGTACGTTTGACCAATCAATTATTTTTGTCACTCTCATCATTAAACACGAAAATAATTAACTTCTACCTATTTTACTTATGAACCATTACAATTGACAAACTATTTTATATATTTTATCAAATATTATGGATGTTTGGAATAAATATTTAAAGAGTTTTAGAAATTAGTATTTACTAAACGCTCTTCAAAAAAACTACATTCAAACGATTTTTTGACTGCAATCATTACTTTTAAATATTCAAAATAAATTTTCATTCTAAATACTCTTAAAAACTACATCAAACAAGTTTCTGACGTTAATCATTACTAATTATTAATTTTAAATACTCAAAATCAATTCTCATTATAAATACTCTAAAAAACTACATCTAAACAAGCATGTGATTCCAACCATTACTTTTAAATATTTAACAAAAAACTTTATATTAAATACCAATCATTACTTTTAAATATTAAAAATAAAACCTCATTCTAAATACCAATACTATGTAGTCTTAAAAACTACATCTAAACATATTGTGTTAAATTCTATTTATCAAACTATATGAATTAAATGGTAAATTTCTCCGAATCATAAAATTTAAATTTATAAATTATAAGAACTAGATTTTTTTTTTTTCTACCATACTACTAAATTTATAATTTACCTTTTAATATATAATATATATCATAAATTAATAAGAAGATATGACGTATGTATCTTGATTTTGATGTTTCTCTCATAGTATCAACTTTACGAAAGTTCTGTGTTTCTGAAACATTGATAGGTAGAGTATCGTAAAAGGAATCCTGATAGCTATATTTTTGGAATATAAATGATTTATTTCTTCTCAATAACTGTGTTTATATCTGCTTTCGATATGAGAATGATTTCGTAGAAATCTGGATGGAATGATTTGTTTGGGAAAATGTGTTTAAAATGTTTAGGTTAATTGTAAATATAGCATCTATTAATAGCTTGTGATATAAATAGAATGGGTCGACAATCAACCTGCACAGTTATGATTACCTTAATCATCATTAATGTTTTAATTTGTAAATAAGTTGTTTTAACCATAGTTTTGATTCTCTATCTATAAAACATCTAGGGTAGGAGCCGACAATAGCTTCCTATCTTCATCCCTCCCACCAAAATTAATCTCTGTTGTTTCAAAATTTACTTTTTTTTGTGTTGGGATCGGGACGGAAATTTCCCACGTGGAATTTTCGGGTCCATGAAGAATTTTTTTACTTATTTTGTTTAATAATATTTTCAAAAAATAAAATTATACGAACAAAAAGTAGACATAAATATTAAATTTTACAAAAGAGAGAAAAAAACTGAAAAATGTAAATGAGACAGGTACCACGAAAACGATGATATGAAATACATTTTCCATCCTCGTTCCCGATAATCTTGCGGGGATTTTTTCCTCCCACTCACTCCCTATCTCCCTCCTAAACGAAGATTTCAGAGCAGATCTATGTAGAGCCCCGATCCTATGAATAAAATGGACTTCTCTATTTTTTAGTACAACCATAGATTGAAAAGATAAACCAAGTGAATGTTAAGACATCGAGAATATCAGCTGAAATAAATTTGGTTTGACATGAACATCTCTATTTATATATACTAAAAAAATAAATATACTTTTAAATTATTTTTTATATTTATATTTTTATATAATATGTATAATAAACTATAACTCTCCCAAAAAAAAAAAAAAAACTTTTGACATAAATAAACTAAAACCTATTAAGTACGTGTTTGGAAAAAGACGTGAGAATTTTTCAAAATTTTATTTTGACAACACTCTCGAAGTTTTAGAGAGTAAAGACAAAATAGGTTTCAAATATTATCCAAAAACTATTATTGCACACAAATTTAAATAATAATAATAATAATATTGCACATAAAAAAATGATGTAAAATCTACTCTCAAAAAACTAATAACTAAGATAAAACTTTATTTTTAAATACAAAAAGTAATCTTTGTTTAATAATAATCTAATATTGACTTTTAATTCGTTGCATAAATAGATATATCTAAATCTTCCTACCATCGCTTTTCAATATTTCATTGGGTAAAATAGCATTAAAATGTTTGAACATTCATTTTTGTTTTATTTTCATATGAATGTTCACAAGTTCGATTTTAATGTCATGGATTAACAAAACTCAAAATTGAGAAACTAAAATTAATTTTGTGTGTTTTTTTAGTACACATTAGAAAGGGGACCATAAATAAATTTTAAATATCAAACATGTAACGTAGATGTTGAATTAGATTACTATCAAACAACGAAATCAACCTGTCATTTATTACTTAGATATAATAATATTTTTATTTGATCACGTGAATATTAAAATAAAAATTAAATTGTTGAAATAAAAAACATAACATTTGAAGAAACAATGGGAGGCTTCCACATATACTAAAAAGATTATATATATATATATATATATATATATATATATATATATATCTATTTATATATTTGTTTATTTCTTTACTTAATTAACTTTAAATTTTTCTATATGGATTAAAAAGAGCGAAAAAAAGAAGAAAAGGAACAGGAAAAGAAGGAGAAATCGAAAATAGAAATAAGTTTCCGCCGCTGCTCTCACCCACACGGCCGCTCCGATCTTGAATCCTTAACCGACAATTCTTCCCTCATCTTTCTCCGCCTGCAATTTCTCTTGGAATTTCTCATTCCAGTTAGGGTTTTTTTTTTGTTCCCTTTGATCAAATTTCCATATCTATTCGCGATCTGCATTTTTGGGAATTTTCAACTTCGATTTTTTTTTTTTAGGGTTTGAATCTATCAGCTTTATGTGTAGATTTCGTCTTGTTTGATCTCTGTCTCTGTTATTCCGTCTGGGTCTGATCTTTTGCGGGTTGGGATTTCGACTCGGTTCCGTTCTGATTGAGGGATGTTTTCATCTTCAGTTTTCGGTTAGGGCATCAAGAATTTTAGATTCTCGTTCTCCAATTTTAGGGTTTTCGCGGGAATTTTTACTTTTTCTTTGTGATACGTGATGGGGAGCGCAGAGGGGCTGATTAATTCACCGTTAACTGCTAATCAAGTGGTGCCAAAGTGCTATGGTGTGACAGCGCCGATATCGTTGGCTGGGCCTTGTGACGCTGATGTGCATAGAAGCAAGGAGCTCGATAAGGTTTTAATTGATAAATTGTGACTATTTTCTGTTGATTTGGAGTTTTATTGGTTGATTTCGTGTTCTTGATTTATCTTGTAATAGTTTCTGGTTGATTCTGACTTGTACGAAAGCAAAGATGAATCTGTCAAGAGGGAGGAGGTTCTTTGCCGGATAGGACAGGTGAGGAACTTTATTCCGTCGAATAAACTCCGTAGTTTCTTTTCCTTTTATCGATGGTGAGTTATCAAAGTTGCAATTAGGGATAGAACTTAAAATTGACTGCACAATCATGATTACAGACAGAAGTTCAATGCTTATGTAGATAATGATGGATATGTTTGGCACCATGTTACGTACTGATGTTAATGTATGATGAACAATACATTAGTTTATGTTTATATTCGTACATCAGATGATCAATTTCCTATAGTATGTAGTTCTTTCATTCATTAAGGAAAGTTTGGTTTGTTAGCCAGATAAAAAACAAAGATATACGGTCGTGAAGTGTTCAAAGTGAAAGCTGCAAATTGTTGCCGTGGTCGTTGCTTATTCAACTGTGTATTCTATCATTCTAACTCATGTTTTTTTTTCCGCACATCTCTTTTTATACTTCTCTAGATCGTGAAGAGCTGGGTAAAGCAACTTACTCGCATTAAAGGTTATACTGATCAAATGGTGGAGGATGCAAATGCTGTGATCTTTACTTTTGGTTCTTACCGCCTCGGGGTAAGCATAGTTATTGCTGTGTTTATTTCTTCTTCATGATCTATAAACTATTCAGTGCTTTTTGCCATAAACATAGTGGGTGTTGTGTGTTTAATGCCTTAAGTTCTACGGTGCACCTATTCCATGTGGCGTCCTTGTTAATTTACTGGTTGTTCCTATGTTTGGATTTGTTTTTCTGGCGAGGGAATGGTAAGAAACAATTCAATATTCTAACTAGGAAACGGGAGAAGGATAAGCCATCCATCTCATTTCAAGGTAAACAAGATTATTTCACGTCAGGACATAAAAAAAGCTAACACGAGATCCTTCACCTCGCCACCCACCATTTTTAGAGTTCTCTCCAAAATGTCTGGATCAGTTATCAAGCCAAAGTTTTCAACACGGGTCAAAGTGATGTCAACCCAAACAATCTTATTCTTCCCAGATTTAGAATGTTTTAAAATGTCTCACTCTACAGAAATAGTTCAAAGGCCAAGCTGTTTATTTGCAAGAACAAAATGTTGGTCACAGAAATGGCCTCCTTCTAAGCAAAGATTTTTTAGCATCAGCCAAGGTTTTTGTGAGATTTGTCCTCAGCTCAATGCTTTTGTAATGCCTCTATAATATTGGAAACATGAGATGTTTTCCTTTTCCTTTCTTTTTAGTTTTCAGGTTGCATGGACCTTATGGGTCATTTTTTTCGCATTTAATTTAAACTTCTCAAAAAGTTGTTGCATGATTTTTTGTTGTAGGTGCATGGTCCGGGAGCTGACATAGATACGTTATGTGTTGGGCCATCCTATGTGAATAGGGAGGTGAGTGTTAGATTTTATTATTTTTGCTCTTGAGATGTTTTATTATTTAGGATAAAATCTTATATCTGTTTTTTTCAGGAAGATTTCTTTTATATCCTACACAATATTTTGGAAGAAATGGAAGAAGTGACTGAGTTGCAGCCAGTTCCTGATGCTCATGTTCCAGTGATGAAATTCAAGTTTGATGGAATATCTATTGATCTACTTTATGCTAGTATTTCTTGTCTGGTTGTGCCTGAAGTAAGTGGCCGTTGATTCTTGTTCATTTTCTTGATGCAGAACACTGCCTAATTTTAATTGCATTGCTTTTGAACATAATTTATTGTTTGCTTGAGCTTAAGGTTCTAATGAACTGCAATGTGGTATGATATTTCTATAAGGATTGTGTCCTTTGGCTGTTAATGTTTACTCTCAGGATTTGGATATCTCTGATTTGTCTGTGCTATATAATGTCGATGAGCAAACTGTTAGAAGTCTTAATGGTTGCCGGGTTGCTGATCAAATTATAAAACTTGTTCCAAATATTGAGGTTAGTGGCTTTCTATTTTACTACTTTCTATTTGTGAAATTATTGCACACAAACATTCTTGTCTGAACTGCAATCTCCCTTTGTTCTATTTCGGTTTTGTAGAACTTTCGAACAACACTTAGATGCTTGAAGTTTTGGGCAAAAAGGCGCGGTGTTTATTCAAACGTGAGTTTTCTTATTAACAGTTTGTACATGGATGGTTAGTCGATACATTTGTTTCCTGCCGTAATCCTCTACTCACATGCATGAACAGGTTACTGGGTTCCTTGGTGGTGTTAACTGGGCACTTCTTGTAGCACGAGTTTGTCAGCTTTATCCAAATGCAGTACCCAGTATGCTACTGTCTCGATTTTTCAGAGTTTATACCCAGTGGCGTTGGCCCAACCCTGTGATGTTGTGTGCAATTGAGGAGGAAGATCTTGGGTGTTCTGTATGGGATCCTCGTAAAAATCCCCGTGATAGAACTCATCATATGCCTATCATAACACCTGCATATCCGTGCATGAATTCTAGCTACAATGTTTCCACAAGTACGCTCCGAGTTATGATGGAACAATTCCAGTTCGGTAACAAAGTTTGTGAGGTATTATGTGTCCATCCATACATTGTTTTTTTTTTTTTTGTGATTATTAATTAGTAAGAGAGTGTCCGTAAGGCATTAAGGCATCTCCTGTTACTTTAATTGTTTATGGAAATATCACTTCATCAGGAAATTGAGCTTAATAAAGCGCAGTGGACTTCTCTTTTTGAGCCATATTTGTTTTTTGAAAGCTACAAAAACTATTTGCAAGTTGATGTAATAGCAGCCGATGCTGATGACCTACGCTCTTGGAAAGGATGGGTAGAATCTCGGCTTAGGCAGTTGACATTGAAGGTAAATATTTTTCCTACATTCGAATGAATTGCGGAGATGATATTACAATCTCAACTTGGAAGCATTTCTCTTCTCGTATTGTATTAAAATTTTAGATTATAGGAATATTGCCCACAGTTTTCCGAATTGTTTGCAGATTGAGAGGAACACTAATGGGAAGTTGCAGTGCCATCCTTATCCACATGAATATGTCGATACATCCAAGCCGTGCGCGCATTGTGCATTTTTCATGGGTCTGCAGAGGAAGGAGGGAGAGATAATTCAAGAAGGCCAGCAGTTTGATATACGTTCTACAGTTGACGACTTCAAGCATAATGTAAATATGTACATGTTCTGGAAACCAGGAATGGAAATCTTTGTTTCTCATGTCCGTAGAAGGCAAATCCCTGCTTTTGTGTTCCCAGAAGGTCATAGGCGATCTCGTTCTTCAAGGTTGTCAGCTTTGCAACGTTCTGATGGATCAAATAATGAAGATGTGCAAAATTGTAGGAGTGGCAATGGTGAGAGATACCTAAAGAGAAAAAATGATCTCAATCAGGTTGAAAGAGAGCATGATTTTCCCGAAAAACGGCGGTCTATTAGTCCTAGAAGGGAGGATTTAGTTTCTTCAAATATCAGTCATTTTTCAAATAGTGCTTCTTCTGAGCATCCGGAGGCTGGTGTTGAAGCTAAAACTATTGATGAGAAAAATAGTATGTGTCAGAGAGTTATTCGGGAAAATGAAGGTTCGACTTTTGGTGCCTCTTGTACTGGTAGTGGTTCTTCAAGAAAAGGATCTAGAAGTATAGAGCACAAAGGGTCTACTGAAGAGGTACCAGAGCCAGACAAAATTTCTTCTACCAAAATTGATCATAGATGTGCATCTAATTCCAGTTTGATCACTACCTTAACAAGTGAAAGTAGTTCCTGTGAGAATGTTGGGTCCGCATCAGCAGCAGGTAGTAGTGAAGGCAATGCTGGGAGCATAGAAGGAAGTGCAGATGAAAGTAACAACCTAGGAACGCCGGTTGTTGATTCGTGCGAGGCAAATTCTGAACTTCAGTTGGAGAATAGTTGTGTAAATGGAGATATCATGCATATGGAGCCAGAGGTGTGGGTTTTCATTCTAATTCCCCTTTTATTTTTTCTAATCTTTGATTTGATTAGTGATCCTTTTCTCTATTACCTTACATATTTTTATTTGCTTCTGGTTTGTGACATGTGAAGCCAAATGCTGTGCTTGAGATGGCATTAAATCCTGGAAGTGGGGTTAAGACAGATACCATTCCGAACCCGGTGATAAGGCATGTTATCTTTTAAAGAAAAGTTCAATCGTTCTCTGAGTTCTGCTTATATATTTGTTTTGTCTTTATGCTGCTCTTTTTGGTTTGTTGTGTGTTATCTCTTTACCAGGTTTAGTATGGCCTCAATAGCGTGATCAACCCCATCTTTGAGAGAGTCCATTTTGGCAAAAGAAGACATAGAAAGAAAGAAAGAAAGCCATCCATTTGGGGGTAAGTGTTATATGAATAGTGGCCTTGGCGTGTCATTCTTTTCCTTTTTTTGTTTTGTTATAAGTGATCACATTTTTTTTATACCTAAAATGCGGATAAGAAAAATTACTAAAAGCACAAAGTGAAAAGTCCTTTGTACTGATGATAAAATACTTATTGCACTTATAATGAACTTCAAAAACAAAACCGGTCTTCGAGAGCCTTGTGAGCCTGAAACGGCCCCCTTGGCTTGTTGGGATTCTTGCTAATTTACGTTTCTTTGGCGGCTGAAATGAGTGTTAGCTAATCCCCGTCATCGTTATCGTAATCATTTCGACCTCGCTAGTCCTATGTAATATATCCAACATTTCCACATCCACAAACTCTTGTTAATTATGGTGATAGGGCGTGCCTTGTCTTTCTGGCTTCTTTTTTTTTTCTTTTTTTAATCTCGTATAGGGTTTGGAATGGGATCGAGTTATTAGATTTTTGGACAAGCTTCTTGGCATGATATTGATTGTAATCTTACCAACTATTTGTGTTAATACAGACAACCTTTTTGTGTTAGTACAGTGTACCCAATCTCTCTATTTCGCTTTGCAAGTCTTTTTCTTTGCTTCTTCCGGCTTGAAATAATCAGAAGATATTTGATGCTGATAAAATATTTTGAGATATTTGTTTTCTTTAAATAAGTATGCATGGTATATGTTAGAGATGTGTATATCTGTCTCGATAACGATTGAACAGCGTTTCGGCACAAAGCAACTTGATTCAATTCATATATCTGTTTTTGTGGTAATCTACTTTTTAATTCTCGTAAGCTATAGACACAGAGTTTGTTATCCAATTTGTTATGTCTTGTGTTTTAAATGTAGATTTCTTGAGGGGGTTAATTTGAGTTTGGTGGTTTAAAACTGTAGCTGCCAATAGAATTAACCACTTCCGTGTTTGGTTTATATAATATTCTTTTGCTTTTTAAAGAACAGGATATATTTATTTGTTCCCAATAAAATTAACACATTAAGATAATATAAAGATTGTAAATTTACATTTATTCTTTTCCCAAAAATGAAAGCTAACGGACTCTGAACTAAAATCATGTCTCTAAGCTCATAATTCTTGCAACAATGGATCTGCCTTGTCGATAAACAACAAATGTTTAGCCAGTGGTTTTATTTCACATTTATTTAGATCTATCCGATAATTATTCACTTTTTTGTTGTTTTATAATTTAAATTTGTATTTATTTAAATTCTTTTGGATATTTTTGATTTGCAAGTTAAATGTTGATATAATTTTATTTAAAGGGAGTATATGGGATAGTAATGAAAATCAATAATTGTGTAATAGTTGGTGTCAAAAAAAAGAAAAAACGGGTAATTGTTGTTTTAAATTAAAAACAAATAAATCAATGCTTATCAAACGGGTTTGAGGCATAATTAATTTAAAATACTGAAATAATAAAACGGTTAATATAAAATTAGTATTCTGAAATGAAGAAGCAAATCGTATAATAATAATAATTATAAAAGAATAAAATAAAATAAAGAGAGTAGTGGGGCAATGATGATTAGTTGAAAACTTGAGTTGATTACAGTGTCCAGCGAAGACCAAAAATGGGAAGCAAACGGTGAGAGATACCGAAAGCGATGGAGGCTTCAGAAATATGAATGAAAATTTGACCGACAAAGTCCTATCGTTTTGAATTCTTTTTATTATTATTTTTAATTATTTGAAATACACACATAAAGTCCGTAGTGGAAGTGCTCCAAATTCTTCATTCCTCTTCGCTATTCAGTAACTTAGTCCATTTACCAATGAGTTTTCAGTTGAATTTTTGGTCAGCGTCACCTTTCATTTCCCACTATCCAGACAAAGGAATATTATATATACACACACATACATATATACTTAAATTGAGTTGATATAAATTTTCAAAATAAAGTATAGTTTTAAGAGGAGAAAAAACAAATTAAATTAATCAACATCAATCAAAATGATATAGGACTTTAATCTAACATCGAAATAACTTTAAAAAATTGCTATAACTAAAACGAGGTGTCATAATTTGCTATATCTAACATATTTCACTTTTTTTTTTCCAAAAATTTGAAAGGTTTTATTTGTTTTAACTCAACAACAATATATTTGAAAATTTTGAACATTTTGAATTTGGAACCATTGATTATAAGCTGGTGTTTGGATTTTGTAACTCACCATTGGGTATTGAAAACCTTGAAAATATAGACTTTTGTTATGTTTTTCCTTGGTTTCTCACATAACCACATTAATATCAACAAGTTTATTTATTTATTATTTTTATACGGATATATTCTCATGGACCTTACAACATTTAATTTAATGTCAACATACTTCTCTTTTTTTCGAAAAAAAAAACGAATGTATTAAATGAACGAGAATTACAAAAAATTCTTCCACTTGTTTTTGAATTGGTAAAGCTAATAATTTTTGTAGTTAAAAAAACAGGCCATAATTAATAGGAAAAAGATTTGATGTTTTTCTCTTAAGTGTCAAAACAGTGCATGTTTCCATTAAAGTATTTTTCCCCAAAGTGACAAACACTTTTATATATTGGTATTGCCAAACCCATCACTCCATCAAACACTATTCTTCTTCTTCTTCTTCTCCTTCTTCTTCTTCGCCAAACAAAACCCTTTTTTCCATTATTTGATCATCATCACCTTCATTTTTCCATTCCTTTTATTTTATTTTATTTATTATTTATTTGTGAAAATTAACCAAAATGGAGTGAGTCTCTCAGTCAATATTCCCATATTGCAAGTTCCACTAATTTCATTATATATTTCTTGGCATCAACCAACCACTTTTCTCCAAACCACAAGTATGTAATTCTTCTATTTCATATTTCATCTTTAAGAAGAACAAAAGCCTTCTTCCTTTTCTTCTTCTTTTTCCTGTTTTACCCTTTTTGAGTTTTTTTCTCAAAATGGGTGCTTTTCTTTCTCTCTATTTTAAGCTTAAGTTTGGAAGAAAACCCTAATTTTTTTTTCTTTTTCCTTCAAATTTGGCTCATTTGGGAGAAACATGTAGACAAAGGGGAATTGTCAGGCATACATGGTTAAGCCAGGCACTTGAAACGACTGCGTTTTAGTATAATTAACATGATGCAAAAAAAAAAGAAAAAAAAAAAAGAAGTTTTTTATCATATAGAAACTAGCTCTCTCTCTCTCTCTCTGTCTCTCCCTCTTTCTCTCTCTTGATGTGTTGTTTTTAGGTATCCAAAAATGGAAGAAGGTTTTATGAGTCATTATATGAACTATAAACAGCTTATAAACAAAAGCTTACACCACATTATTGTGTGCAATTGTACTACGTACCAAATTAATTCTAAAGCCTACCTACCTACCTAGTTCTTTTTTTTAATTGTTTAATGTTGAGTTTGATGCAGTGGAAAAGGTTGGATCTTCAGTGTAATTTTTCACTTCTGTATGAACAATTTATTAACTTTTATATTTATATATATATATATATATATATATATATATATATTTGTTGTGTATTTTCATATCATGATGAAATTGTTGATGAAAAATATATATATTTATTGTTTGAGAAATATGATTATATATATTCCACTTATCCTCTAATTCTCCGATTCGATGTTGGCTCAACAATGTGGATGATGATTTGAACTGCATTTAAACTTGTATTATTGGTGTACCTTCTTCCCTTTTTTTCTATTATTTATTTATTTATTTTCAATTTATGGTTATTAATTAATTTAGTTTTCAATGGTTGCATTATTTGTTCGATAAAATTAAATAAAAATATATACTTCTGTAAAATAACACATGCGTCAATAATGCTATTCTTTTTTTATATATATATATTTTTCTAACAATATGGCCTTAATAATGTTGCATTTAAGCAAAATACTTCTTCAATAACACTTGATAAATAATGCAAATTATTATTATTATTATT
>JBBMEG010000002.1:6724717-6752306 GCA_037832605.1 Cyclanthera cordifolia
CTATTTATATTGCGACGATAGGAAAGGAAATAATTTAGGTTTAAAATACTTTATTTGTTGAATTATTTTATTTTATTTTTTTATTTATTTTTTATTTTTTTTTGGTAAACTTGTCTAATTCATTCAATACCTACTATTAGAATAAAAATTTAATTCTATTCTTTCTAATTAAAATGGACATGATATTAGGGTCAAGATCTCTATTATTTATTTTTCTAAATTCTAGCCGACGCCCTTACAACACTTAGAACCCTAGCTGCCGCAATTAAAGCAATTTACTTCCGATCTTTGTTTTTTTTTTGTTTTATTTTTTTTTTTGTGGGTGTGCAATCTATTGTGATTGTTCATGAATTTTAGAAACTTCAATGGAAACTTAGCCGTCGTCTCTAAAACGACACATCCTACTCCCAAGAGTTTACTCCCATAATTCCTTATCTATTCATTCAACATCTACAACAAGTGTGTATTTTTCATGATCATAAATGAGAGAGGATGATTGAGAGTTCTAGAATAATGTTTGATGCTTCTAGTACTACTTATACATGTTTACTAGTAGAAACTGAAGAATAGATGACGGGCATATGCCGACACCTTTCAAAAAATATGTCGGGCACATGACTGTCATCAATACCGGTGACATTCATGAAGACATTTGGTGACGGGCGTCACCAAAGACCTTTATAAATATAGTTTTCGTCATAAATAAAAAGAATATGCATCCTTTGTTAAGTTCAATGATATACATAAAGTTCAGAGAGACGACACAAATCACCCTATGTGGTTAGAGTAGATTTTTGCACGCTTCAAAAGGGGAATAATGGATGAAGAGTATTTTTGGAAAATAATAAAATACCATTTTGATCTCGACTTTTACCTCTGCTTTGTTTTGATTCTTGAATTTTTAAAAGTTTTATTTTAATCTTTGAATTTTAAATTTTGTTTTATTATCGTCCTTGAACTTTTAAACGTACAATTTTAATCTTTATATTTACAAAAAAAAAAACTTAAAATTGATTTTTATAATAAATTTGAAGTAAATGTGAATGAAATTGATTTAACAGGGTTGATAATTTTAATACAATCAAAGATAAACCTGAAGATATTTTAAAAAATTAAAAAAGGAATATGATAATTAAAAAAAATTAAAATTAAAAGATCAATTTTAAGTTTTTTTTTTTAAGTTTAGGAATCAAAACAGAATAAATCTCAAAATTTAAAAATTAAAATTTAAAATTTGAAAGTTGATGCACTAAAGTGAAGAAACTCAAAATTCATGTATTAAACTTGAATTTTTCAAAATTCAAAAAAAAAAAAACAAAAATAAAAGTTAAGTAACAAAAAAAAGATATTTTACTACTTTAGAAAATGTTGAGAACCATTACAGATGGTAGGGAATCAAACTCTAAAAATAAATTTGTAAAAAAGAAATTCAATAATGTAACGATTAAATTGGACAAAATTTTTGATAATCGTGTTAAAACTTTTCTTTAAACCAGGTCAAGATTCGATTTCTTGCAAAAAAAAATAAATATAATGATAATAAAAAAAATAAAAAGAAATAAACTGTGAAGTTAGTATATTTATTGCCTTAGCTGATGTTTATTTAATTTTTCATTAAAATTAATATTACATTAAAAAATTAAATAAACTTGTGGCAAATATTCTGTCACTTGAACAATAAGCATACTCTACTTACACATTTATGTGAATGAAAGTTTTTTTTTTTTTTTAAACAATTTGAAATTGTTTTCAAAACTTATTCCTTCCATTTAACCCTTGCATTTTATTTATTTATTTATTTATTTTTGGTTTTTTTTGAGAATAACCCTTGGCATTTAATTGTCTTCTTATAGTTCATATTAAATTTCAACCGTGATACAGCTAAAACCATACTTGTGTTTTATTATGGGACGTAATATTTCCAAACCCTTGAGGCACAACTTGTCTAACACAATATCAAAACATCATGCATTCTTGGAAAATAAGGATCCCTACCCCCTTTTTTTTTAAATAATTATTTAAACTCATTATATAGTTTTTTTTTTTTTTTTTTTTTACATATATAGTTTCCTTTTTGGAAAATTTTCCTGCATAATAATAATAATAAAAAAAAATCTTTGAATAACTTAGAAAATCCATACATAGTAGAAAATTGAGATTCATACTAAGAAGTCAATGAGCTTGATGGCTTCGATATGTGTAACAAATAATTTTCAATTAATAGACATATTTTTCAATTAATTTCACAAACAATCTTCCACTAGTGTTATAAATATTCTTCAATCAATACTCAGTAGTGCCTTCAAAATGTCATAATTGAAATAAGCAAAAAAAAAAAAAAAAAAAATCCTTGATAATTTTATTATTGATGAAATATTTCTAAAAAAAGGCCCATAGACAACCAAAAAATTACACCAAACACAAATTTTCTTTCTCCTTTGATTAGAGAGGAGCATTTATTAAATTTGTGAGTCATAACAAAGGAATAATTTACAAGAAGAGATGTGATTTTTTAAGTGACATTTAGATATTAGTGTTTGAAACATGCATGGATTTGCATTCTAGCTTTAGTGAAAAATGGCAATAATGGTGGGTCAAAGTGTCTTCAAAAAGTGCATTTATTAATTTCATGTACATGCAAGCTCAAAGAAGCCATCAATAACAAAGTAAGAAAAAAAAAAGCTTCTTTTAAGTTAATATTAATTACAAAACTTAAAGATGAACACATAATTAATGTAATTTGTTTTATATGGAAAAAAAAAATGTACACACTATTTTTTCTATGTTGTCTAAATTTTTGAGAAAATTTAAAAGTTTTAGTAGGAGAATATTTTAAAGGTGAATATCTTTCATTTTAAGTCAAAGATAGCATCATAAGAGAATGTTGTGATAGAAGTGGTAAAGTGGCGAAAGTTCGTGGTGGTGGTGGAGTGGTTGAATTAAAAGTGTTATGTTATTGCATTGATTTGTTTGACTTTGGTCACATTATTTTGACTAAATTTATATATCCATTATGAACTAATGTCTAAAAAGAGTTGGAATTAACCAATCCATCTTTGTCGAATATTAAGAAAGAGTCAAGGGAATCGAAGTTAGTTGAGTTCAAAATTATGGTCACAAGTTCGATCTAGGGTTTGTGATCCCTTTCTCAATTTGTATTAAGAGAATAATCAAGTTAGCTAAGCACCGTACATATCTTTAATTTGCATTTATTATCTGCAATCAAATTTAAAGGATAATTGGTTTAGATATCTTGACAAAACAACCAACGTGATTAAAAGAAAAAAAAAACAAAAAAAAAACTACCCTTAAGCAAGTTCAGAAGTTGCTTTGAGAACAAAATGCAAATCTTATAGCTTTTTTTTATACCAATATCTTTTTCGCACTTCGATTATTCTTATAAGTCATGCGAAATCATACTTCGATTATTCTTATAAGTCATGCGAAATCATTATCTGACTTATTCCATTTAATTATCAAGAAAATTTATTTAAAAAAAATAAAAAATCAGGTAACATACCATAAATTAAACTCATAACATAGTACTTCAAGACTCTTTGACATTAGGTCACAAGAATGGCACGGTAGTCAAAGATTTGAATTTTGAAGATATGCTCTCCTCAAAAACTCATGTTTAAAACTGTATTGATTTATAGACATCTTCCGTGTTTTCATTCCTTTAATGTTTTCGGATACCCGGTTTAAGGACGGGCATGGTTACCCCAAGTATAATAAAGTGACGCTTCAATTTTTCGATTTATCAAAAAAAAAAAACCAAACAAAACCAAACAAAACCCATTTTATATCGGATCAACCGATGATAGTTGGTTGTATTCTATGTTTTCGTTGTTTTCTACTAGCAAGAACCAAAACCGTTGCATGAATACCAAGGATAAACCCTTCACATTATATGAATACTACACAACTTACTGAAGAAAGCCAAGGACAAACTACAATGTAATTGACGCTGCACAGTTTCACACAGAATTTCTTTACATTACATGACGAGAAGAATGGAGTTGGAAAGAGAGCACGGACGCCTTCAATAAATACACAAATGAATACCAACACTGATTTCACCTTATGTCAATAAATCAATCATCAGCTTCATAGTCAGCATCATCAGGGTCCTACATGCTTTTTCATTAGTTTCAAGGCTGTGTGATGGATTTACCTGCAAAGTGAAGCCAGTACACGGCGAGGAGGGAGGAAAGGGCGACGAGAGTGAAGGACAGCCCAATTGTCTATCAGCAAAACGTCGCCCTTCTGCCAAGGAATGGCAACAGACTCCTCTTCCAGAATTCTCAGGCAGCCATAGATAATGTCTGCTGGTAATGGAGTACCGTCCCCAAACGTTACAGCCTTTACAGGGTCGTTCCTTGCATCTTCCCAGCCGGTGTATGCTGCAACCATGCTGTTAAACCAGATCTTGCGCTGCCGTACTTCGTCATACTTGATGGCTGGGATTGGACCCATTACTGTTTTCACTCCATCCTTTAGCCACTCCAACTTCATTCCCAATTTAGCTGCCCTGTTGAAAGTTAAGATTTGTTATACGTACTGGTCAATTGAAGTTCTTGTTTAAAATGAAAATAAAGCTCTCTCTTATATGATAAAAAACAGAAGTTCGAATGGTTATGTGTAACAGTGTTTGATTTAAGACAAGAACATGCAACTTCTAGTAGGCAGAAGAGTTCATAGACTACATTATCACCACATTTGATTGTCAGAATCGATCATCGTCCTTTCAAGTCACTTTAGTTGAGAAGAATCGAACACACAAGAATCTGGAGGAAGAAGATGAAGAAAAAAGGGAATGGACTTGTTGAACTTCGAATGCTCTTTATCGTAACTTTTCTTTCGGTAATATTATAACAAGTTAGATGATTTAAGAATCTCATTACATTCTTCTCAAAAAAAGAGTCTCCTGCATATCAGTATAACCTTAAGAAAAGTGGTGTGAGGTGTGATCCAGATTGCCCTAGATGCTTTAAGAAAAATGAAGCAACTTTACATGCAATTTGAGAGTGTAAATGGGCTAAAGAGGCAGGGTAGATGCGGATCTAATTTTATGATTTTATGATAAGCTTTCTTCGGGTCATCTAAAGGAATTCTTAATTATCTGTTGGAAAGTTTGGAGTAGTAGAAATGATATTGTAATCCGGGGCGAGGGAGAAGGCTACGACTCAAAGTCGCCATTTATCAAAACAAGAACGGAGTTTATGTGAGCAATATCTTCGTGATTTTCGGACAGCTAGAATGAACCTCAGTATATTGTTTGATTTAACTCAGTATATTGTTTTCCTTAGTCCCCACTTTGAAGTAAGTTCTCTTTTTCTTTCACTGAACATCCAAAATAATCAATGTTCTAGGGCATTCAACTATCAAGTCTAATGATGTTAATTATCTACTGAACAAAGAAACCATCAGTTGAATTAAACTACTTTCAGCATAAATCATTTGGGTTTTTTTATAACTTTGGTGAGGGGTTGAGTTTGATTGTGAACCTTTCTTCAGCAATGCTTTTGTCATCAGTCAAGAATGTAGATTTCCAGCCACGACCAATGGGAGATGATGGATCATCACCTTCTCCCAACACCCGTGTGTAAATTAGGCCCTGTTTCTCCAACCTCTCGACAAACTCTGGATATTTATCTTTCACTCTCTCAAAAACGACATGACTGAGAACAATGGGTGTTTCTCCACCACTTCCAGGCTCTACTTCACAATAGAAAAACAACTTGGCAGGGAATTCAGGCACCTGAAACACACAAAAACCCCGACCCAGTTCAATTTCAGACACCACCAGAAAAATACGGCATCAACTCACGATTTTCCTTTGTAAAATTCGAGTAACTATAGACTTCAAAAGAATCTTATTAGCCAACAAAGTGAAAAACTAGGTCATACTTTGACCATATCCAAGTCATTTCAGTTATCATATCCCTTGTTTAAATGGTTGATTAGAAGCTATAAATTAACTATGCTAATTTAATACCAAATTTCAATTATAGATATGAATCAGAAATATCTTATAGGACAGATTACAACGAGTACCTGAGCCAATTCGTGATGAAAAGGGATCTTCTGGTCCGGCGGTGACTCGTTGGCCGTGAAAACGCGACCGACAACCCTAGATCGAGGAGCTGCACCTCCGACGTACGGAAACTCCTCGTATCCAAAGGCCTCTACGACGTCGTTGAAGTCGGATGCTGCTTCTACCGAGAAGCCTCTGAAGAGTACTGCTCCGGACTTGAGAATCAATGAATCGATTGACGGTTTCTGAGCCTTGATGGCTCGAGTGAAGGACGATATATTGAACGAAGCTGACGATGGCGATAGAACTAACGGGAAATAGCTTCCATGGAATTTTTTCTGGTGCGGAATTTGAATTTCCATTAAATTCTCTACCGCCATGGTAGTTTTTTCCGGTAAGATGCAGCGCACTGTTTGCCACGCGATTGAATTTCCGGATTGTATTCACGGGGGCGCTTGTTCTCGACGCGCCGGTTGATGATGTTGCGCGTTTCTATGCGGTGGAGGAAAATGCGTTGGCAGGCTGCTGAGTTTCACCTAGACGAGAAGTTCGTCTAGGTTCGAGAAATTCGACGTCCACTTTAGTTTGTGGGCTTGGGCCTTAACAATTGGTGAAATTAGTTGGGCCTTTGATAAATATATTTGGGCTTGTGTTATATGAAAGTTTTGTTCGACATGCAGATTTGAGAAGGGAAAATTACAAATTTTGTACAATTGGGACCTTCATTTTTAATTGGTTTTTTTTACATGATAGCCAATTTTATAAGGGGATTTATTTTTTTTAAATATAGGAAATATATATATATATATATGTGCGTGTATATAGAAAAATATTTCTGTACACCGATCAAATGAATAGGTCTCGAACTTATATAAAGAAAGTCACATTCAGAGCTCAAATCTTCAACCAACTACGCTACTATTTAAGGATTCATATTTGTAAAATGTTCATTGTAATTAGTACATTATAATAAATATAAGTAAAAATTGTGCAAGGTTATTTTTTTTAATAATTATAATTGATAAATAAGTTTTATAGGTTTTAGAATTTAAAATGTTTTATATTTAGTCTGATCTTCTATTATTACATATATGATCTTCTATTATTACATAAGGTTTTTTAATCATCAGTTTTTCATGAAAGTTGTCTTTCATTTTTCAATTTTGTTTATTATATTTATTCATCTCAAATGCTCTTCGATCTTCAAACTCATATTTCAAATGGATGGATTGCAATAAATTGCATGTGATGTATGTGTTGAATCGAATATTTCAAATTTGGCAAGCAATCTTACAATTTCAACTGTGATTATAAAGTTAATGAATGATATTAGTTTGAGAAATTGTTTAGTGAATCTGCATAGTAACGGAATGCAATGTATATCTACCAAATTTTATTTCATCATTGTTTTTTTTATTATAAATTTTCAATTATTGTTTTTATGCATTTTTATTTTATTTTGAAAGTGTGCTATTTATATAAAATAATTTATATTATTGTGTAACATTTATACTCTCTTAGTAGAAGGTTTGATAAGGAGACAACAAAAATGAGAGAAACCAATAAACTATTTTTACAATACATGTCAAATTTTACTCTCTCTTATATTATTCAAAATCGATAAAAAAAAAAAAAAAAAAAAAAGAAAACAATAGTGCTATTCAAACTTTAAGAGATACGATATCAAAATAAAAGCGGTTAATTATTAACAAAAATTGTGAAGAATAATTGCAACAAATTTTATAGTTTAGAGATGGTTTGCACAATTTCTCTAAAATAATTATTATATTTTTATTTTAGAATAATCAATTTAGAGTAATTATTTCATTTTTAAAAACAACTTTGAATTGATTAGAGAGAAAAAAAAAAAAAAAACAAATGGTATAATGATTTCGTAATTTTACCTATAAACAATATTATCTGTCTTCATTAAATTAAAAACATATATTTTTTCCTTTCTTTTATTAAATATGACTATTCATAATTACTTCTCTAATAAACTATTGAAATAGTTTTAAATTATAACTTATACTTTTAAATTATACTTTTATTATTTTTCGATTTAAAATAAAAATAAAATAAATATTAGTGGTTGATAAGTGAAGAGGTAAGAATATGAAAAATTTGTATCTTGATTTCGAAAATGTATGAATATGTATAATTATATTTAATTTCATGGAGAAATTTCAAAAGTTGCGTAGCTTTTCTCTCCTGCACCTCCCTCACCCTCTCTGTATGAATGGAAGCCTCCTTCTACATTTTTCCATGGAAATTGGGAAGGGTAAGTTTTTATTTATTTATTATTTTTATAATGTGTTGATAGAATTTTATTTGTTCTCATAAATAACTTTTCTTATGCGGTGGTGCAATTGAAAAAACAATGCTTGAAGAGAGTTACAAAATATAAATTTGTATATATTTTTAAATTATCGTAAGCAGATATGTAAATTTGATACTCTTAAATATATAATTACGTTATATTAAATTTAGAAATCATTATCAATTAGTAACATACGTTTAGAATTGACTATTTTGCAGATAAATGCATACAAAATATATTATATTAATCACAATATAATTATTTTTATTTATAATATTTAATTTAAATAACATCCGGTTTTCATATTTATTTTTTTTTAAGCGCAGAAATCCAAACGGGTCGCGTGAATATAAATCGATTATAAAAGAGAGAATTTTACATAAATTGTTATTCGCATTTTTTCATAGGCAGAAGACCTTCTCCCACCAAGCTCTTCGGCGGCTAAACCCATTATTCCAGCTCACTAAAAATGGGAGAGCTCTGTATGCTAACACAGTACATCGAGACATTCGTCGACGCATCTCGTACTGCGTCTCAACAGGTCCGTGTTCCATTACCCTTTTGCTTTTCAAAACTAGGCAATTATCGAAGCAACCACTGCAAATTAATCTGTTCTTGCACTTCTGGTTATCACTCATAGCTCAATTACTCTGCTGCATTTAATTGTTTAGAAACGAAATAGAATTTTCTGAAATTTTGGGAGCTGAACAATTGCATGTGTGTGTGTGTGTTTGAGAAAACCGTGCAACAGGGTGGGGGGGGGGGGGTGTTTGGGGAGCTACTTTTTGTTAGTTCTAACTACTATATTTTGCTGTTAGAGTTCGTTTTTTAGGTGATGATGATCATTGATCTCGGTTCATTTTTTCTTAAAACAAAAAACAAACTAATCAAAAGAAGAAAAAGCTTAACGATACAACTTCCAAAGGAGGAAAAGAGAAATGAACTATCTCTAGAAGAGGAAGACACGATACTCAAATGCTAGAACAAAGAGAAGACTCCGAGAAATATGGACCCATAGAAATCTAGTAAGTAGAAGTGCTGAAATAATACAAGACAATCCAAAACTGTGATCTTTGACAAAATAAAAGCCAAAACAACATAAAAAAACTTTAGAAGCCAGAGCTAAGAGACCAATTAATGTAATAGCAACAAGCTACAGCAAAAGGAGCTTCCGAAAACAACTTGAAGACGTATATCCAGTGAAAAGCTGGTTACCAAACCAACTCAACTCCTACAAATATTGGCTTTATCCAAATTCCAAAATAGGGAAACCAGCCGAAGCTGATGGGACTATTACTCATTTGAGATTTCAGCATCTCTATTTTTGGGGGACAAAATTTAACTGATTACCACTAACAAATTTATCTAGAACTTCGACTTGTAGATCAAACTGCCAATCTGTACGTCGAGGCACATGAGATCAATTAGACGATTCAAATAAATCTGATGGCGATATGATTTTATCATAAGGACGAGAATTGCCTTTCTCTAGATGATTGAATAATGAATCAAACTTGCTGACACTCGAGTCATCTTTGAAATCAATATCTTCAAGTAGGGGGCGATCTAAATTATTTGGGGGATTTGAAGGATTTGAAGATTGTTTATGAATAACCATCCCTTTGATCATAGAAGATCTGGAGCTAGATTATTGTTTTGAAGGATTTGGATAAGGGTGCCCAAATACTCTGCATTTGCATACTTCTTATGCATGCAAGTTGTGTTTTTTTTCCTCGATTCTTTTACTTATTTGTACTTGATTTTGTCCCTTTTTTCTCGTAAGAATGAAAGAAAACTATTGAGCTTGCCAATTATAGTTGAAGATGCAATATCAATAGCCAACATGGAGAGTTTTGAGATGTATAAAATTCTGCAACTTACATGGCATCAAACAATATGCAACAAATATTAGGTATAGTAAAGGTCGAAAAGTTACTGAAGCATGGAAAAGCATTTTAGCAAAATATATAGAACTAAACTATAACGTTAAGTTTTCTCTAAAAGGAAAAAGTGTGGTAAAGTTGAAATTTTATGTAGTTTAAAGCTTGTTTAGTAATTTTTTTTGAATTCAACAATATTTGGTTGATTGAGAGATTCAAACCTGTAACCTTACCATTAGAGATCTGCTCTTGTTGGTTGAAGCTTGTTCAGTAACTATTGCAGTATACTGTATATACAATAATATAGTTTGACTATGTTTACATATTGATATAAAGGTTGAAAAACTAATGTTGATGATGAAATTCTTCAATGCTTTTCAAGGCTCAAGTTGACAAGGGTTCTAATCGGAGGATTTTTGGACCAACTCTATTCACATGCATTGCTCTTTCTGGGAGATACATAATTTCTTACCAAGAGGAACTGGTTATTTGTGATTGTTGGAATGAGGAAAATTGTAATTGGATTTGGGCATCGTGAGAAACCTTTCTTCCAACACGTGCCTTGGAATTTGGGGATAGTTTAAGGTTCCTTTGATTTTATGGCTTCATTTTGGTGTTCTTTATGTGGATTATTTTGTAACTATTTCCCCACCTGAATTTATTTTTAGTGATGTGTCATATGTGTAACAATGTACTGTAATTGGAACACCATGATAAGCAATGGACTAATGAGAATATATGTGACACTACAGGCCACTAGCTTGGAAGCTATCATCTCCCTTGCGAAGAACAATGCACTAACAATAGAAACATTGGTACCTTCTGCCTTGCTTGCTCTTCCTTCTCTATTTGTTCATGTTTCCCTTCTAATCTTGGAAGTTTTAATGCATGCCTTAATTCTTATTTATATGATTCAGGTTAGAGAGATGGAGATGTATTTGACAATTACTGATAACATTATTCGAGGCAGAGGTACTAACTGCTACACAAATTTCTGATTTTGTTTTATTATTATTGCCATACAAATTGAAGTTATTTGTACTGTCTGCATTTTTTTTTGCTTGCCTCAACTTTTGAACAAGTAACTAAGGAACGCGCTCATGCAAAACTTAGTTCATCTTGTTAACTGAAATAATTAAGTTTAATATCTAGAACTTCATGGGTTCCTAAGGGGTGGCGCGGTAGTTGAATGCTTGGGCTTTGAAGGCATGCTCTCTTCAAGGTCCTATGTTCGAGATCCACCTGTGACATTATTTTGTAGACACCTCTCGCGTCTCTATTTCTTTGATGTCTCCCGGTGTCTGGCTTAGGGACTGACGTGGCTATCCCGGGTATAGTGGAGCAAAACTTCGATTTTCCGGTTTTCAAAAAAAGAAAATTCTAGAACTTCATGGAAATAATGCAAATTATTATTTTTATTTTGGAGAATTATATGATTTGATATTCTTTCTAATAGAATATCCAACCATATAAGAGAAATAAGATAGATGACCGTTGTTGTGGATCCTACATTGGAAAGGAGAGGAAACGTTTAAGCATTTATATGATAGATAGACTGCTCCACTCATTGTCAACATGTTCCAGATTTTTGGACTTGAACTATTGATCCAACCTAAACTTTCACTATTCGTTCTTTTATGAATAACTTATTTGGAACTGAGGGCTCCTTGATGAAGTGTATGTATACAATAATATGGAAGGATATCTATCCAAAGAAGATCAAGATTTTCCTTTGGGAATTGAACTTTGGTGCAGTTAATACAAAAGATAGATTGCCGAGAAGAATGCCTTATATGTCTCTTTCTCCTGGTTGGTGTGTTATTGGCAAAACAGATGCTGAATGATAAGCTTAACTTTTCATCCACAGTTTTTTTGCTTACTACTTATGGATGAAGATTTTGAAGACTTTTGAGTGGCCCATCCCATTAGTGAATGATATAAAAGCCTTTTCTCTATCATATTTGTTGAACATCCTTTTATCAGAAGGAAGAAAGTTTTTGTGGCTTTCTTTTTCTTGTGCGTTCCTATGGACAATGTGAGGGGAAAGAAATGGCCGGATATTCAAAGACGTTTCTAGAACTTTCAACAATTTCTTAGAGCCGATTGCTACAACTATTTATTTCTGGTGTAAAGATAAACTTCTTCGTTATGTAGTTTATCTTATTTCATTTTCAATTGGAATCTTTTCATGTAATTCACCTATTGTCTGGAGTATACTCCCTTTTCACATCTTATTATGAATTTGTTTGTTTTACAAAAAGAAAAACCAATTCTATTAAGAGTGGGATAATGATATAATATTACAAATAAGAGAGAGTGGAGAAGGCAGAAAGCACACTGATGACATTGTTCAGGAGTGATTGTTCAGGAGTGATCTCAAGATAGGGAGGGTCCAACCAATAACCTTTAACACTTGAGTTATCTATGTTATCTTTTCATATCAACACATACTTTGGTTTTAATCAATTTGGCATCAGAGTAGTTCATATCATTGATTAAATAATGTCCCTACCTTCTGTTTGTTTGAGGGATGTTATCTGACCATGTTATCTATGCATTTTTGTTCGCCTTATTCAAATAAGATATCTGTTATGCACATGCCATCTTTTGTGGTTTATATGTACGGTAGACGTTGAAATTTTGATATGTTGCTTTGCATTACAAATTTATTCTCTGTATCGTTGAAAAGAAACAAGCTTTCTACCCTTTTCAGGCATACTTCTTCTTGGGGAACTACTTGCATGTCTTGCATCAAAGCCTCTAGATGGTGCAACAATACACAGTCTAATGACATTCTTCACAGAGAGACTGGTGAGTGGGCACTTTTATTTTCTCGCCAATGCAAACAGAGGAGTGACAAATAGTTCCATTAGTCTTCTTAGATTATGATTTCTATTTTAGCCCTTGAGATAATTTTTTTTTTGTTAGTTACATGACGTAATGTTGGTTATCATGATGAATAAAAATTGTTAGGTACATGCATAATATTGATTACGATGAGGACTAGACTAAGTTTAAATTCAAATATACTGATGAAGTGGTTATTTTGATATTGGCATGAGATAAATTTTAAGAAAATAAGTATAGAAGTAAACTAAAAAAATAAAAGTGTTTGATTTTGAAACATAGAAAACAAATAGGGGTGTTTGTTTGTCGAATTTAAGGAGCTATTACAAATGAACAACTTTTCTTCAAAAAACCACATTCAAAAAAGCTATTGTAACCACTCAAAATAATTACTCATTTCCTATCACTCCTTTCTAATCACTCAAAATAACCTCTCATTTCAAAATCACTAAAATAGTCTCTCATTTCAAAACCACTCAAAATAGTCCCTCGTTTCAAAGCCACTCATTTCTAACTCCTCATTAGATACCTAAAGGCTAAAACATTTGATGATCTTGATTTATAGTTTACTTGAGAGACATTGGACTTTTGCCAATAATTTTTTATGTTCACATTTGTAATTATTAAATGTAAATTAATAATTTTATTAAGTTCTTGGATAAAATAAATATTCAATGTATTTGGTTTTTGATTATTTATGTATGCACATAATATTATACAATTTCTACTTAATATTTTGAAATAAAGTTTTATTATATGGTTTGATGATGTATTAATAGTTAAAGTTTATACCTTTTTCTGTAATTCTAGAACATTTTTTTTAATTACTACCCCATGTGTTTTATAACTAAATTAATTGACAGTTTTTATTTATATCAATTTTTTATGTCATGTCACATTTTAATTTTTTATTTTATGTTAATTTTCGAACTATAATTGATCAATTTTTTGAACAATTTTTTTATTCATATTAAATTCAGTTTCGATTAAAGTTAGCTTCAAACTTATTATAGACATCAATTTACTTGGACTTGGATGTTTGAAAGAACAATGAGTCAATGACTGATATGGAAGAAACTTGGATCAAAATAATATTTTAACCAATAATAATCTAACACAAGGAACAACTCATTAGTAGATAATGATTATTCAATTGATGTATATTACATAATTGAATACATTTGCAAATTAGAAAATTTTAACATTATTTAGATAAATTAGATATTTAAAAAAATTCCAAAACAAAATAATTAGAAGAGACAAAGTGATAAATATGAATGTAAATGAGAGATTATTTCCATATAAATAAAATATAAAAAAGTCCTCATACAACCACTTCACAAAAATCTACTTTCAAATGGGCTATTGCTTGCAACCCCTCGACTTAAAACCACATTCAAACGGGTTGTTACTACAATCCTAATTTTAAATTATTCAAAATAACTTCTCATTCTAATCCCTCATCCAAACACACCAATAGAAACTACACTTCAAATCTAAGGACTAAAAATGTATTTTTCCCATGATTTTTTTAAACACGCATACTTCATATTGCAAGTTTTTTTAAACAAGAAACCAACTTTTCATTAAGGAGATGAAATAGGCTAAAAAAGCACAATCATCTTGTCGATACTATATTTTACACTTGAATTTGGCAAAATTCAATGTCCAACCCGTCTTCGCCTAGCTCAGCCGCCACAAATCCTTCGACCACCATTCCTCATTCACGTTTGAGTCGTCACAAACCCAGAGTTTATAGTTGAGGTTAGTAAGATATTTATAAGATAATTTGGAAGTCTAAAAGCCCTAAAAAGATAAACATTTTTGTTTGGATTCTAATATTTGGCAGCCCTGCAACGAAAGCTACAAAATTATTTTCTTTAATCGTCCTTCCGTCCTCTTTGCTACGATTCAGCTGAGTCCGACATTCATATCTTGTTCTCTTGCTTCTATTCAACTTCATGCTGGTCTCGGCTCCTGGTATCATTTAGTCTTCCTTGGGTCTTTGCTAGTACTGACAAACAAAATGTTATTTAGATGCTGCTCGGCCCCTTTTTAAACAAAAAAGCTTGATTTCTTTGGATTAATGCGGTCAAAACTCAAGAGCTTATTATATGAAATCTGGTGGGAAAGGAATCTTCATACCTTCCAAGATTTGTACCATCCTTGGCACTATAGATATGAATCAGCTTGGCTCCAATTCTCCTTGTGGGCTTCTTCTTCAAAGACTTTTGACGGGCTCTCAGTTCAGCAAATTTTTCTCAATTGGGAGACCTTCCTTATATTTTCTTTGTTTTGGCTTTAGGCTTGTTATTTTGTTGTGTATTAGCTTTAGTTTTTCTCTCTATCACTTGGGACATTCCATTTGTTTTTGTTTCTGTATTAACTACTAGAGAAGCTTTGAAGACCAGACCCATCTCTTTCGTGCTTTCCTGATTGCATCCTCTTTTTGGGATCAGATTCTTTCTGCCTTTGGTTGGTCTACACCCTTGCCTTATAGTTATAGCTTGACTGATTTGCTATCCTATCTTTAGTGTGGCCATCCTTCTGTTGATGATTTAGTTGTTCTTTGGCTCAGTTTATTGCTGCTATATTTTGGAAAATTTGGCTGGAACGGAATGGCCCTCTCTTCAGGCTTTGAAATTTTCTTTATTTGACTCTATTTCTCATTTAGCTTTGTTTTGGAGCAAAAGTTCTCAGCCTTTTCTTATTTGCTAGTTGACATTGTTTCTTATAATGCCCCTGTTAGGCCCCTAAGGATGGCAATATTGGGAATATTAGTATAATATGTATAAGTGTAAGGTAGTAATTTAGCCATTAGTGTTGATGCTTAAATAGAGAAGTAGGAGTCTTAGAAGGGTATGAAATGTATGTTTTGCTAAAGTCTTTGTAAAAGACCTTGGGAGAGTCCTACCCTCTTTAACGGCTACGGGGTTGTAACGTCCGTTATAATCTTAATATATCGTTCTTGTTTGTTATCATTCTCGGTGTTCTTTGTCCCGTGTTAGTTAAGGCAATCGGTGTCTTAACAGCCCCCTATTTGTAACTACATCTCACATCAATGAAAGTATTGTTTTTGTTGAATTATGTTAAACCACCAATCAACCTAAAAGTTGAAGCTGATGGGTTGGGGTAAATTTGATTATATCAACTAACACTCTCTCTCACTTGTGGGCTTGAAATTTGAGAAATGCCCTAGAAGGAAAATTCAAATTTAATTGGGGAGAAAATAACTTGGCAGAGATTCGAACACATGATCTCCTGCTCTGATGTCATGTTGAATTATGTTAAACCACCAATCGACCTAGAAGCTTAAGTTGATGGGTTGAGGTAGATTTTATTGTATCAACTAACGTTTTTTATAAAAAAAAATGTGATAGATTACTTGATACTTATAATCAGGCAGATTGGAAAGCTTTACGAGGTGCCCTTGTTGGCTGCTTGGCACTGATGAGGAGGAAAACAAATGTTGGTACAGTTTCTCAGAATGATGCAAAGTCTGTTGCCCAGTCATATTTTCAAAATCTTCAAGTACAATCCTTGGGACAGCATGATCGGAAAGTGAGTTAACAACTATAGGGAAGTTATGCAGATATCTGCTGGCAAATGCGTTCTAATTTTAGTAAATTTCTGGCATTCTTTGTTTTTGTTTTTGTTTGACTTTGATTTATTTATTATGACAGCTGAGTTTTGAACTTCTGGCGTGTCTGTTGGAGCATTACCCTAATGCGGTCGTTTCAATGGTACTATCTTTTTCTTGATTTCTTCCAGCCTTTTGATCATTGTCTTTTTCTGTCAGCAGTCATGAAAACCACAAGTGGTTAAAAAAGAAATGTTCACTTGATCCATTTGATCACCCACTTTTTTTTTTTGAGCTACATCACATCATAGCGTCTAGATGCTATTTCTCATGTTTTGCTGCTATGTATAACTTTTGTGCTCAACTTACTTGACCTTTTGGTTGGAGTTAGTGTTAATGAATTTCTCACTATTATCCAGGGTGATGATCTTGTATATGGAATCTGTGAAGCCATTGATGGTGAAAAAGATCCACACTGCTTAATGCTTACTTTTCACATCGTTGAGCTTGTGGCAAAGCTATTCCCAGATCCAACTGGAACACTTGCAAGTAGTTCTAGCGATCTTTTTGAATTCCTGGGTTGCTATTTTCCTATCCACTTTACACATGTAAGCTCAATGTATGCTTCTCTTGTTTGTTTTCATTTTCTTTCTTGGTCCCATGACTTCTCTCTTCTTGCGCATGATTAGTTATTACATATTTACTTATTTAGTAGTATACTTATCTCTCATCTGGGGGAGGGAAAATGATGAACCATTATTGTAGAATATATAAGAAATTGTTTGGTTTGATGTGTAATACAGTAGAATACATACAAAATTTAGGTGGGTAGAACTAGAAGAGAGCCATTGGTTTCTTAACCTTCTTGAAACCAAACCACAATAGCTAAATTGAGTGAGGATAGGGATGGAAGTGGTGATTTGAACATATTAGAAGGAAGAAAAGAGTTCTTTTAAAACAAGCTACAAAAATTTTCATTAAAGAAACGAAAAGAGTATAATGCTCAAAAGATGCAAACTCCATGGGTGAAACAATAAGCAATAAAATTTACCTAGAAAACATAGAGGCTTCCCAATTAGAAAATATATATCTTATATAGAAAAACAAGCGAAAGGCTTCGAAAGAGGAAACTTTTCATTATGAAGATGAAAAAAGTCTAATGCTTAATGTAAATATACAAACTCCCATAAGCGTGAGAGAAAACGAAGTAAAGCATAAAGGAAATAAAAACATAGAACTAGAGAACTCTAACGAGGGATTTATATAGGGGTGCCAGCCAAACCAGACCTAACCGACTAAACCGGCCAAAACCTCTAGCGCTTCGGTCTATATGGTTGGTTTCGGCTTGATAGATGGAGAAACCCAAAAGAGTTTGTCGAGCGATAAGGAATTGAGCCAATCGATTACGTACATTCTGCTCCTCATCATCATCTTCCTCTAGATTTATTTTCAATTTGCATTTTTTTTCCTTCATTTTATTTCAAAATGGAATAAATTTCTTCTTTATTCTTCCATTTTTTAAGTATGAAAAACACGCAACTCCATAAGTTGAACAAAAAGAAACTAATATAGAGATTATGAGAACATAACCACTATTGCACACAATCTTGAACAAATGGACCGAAGATAAAGTTAAGAATTTGAGAAATACCAAATGCTTGAAAATTTTGAAACTAAAGAGGAGATTTTGAAAAAAACCCAATTACCCACAGATTTGAAACTAGAGGGAAGGGAAGTTCGAGAAAAACTAATTACCCTTAACATCTGAGAGAGAGAAACTAAAATAAAGATTAAACTTTACTTTTTAATAGAGACTTAAATTTACTTTTTTGATAGATTTGATGTGCAGCGAGACTCTTGTGAGTTTTGACACATAATCTTCAAGTGAAAGTATCAAGGCAGTAGCTCCTCGGCTGCTGTGTTGGCCTAGGGACAAATGCGAGCTTAGGCTTGTTGTGTGGGAGACTAGCGTAAACAACTACCTTGAATCATAACTATTCGGCATTTCAACTGTCATTCTGGAAGTGTTGGATCCCTTTTAGGTGTATCAACCTCAACTCAAGCTTCTTCCTGCACCTCTGGCTCGACATAGGATTGTCTCCCTCCTTCCATCGGACTGGATTTGTTAGAGATTCCACAATACAATGTTATGAAAATGTAGGATACACGTTTTGTATTGTACGTTTCAAAACATAACATAGGTCAAACGTTCCAAATCGTAATTTTGAATCGTAAATAGCACGAGTCTTATGTTTCAAGGTTTGGAACGGTACGATTCACTCTTAAATCAGAACAATTCCGATTCACACACCAAAAAATATATAAAAAATGTTACCTTTTAAAGTTAGCCAACCCCGGAGAAGAAAGTTGGAGTAGGTAGGGTCGAAGAAAGAAGACAAAAAAAGTAGGGAAATGAAAAGACTCATCTGCCACAATGCATAAAAAAAAGGAAAAATTTTCTTCTTTATTAACTCTGACACATTTAACTTTACATTGATTTACACGGGAAAGTGAAGGATTGTCTTGGATTTGGGAATTTGAATAAAAATAAAAAATTGAAATTTGAAAGTGCGTTATGTAGAGATCAAGGATGATAGTCTTAGAGTTAATTTTAATAAGCAAGGTGAAATTGAGTTTGAGCTTAAAAGAAAATAAGCCCAATTTATATTCTTAATTATATATACAAATAATTTTATTTAAATTTTATTGAAAGTTAAAACATACAATACACTAAAATTTGATTTTGATACATGTCACGATTTACGAGTTAACAACCTTACCCTGATATACAAGTTCATCTCTCGAATGTGTAGCTCATGATATAATCCTTCAGATGCACAAACACTCCCTTCTTAGGATTATAAGTTGGATGTTCAACCTCCCAAGAGATGCAACTTTTTTTTCCTGTATTGTCTTATTGTAAAGTAGACTTGGAATTTGACCCACAACCTCTGTAACACTTTCATTTTATCAATTAAGATGCTTTTGTTTCTTATAACACAATGAAAGAGAGAGAAACATAAAAAATGTTTTAAAAGACATTCTTTGTATCTACAAACCAGTGGGAGAACCTGGATTTCTAACAATTATGGATCACTGAAAAGTATGTTAGAATGAGTTTCGATATGAGAATTTAAATGGATACTGCATAAAGTTTTGTGATGGTTAGTTTTCTTTTTCTCGGTACTTTGATGGGTGTGTATGTATTATGTCCATATTTCGAAAAACTCCCTTCTTTTAACTCAACAACAATTGGGAGTGTGAAATTTGAACCTTAAATCTCTTAATACTAGGTCATTATACCAGTAAAGCTATGCTCTTGCTGGCGTTTTCTCTCTTTCTTGCTTGCAAGTTAATAATGTTCTCCATGCCATTATTTTCCAGGGAAAAGAGGAGGATGTAGATGTAGGAAGGAATGATATTTCACAGGCACTTATGGTAATGCTATTGTGCAAGGACGTCATTTTACTACTCACAATATAATTTTAGTTCTTCATTGTTACCAAAGATTTTGTTCAGGAAAAATTGAATTTTAGTAATACTAATAACATTCTAGAAGTTCGGGAGTGCTGTTTTGGTAAGTGGGTGTTGGCAGATTTTAGTGATGCCAGCGTAGAACTTCAGCAAAGTTCTTAAACTTTTGGTTATGTGGAATTAATTAGCTGCCTATGTTGTGTTTTGTTTATTATCTGAAGCAGCATTTAGCATAATCTAGGTAATGTGAAAAGCCAGGTTGATATATATAAAGTCAAACTAGCATTTAGCATTTAACTGGCTATGAAAAGTTTGTTTCTGATTATAAAAAAACATAAAATTAGACTTGATATATTTGTTAGTACCATAGGTATTATTAATATTACCATTATTTTGAATAAGACATAGATACTGAAGTTTGTTCTTATACGTTAAGTCAGTTACATGTTTTTCTATATCTGTTCCTTTAACATAATTGCATGTTTAAAAAAAAAAAAAGATTTTCTACATTGCATGATGAATTTTGTATAATATTTGTAATCTTTTAGTGCACATTATTTGACTTGATTGCACTTGTAATATGACTCTGCAGATTGCCTTCTCATCTACCCCTCTCTTTGAGCCATTTGCAATTCCTTTGCTTCTTGAGAAACTTTCTTCTTCATTGCCGCTAGCAAAGGTCTGTTTAAATTTCTCTATTTACTTGATTTAGTAATTTCCTATTATGTAGGGAATTTTTTTTTTTAATTTCCCAAGCTGTAGAAAATAACTTAAATCATTGCAGATTGATTCTTTGAAGTACCTAAGCGATTGCACAGTAAAATATGGAGCAGATAGAATGGAAAAGCATAGTGCAGCTATTTGGTCCTCAGTAAAGGAGATCATATTTACATCAATAGGGCAACCTTCTTTGTCCATTAACTTAGAATCATTAAGTAGTCCTAGCTCTCAAGGGAATGAAATGACAACAGAAGCTCTAAGACTCCTGCAGAAGATGGTCGTGGGAAGTAATGGATTATTTTTAAGATTAATTATCAATGATGAAGATATAAAGGATATTTTCAACATCCTAAATATTTATACATGTTACAATGACTTCCCTCTGCCTAGCAGGCAGAGTCTAAATGCAGTCGGTCATATTCTTTACAAGTCAGCAAATGCATCTATTTCTTCCTGTGATCATGTGTTTGAAAGTTTCTTCCCTCGTTTGCTGGATATTGTGGGTATTTCTGTGGATCAGCCTCATAATAACAAAATTTCTCCCTCAACGAATTTTAATTTTGGGGCCCTCTATCTCTGTATTGAACTTCTTGCAGCTTGCAGAGATCTGATTGCAAGCTCTGATGAACACATATGCTCTGTTAAAGAGAAATCATATGGCATGCTTCAAACTTTTTCATGTTCAATTGTTAATCTCCTCAATTCTATCTTTCCAGCAATTGTTAAGAAGGACCTGCATGATGCTGAGTTCTACTGTGCAGGTATCTTCTTGTGAGGTGTTTTCCTTGAATAATGGCGTCTGCCTGAAAATTTGCTATTCTAAGCAAATATCTGAGTGCAGTGCTGAGTACCTTTGTTTTTATAATGAGGTGTGTGTCCGAGTAATACACACACATACATGTGACATGTCTCATCTTTTTAATCAACAAGTTAATGTCACAGCTCTCAACAAAGTTAAGCTCAAGTAGTTGTTCATTTATTTCTCTTTGTGTTTGTTGAAGAAATAGAATGAATTTCAATTTCTCACAGGAGCTGAAGTTTGCTGTTTTTTCAATTTTCCATTTATCTCTCCCAAACAATTTGTTTAACGATTTCTTTTTGTCTCACTCAATATAGCATTGTCTGAGTGGTTTAAATTTAAGGTTGATTAATTATCTTTCCAAATCCAAGATTAATTAATTAGAATGCCGTGGCTGAAGTTCGACATCATGTGCAGTAAAAGGCTTGCAGAATCTGGCAACATTCCCTGTAGGGTCTTCACCAGTATCAAAAGTCATATTTGAGGATATTTTGTTGGGACTTGTGTCATTTATAACAGTGAACTTCAAAGTTGCATCGCTGTGGAATCATGCGTTGAAGGCATTACAGCATATTGGTTCATTTGTTGACAATTATCACGGGTCTCTGGAATCGCAAAGTTACATGCATGTTGTTGTTGAAAAGATTGCATCAATGTTCTCTCTTCATGATGAAACCTTGCCATTGACGATTAAACTTGAACTGGCATTGGACATTGGTAGAACTGGACGGAGTTATATGCTGAAAATTGTTCAGGGGATTGAAGATGCAACATTCTTCCATTTATCTGAGGTTTATGTGTTAAAATATCAATAATCTTCATTTTATGCTAGATAATCCTCATTTGCATCATTCGATGTTCCCAGTTTCACAAATGTTTTTTCTTACATTTATAGTTTTCCTTCAATACATGACCGATACCGATTCATCTATTCATGTCTAATTAGTTTTTATGGCTGTTCAGCCATTTCATCCTAATAGGATATGTTTCCCCTTCTCTTCGAGTCTTGATGAAACAAAAGTAACAAATATCAGAAAAAACGCCCAACAGACTATAATTTCTGAATGTTCTTTAATATTGTAATACACTTGGGGTGTGTTTGGGGTAGGGGAATGAGAATGATTAAGGGGGGAATGAAAATTAGGGGGAGAATAGAAAAGAGAATGATTATAGGTAGAAAGATTGTTTGTGTTTGGGTCGAAGGGAATGGATTTTTTTCTTGGATAAGAAACAGTTTCATTATAATACGAAGGGAATGGTTATTGAGAAAATAAAACAATGAGTATGATACGAGTAAGAAATTGTTATGGGGAAGATACAAAGTTGTTATGAGAATAATAAAAAGTAATTAAAATGAGAATAAAAAAGGTGATTTTGAGAAAATGCAATTATGGAGAGAACATCGGGAATAATTTTCATTCCCGTTCTCCCCCATTTAATCCCCTTCCCACAAGGCCACAGCACCCCCTTAATATTTTCATTTCTCTAGATGAAACAATAGCACGTGCTCCAACAGACAGATAATTTCTAGCTATTCTTTAATAGTTTTGAGGTTACTCTTCTCTGTTTTCTGAATCTCTTTGAAAGAAAAATGCTTATAATCAGATAATGCACCAAAGAAAGAACTTCGTTGGGATTTCAAGGAATGTCAGAGCTCTCTTTTTTGCTGTTTTTAGTTATGTAGTTTTTCCATTACCCTCAATTCTGAGTTAATTATCCCAATTTTCATTTTTCTAATGGACTTTGCACATTCTATTTATTTAGGTCTATGGCAATTCAAAGTCAGTCGAGATTTTATTGTCTCTGTTGGATTGTTACTCGACCAAAGTTCTTCCATGGTATATGGACTATTATATTCTTTTACATCTTTTGTGTGGAAACATTACAATTATCTTAATTCTTGTATTTTCTTTCCTGTGTTTCTCTACAATCAAGGCAATTCATCTTTATGTTGAAAAATGTTATTAAAAATCTAGGAACCCTGCCGTGTTTTGAGCTTACGGAGTCTTTGTCTCTCATTAGAAATGTGAGGAGTTTTTAACACATTTATATAATATGTGGGCTACTCCCCTCACTACCGATTAGTTTTGAGGTGGATATTCACACTATCTAATATGGTATCAGAGCTAGAGATCCTGAGTTTGAATTTGTGGCAGGTCGTTTCCTCTCTATTTAAAATTAAATTCCACTTGTAGGGTACTTATCAAATTTCTAACCTCAAGTGAAGGAGAGTGTTAGTTGATATAATTAAATTTATCCTGACCTATGAGCTTAAACTTTTGGGTTGATTAGTGACTTAACATATCAGCTAAGAATAAAGAGGAATTGGAGGAAGTTAGTTCACGTAGTAAAAACCCAGTCAGGCTTGGGATCAAGGATCCAGGAGGACTTGACAGTTCTACACACAATTACTCTACTTTTCTTTCTACCCTGCCTTTAAAGAGCTCTGTGCGAAATCAAGGATCTAGGAGGACTGGTAATTCTACAATCAAGTACTCCTCTTTCTTCCCTGCCTTTGTAGAGCTCTGGCTGAAGCAGACAAGTTTTTAGTTTACAGATCATATTAATATGATCTTGTCTCCATAGTTGATCCTCTTCGAATTGTGTAACTGTAAAAGATCTTGGCTGCAGCCATGTTATCAGTTTTTTTTTTTTTTTTTTTTTTTGTATTGGAATTATTTTGATGAGATTTGTATCTTTTATTCTATTTTTTGTTTGACGTTTAATCTTTCTTTTTCTATTTTTTTCTTGTTATCAATGTGATGCATACACTTATTTATGATGGTGTAGGCTTGATGAGGTTGGAGGTTTTGAGGAAGTCATATTACGAATTGCATTAAACATTTGGGATCAGATTGAAAGATCTTTAGTTTTTAGCGCTATGATGGATAAAGTGAGCAAAACTTTTATTCTCTGTTTTATTCGTTGTCAATTCATTACGTGTAATTTTCCTTGTTAGACAAAAAAGTTATATGAAATGATACTTTTCGTATCAAAACTAATTACTAAAAAATATCGAGACTAATCAGAAAAGTTGATTTCATTTTTAAGCTTTTTACTGAAATAGTAACCTTTTTTCTTGTATTTAATGAATTCAGGTGCTTCTAGATGCCACCATGTTGGCTATGAAATTCTCTGTTCGAAGTTGCTCAAAGGAGAGCCAGAACGTTGTAATCCAAAAGGCATTTGATGTATTATTAACCAGCAATTTTTCTCCTTTAAAAGTACCATCTTTTACAACACCAGTTCATATGGAGGGCTTACAGCTTCTGCAGGAGAAAGATAGTCCTCTTTGTAGAGATAAATGGATTCTTTCATTATTTGCATCAGTCATTATAGCACTTCGTCCCCAAACACATGTTCCAGATGTTAGATCAGTAATGCATTTGCTTATGTTTTCCATAACCTGGGGCTGCATACCAGCTGCACAGGCCTTGGGTTCTATGATCAATAAATTGAGTCTGAAATCAGATAAAGTAGATGTCTCAAGTTATGTTTCATTGGAAGAAGCAATTGACATTATTTTCAAAACCAAATTTAGGGGCTTCCATAACGAAAGTTCTTGTGATGGCAGTGAAATATTTCTCACTGATTTATGCTCTAGCATTGAAAAAATCTCTTTGCTTCAAGTTCATGTTGTGGTTGGATTATCATGGATTGGAAAAGGTTTGCTTCTTTGTGGTCATGAAAAGGTACGAGATATAACCATGGTTTTATTGGAGTGCTTACTATCAAAAAGCAGAACAGATGCCTCACCCTCGCAGAAGATTATACTGGAAAAAGATTGTGTGTCGAACTTAGACGTTGCAGTAATGAAGGGTGCAGCAGATGCATTTCTAATTCTTATGAGTGATTCTGAAGCTTGTTTGAACCGTAAATTCCATGCAATAGTACGGCCACTTTATAAGCAGCGTTTTTTCTCTACCATGATGCCTATTTTCCAGTCTCTAGTAAGAAAATCAGATACACCACTTTCTCGGTAGGCATTTATTTTTTATTCTAGTGGAAAATTTTATATATATATATATATATATTTTTTTTTTTTTCTTTTTTTCTTTTTCTAATGAGCATATTGCATGAGTTTTTGGTAGCCATGTTCTGATATGCCCGCTTTATATTTCAGATATATGTTGTTCAAGGCATTTGCACATGTTATATCTGATACTCCACTCACTGCTATATTGAGTGATGCAAAAAAGGTTAACTTCAATGTTTACAGAAAGTAGATACTGGGTTTGTTTGTGCTACTGTTACTACAGCCCAGCTTTCTTTTTACAACTAACACATAAATTTAATTACAGTATCATATCAATTTTCGCAGCTTATTCCTATGCTACTGGATGGCTTGTTAACATTAAGTGTGAACGTCTATGATAAGGATGTGATTTATGGCCTTCTTCTTGTTTTATCAGGGATCTTAATGGATAGAAATGGTAAGGTTCTGATTTATTTCCATGCTTAAGTCTTTCTTTTCATTTTTGCATAATTTTATTCTATTTTGCACATTAACATGTTAGTTTTTTGTGCAAACTGGTACTCTGTAGTCTGTCGTTTGCTCCTTGGTCATTACAAATAGCAATGACATTTAAACATCATGGGTTGCCCTACAAATTTATTTCCTGCAAGTTTCCTTGACAACTAAATTTAGTAAGGTCAGACAGTGTCCCGTGAAATAAGTCAGAGGTGTGCATAAGGTGACCAAGATATTTAAGGAGGTGCAAGAAGTAGTTAGCAATCACATTTTTTAATAATTATTGATGCTCATTTGTTGTCAAGTCATGGTGTTCACTTACCAAAGATTTAAAACCCTACCAGTTATTTTGACAACCAAATGCAGCAGTAGGGTAAGTTGTTTTTTCAGAGGTTAGTTGAAGTGTGCGCAAGTATGCGCGACACGCACGGTTATTAAAAGAAAAAGTTGAGCATGGCCCACTTTTACCCTGATAGAGAATTTGTGAAGGACCCATTTGTGGGACTTGGATCAAATGTAATCTGAAATTTTTTTGTTAGGTTCCCATGTATGGAAAGGAGTTGAGGGAGTGGCGTCAGAGTATTATGTTCTATTTGTATCCAAGTGATGTAAGTAACTGATGGGTTCGAAAGAAAAACTCGAGGGGGAAAAGATTGAGGTCAGGGCAGCTTTACTAGTGTAATAGTATGCTCAATAAATAATCATGAGGAGCTCAGGGTACCTCTGACAGCTTCCAGTCACACTTTGACGTGAGTTTCAATCTCTCGGTCTGGAATCTGGATATTTACGTTGTGTTCATTAAATAACCATGAGTTCCATTAAGTTGCTCGCGTCTTTTTCTTCCCCAATAATGCCAAATAATGCCAGTGCAAGAGGAAAGTTCGTTAAAAGGAAAGGAGAGATAAGAAGTTAGGGAAAAACAATACTAATATAGCCATGAGTTCTCACTAGTGAGTCTTTACATTTTTGGGAACATATGGACCTACATAAACAACTTCTATTCTGTCAAGCTTTGGTGTCAAACTCAACAGATTCCTTGATCCAGTTCTAAGGGCATCTGCTCATCTGCTCATCTGCTGCAGGACAAGAAGCTGTCGCAGAGAATGCGCATAAAATTGTTGATTGCCTTGCTGGACTTGCTGCCTTTTCTCATATGATGGTATGTATTCATTTTCTTGATCAGTCTTTTATTGTGTATATTGCAATGCAGCCGTTATTACTGGACTGTTGATATCCTTCTGACATATAAATGTTTTTTTTTGTTTGGTTCTCTGAAATACTTCGAGTAAGGCATCTGGTTTCCTCTATCTGCCCTTTGCTTTCACATTTACCGATCTCTTCTTAGTTGTGTGATATCTCATAGATTCATACTCTTCCTTGGGGCCAAGTATACATGATTTAGTATTTTGTATCATCTAAATTTCCTCTGTAGGTTTGAAGTTTCTCACCTCCCCCTAACCC
>JBBMEG010000002.1:6760574-6788420 GCA_037832605.1 Cyclanthera cordifolia
TTGAGTTTTTTCCCCCCCCCCCAACCCCCCCCCCCCCCCCCCCTCCCCAAAAAAAAAAAAAAACTAGTACGGTGTGTTACCATTTGGTAAATAGCAATTATGCTAGTACATTACAGTATTATACTAAAGCCTGAAGGAGATTCATTGTTCAGCTTGTAAGAGAAACTGCAATTCAGTGCCTTGTTGCTGTGTCAGAGCTGCCCCATACAAGGATATACCCCATGAGAAAACAGGTAACCAAAGATTATTTCTTGCAATCAGTAATTCTCAATTTGCACTTTCTTTTCTGCTTATGATGCTGAATAATATCCTGCCGTTTTCAGGTTCTACAGGCAATATCAAAAGCTCTTGATGATCCAAAGAGAGCTGTTCGACTTGAAGCTGTCAGAGGTCGACAAGCATGGTAAGTGTCATGAACATATTACTACTAATTAACGAAAACACCAAATTGTGCTTAATTCCTTTTATAATTTCACCAACAGGGCCTCAAGTGCATCAAGAAGTCTTCATTTCTGATGGTCTATTGCAAGCAATTTTCCTGTTGTGACACGGCTGCTGCATGCTGTGAGATTGGCAAGGTTGGCGGCTGAGCACATTTGAAGGTTATCGATTTAAAGTATATTTTGACTCATTGTACATGCGTTCTGATGAGTTTTTCCTAGAGTTGGTTGATTCATTTTTTGCTACTAAGAAAGCTGTATGAACATAATTCTGGAAAAAAGAAACGTTAGTATAAGAGTATATAGGACTTTGGACATGATGGTGAGTACATTAAATGTCTTGAACTATGTTCTCTAAATAAATGTATTTTATATTTTATATTGAACTGTGATTGTGATTAAGCCCTGTGATGTATTAGGATTTTATGAAAGATTGTACTTTAAACTCTTTTAATGCATATTTGTATTTTCTCTCTTGATAAAATAGAGAAAAATGTTCATGATTGTAACTAATAACTTTAGTGAATTACATAAATTTATTCTCTGTTTTGTTATACGTTAGGGTTTTTTACAACTCATTCGTGGCAAACTCGACCAGGATTATTATGAACAAGATAATTAACTGAGAAAAAAATGCAAGCAATCAGGCCAGTTTGCTGTAACGTAAGCTGAGATTGCATTCAGCAACAGAGTATCCTCTACTGTCAAAGATACAAAAAAAAAAAGAAAAAGTTTATGATAAAGTACAATTGTTATTATCCAATTACAAGTACAAGAACCATCCACAAGAGAACTGTTTGCCCATGTAAAACAATACTTTCAACTGCTCAACATCATTACATCAAAACTTCTAGAAAGTGTGATTATCTAATTTTCTGCCTTAGTCAGATTTCATTTTTCCTGCGGCCTCCAAGAGAAACTATACATATCAAATTGATAAACTCAAAGCATACAATTACTTCAGTTTATGTAGCAATAGACATGTAAAGTACACACTCAACGTAGTATGGAATATCTGGTGATAGAATTTTTCACGAACCCGTGTTGCATCTTTGCCCAAAGCTATTTACTGATCGTTTGTACAGAGAAAATCAATCAGACATTTCAACTTCAGCTCCACTGTATTGATCCATGTCTTCGTGCCTATGGTGTTTATGTGATCTTCCAAGTCCATATTCATTATCGGATCCTCTTTTCAAGTTCGAGTAAACCTGATCGCACCATCGAGTTAGAATTGCCAACCAACCGTAAAATAAAGTCACAAAAAAAGAAAGTTAGTAAAACTACACCTCTGGATCCTTAACTTCCAGAGTTGCAACAGTTGATCTCCTCCTAACTGTGACTCTTGCAGGTGCAGGAAAATGTTCAACCTCATCACTTGATCTTCCTTCTCTAGCCCTCTTTTTTCTCAGAACAAGCTTTGTAGGAAGTGGCTATTGTTGAAATTGAACAGATTTGGAAGTTAACACCTAGGGGATGTTTGGATTGAGTATTTAGGAGTATTAACTAAATACTCAAAAAAACTACATTCAAACGTGTTTTTGACCGTAATTAAAATTTCTAAATACTCAAAATAAATCCTCACTCTAAATACTCTAAAAAACTACGTCCAAAAAGCTTTTAACTACAATCATTACTTCTAAATGCTCAAAATAAATTCTTATTCTAAATACTCTTAAAATCTCAAATCCAAACATCCTCTAAAAACAGGAACAAGTCTTGTGTACATGTGTACTATCGAAATTGTAAAGAGGTTGAAGAAAGTATGAGTACCACGTAATGAGCTTCTGCATCATCAAAGGAAACAAGATATGTAGTGGGATCATCCACATTATCACCACGTACCTGTTCTAATTGTCATCAGAAATCTCACCTAACCTGGGGTTAACTAAATTACTAATTTAAAAGTCTGCACTTACATCCCAATGGTACTCACGAACCCAGGAATATGAAACATCTTCTTGTTCATCGTAGATATCTTTTGACAACTGAATCAAAACAAAAAGGATAAAAATAATCTTTTTAACATTTCCTCGGTAGATTAACATTATTTTGTATGATGTAGTTTTTTCATGTAAATGAAGCCAAAAAAGATGGAGGCGTTGATAATATTTGCCTCGGTAAATTACACCATGTTTTCAATCTTCCTTTTGTTTCTGCCTTCTGGAGAGGGAACAAGAATGCTAAGACTTATAGTACTACCAACAACATTTGGTTTTGACATTTGACAACATAAGGAAAAAAAGAGAAATATAGTACCAACAGATATGCTTCAGTGGATTAATATATAGCATAGTAACCAAGAGGTAATAAGTTCAAATCTTTTATCCCGAATGTTGTTGAATAAGAAAGGCCAATGAACTGTAATATATACAATACATTGACTAACCTCATCGGGAGAAGGAACCATGTATGCTAGAAATTTCTCAGGTTTTGTAGGATCGGAGCCTGTTGCCATATAGCTTTTCATTATTGCCTAGTAAGGACAAACAAATATAGTTAGAACTAACTAATTCATACTGCAGGTTAAATACAATTTCAGCAGCGAAGAGTTGCTTCTCCCATCTTGGAAAAACTTTTTCTTTCCAAGTTCATCATTGGTATGATACTAAAGATTAGGAGTTTTACAGAATGTTTAAGACTCAAATTTGGGGTTCTTTAAGCTGGCCCATTTGCAACTTGAACATTTGGATAAGGTCCAAGTACGACCCAACCCTACCCAATCTATCCCATAAAAACCTTTGCCAGAATTAGAAGTATCTAACAATGCCCTAATAAAATTTCCATATTCGTAGCATCAAATCAATAACCTCAAGAACTGACCTGTGATTCATGAGCTTCACGAATGGATTGGTTTAACTTGTTAAAAGTCTCTGAATCAGCCGTGGGAGCACTATCAAACGCTACCACAACAAATGGATCTTCATACCTGATGCAATAGAAATATTTTTTTGAATAAGAAACTACTTGATCAAGAAATGAATTATACGGCAAACAAACTTCCTCCAGTAGGTACAATTCAAAGCAATGCCAAAATTACAGGAGAGCTATTATCAGAGACTGTAATGTTGCATTGCAAGCATTCAAATAGAAACCTCAAATACCATAGATTGCACTGGAAGAGATAAGACCTTTTGGGAAACGACTCTAGTGTGTACATGAAAATATCCATTGCCAATAGAAGAAAAAAGAATGCAACCTAATTGGCATCTAGATCCTAACGTTGTATTGTAGCCTCGCCGAAAAGTGGAAATAGTCCTTGCAAACTACAATAACTATTCTACTTTATCAACCAAATTCACAATTAAGGATTGAACTATTTTGTACCTATCAAAATCAGGTAGAAGAGGTAAAACCTCTACAGGATATAAATTCTTATTAGTTGCATGAACAGGACGTGACTTGCATGCCTCAAATGACGCCTCAATTTCCTTAATTTTCCTTTCCCTGTATAATATAAAGACCATTAAGTAAAGAACAACAAAAACACACAACATATAGCTGTGGTATACTTGTTTTTTAAATCCTCTCTTTAAGTTAAAAGACAAACCTATTATTGAGGTTCCCAAGAATATTACGTCCTCCCTTCATTTCTCGCAGTTCTTTAGCTTGTTTTTCAGTTAAAGACTGATGATGCAATCTTGTTAACACCAACCTACTACATCAAAATTAATGATATCAAAGAACACTAATATCGATACCTGTTTTGTTGATTCAATGCTAAGAGGAGAAATGTATTGTGTCTTAACCAGCCAGGCAACACCTTTATCAGTAGGACGATCTTTCCTTTTTATACCATCCTTCTTAACTGGTGTTTTTAATGCATCATCTAGCAATAATTCCTCATCTTCAGGAGCAAGGAGTGTTCTAACACTAGAAGGGCTATTAAACATATACATAGAGGTCACGGATATATAAACAAAGATATACATAGAGGAAAGTTAGAATAATGGAATACAAAGAAGAGTCATGTTGTAAAGATATTTATGTAGTCCATACTTGTATACACTGAGATCGAGCAAATCGAGAGGTATTCCAAGATCTGGCTCGACATAAAGCTGAGGTTTGTAAGTTTTCTCAAGCGAAGTGATTGTATATCTTGTATAGCTGCAACATCCCAAAAAATAGAAGATGCCACCTCATATTACTTAACTCAAACCTATTTGTAAGATAATAAAGATAAGAAGCACTGTAAGACTTAGAAACTTCACAATTTAAAGTGGAAACAACTTAATACAGCCTAAATACATAATACAGCTCCAAGAATTTTACGCACAATGTCTTGCAAGTAATGCTGTTGCATAGAAGAATAAATCCGAGTGCTAAACTGCAGATAATTCTGAACTACATTTTCCCAACAATTTAAAAGAAAGCAACAGAATGCAAACCCAACTTCTCGAGATTCACTATATTAAACAACGAGCAAATACATCTAATTTAAGCATTTTGAGAACTTCAATATCATAATCAGTAGCTCAACATACCTTTTCTATTTCTTTTATGTCATGCAAGTCAATTAGTTTTGACTGTTCTTTCGTTGCTCAATATCACAACAATGATAATGTTTTAACCAGCAAAATGAGGGGGCATGATGAAGGGGAGAAAATCAATAATGGAGAAGCACCCCATACATCAGCAGACAACAGTTGAAGGGAAAAGAAAATAATGCATACTGATCTTTCTCTTTCCGTAAAGACATGAGCTTTGGCTGAGCACTTGTATCTGGTAGCTCGTTCCGAAATCTTCGAGATGCATGGAAGTCAAAGTACAGAATCAGTAGCCATAAAATTCATATATTCATGGAAGCATGCACCCGAGAAACATGAAATATTATTTCTACCAAAAGAAAACATTAGTAGGGGCATTAATCAATGGTTTCTATTAGGATATTACAGGCACGGATCAATGGATAGAAAACTAGGAATATATGAACTCACAATCCCCTAATAGGAGAACGAAATGCTATTTTTTTTCTTTTTTTTGTTAGAGTTCAACCACAATTGGGGTGGAAAAGGAGAACAAAGTGCTATTGTGTAATTGAAGATATGTATCATTGAGTACAAGGAACGAAAAGATTGCAACAATAATATACTAGGAATAAATGGGCAACTGGGCATCCTCAAAAATTAAACGAAATATTAGTATGCATCAATTCTAGGAAAATTTCAGACTCAAACCAGATTGTTATAATGATACATATCTACATACTCACTTCAACTTGCACAAAAATGTTGTTGGCTTCTTCAACCTATTTTCTATCCTCTCACCACTAAGAAAGGGAGTGGCCCTCCTCTCCCCCATCCGAGGCCCAACAATTGATCCATGCCCTTTCCCAGTAGTTAACATGTGGGTTTTTTGCAGAGTAGTGTTTTGGGATTCTTTTAGATGATGTCTATGCCTCTCATCTTGCCTTTGTTTCTCAAACTCTCTCTTTTTTCTCATTCTTTTCTCATCCTCCGTCTCCACTCTCCCTGAAAGTCCGTTTACTTTCTTAGGAGGAACTGTTGGAACAGAGCGCCTCTGGTGTTTATCGTGATTTGAATTGTCACGTTGCTTGCCGAATGACGAATCCTTTGGATCCCCTTTATCTCGCCGGTGTGCTCCAATGCTTATACCTTTCCCTTTTTGTTGAGGCACTGGAGGAGGGGGTGGAGAATTTGGGGGTGGAGGTGGCGGGAATGAGGAGCTCGGTGGTGGAGATGAGGGCGGAGGCGGTGGCGGAATTGGCTGCGAAGGCCCTGGTGATGGTGGGGGTGGAGGATAGGAAGAATCCGGAGGAGGAGGAGGCGGCGGTTGTGGTGCATAAGGATACGACGGATGAGGAGGTGCAGGGTGGTGGCTTCTTGGCGGACCATAATGTTGCTGGTGGTAGTTAGAACTTTGATGAACATGGCTGTAATTTTGGGGATACGATGAAGAAGATGAAGCAGGAGGAACAGACCCATCACCGCCATAACTACTCCAATTCTGATTAAACTGAATACCTCCTCCTCCTCGCTGTTGCACTGGTGGAGGTGGAATCGGATTTTGACCTGGTGAAGGACCGAACGACGATTGAGGAGGATATGGCCGGTAAGAAGCCATGGCTATATCTCCCCCAATACTATGGATCAAACAGAACCCTTAAATACAGAAAATCGCGAAATCACCACCAAGTTCAAGCTCGATAGGATTTTGCGGCTATTGATCGAAAATCCTCCACCTAATCAAGAAAAATCTTCAAAAAAAAATCCTAGCTAAGTACACGAATCTAGAAATCAGAGAAACGGAATTAACAGAAGAAGGCGACGACGGAGGAATTGAAAAGATGAATGGAAATTGACCGGCGGAGTAGGCCGGAAGAGACGCTGCAGTCGGAATCGATGCTATGAAAACCCTAGCTCAAAAAAAGAAGAAGAGAGGAGCTGGAACTACAGGGGAAGGTTTTAGAGAGAGAGGAAGAAGAAAGTAGGAGAAAGAGCTTTGAATTTGCAAGTGCAATGGAGGGGCGGCCTACGTGAACCGACCAACCTATCTGTTACGTCACGCTCTTTTTCTTAAATCTCGCTCCTTTTTTTCCTTTTTTCTTTTATTTTATTTTATTTCATTTTAACTATATATAGGGGGTGTTGTTTTTAATGATTCGATTCTTTGCAAAATTATGATTGACGATTGTGAGCGATTAGAAATTTTTTTTTTTGAATGATTATAAAAAAAAAATTTTGCCAAGTAACTATAAAACCTTCTTTTCAATAGCTCCTTAAAAACTTCAAACCAATCTCGGTGAGAGTATTTATAATTATAATTTAGAATGATAAATTATTCTGCAAGAATTAGTGACGCGTTGATAATTGCAAAAAAAAACTTGCTTGTATGTAAATTTTTGTTGATGAGTGACAATAATTTGTTTGAATATAATCTCTCATTTTAATTAATATTTGTTAGTTTGTTTTTTCTAATGGTTTTGTTTTTGAATATTTTTTGAACATCTAATTTATTTAAATAATGTTACAAAATTATAATTTGCAAATGTTTTCATTTATATAATATAATTGAATAATCATTAGATATTTATTGGGTAGTTTATCATTGTTTGACTATTGTTTGTTAAAATGTAGATTGATATTATTATAAATTTGAAGGTAACTTTTATAGAAACTAAATTTAATTATAGTTTGTTATCAATAATAACTTTATCCATTTAAAGTTGAAGTTAAAAACTCAACGTAAAAAAAAACTTAAATATGATAAAATAGAAAATTGTTACAAAAAAAAAGCGGTAAATTTAAAGTTACAACAGAAGTATGGTTAGAATTAAAAAAAAAAAACATGAAAAAAAAGTTAGACTTTAATAAAAAAAATTAAATCATATAATAAAATTTTGGTTAAAATATTATTTTAGTTTATATATTTTGAGAATAAACATTTAAATATTTAATTTTATTTTTTAGAGTTTCAATTTTGTTCTATTTGACTATAAATTTCAAATTAACCAATTTTAGTCTCTAAACTTAAAAATGAATAATAATATCCGTATTGATTAAAGTAGGAATAGTTTGATTATTTCACATTAAAGTAGGAATAATAATACATGCTACATAGGTGTTTTTTTTTTTTTTTTTTTGCATGAATAGTTCCCAATATGTGTGTGATAAACATTTTTATAAGCGTCACCAAAATAGCTCAATTATCACTTAAGCGGGTTTCTAACATGGGCTTCTGCGATATAGACAGCCCAAGTAAGAATTAAGGATCGTAAGGCCCAAACAATTGTATAAAGGAACGAAAACTTTTACTAAAATTGCACTCACGAAACGAAACAAAACAAAACAAAAGCAACCTTATAGCCCCAATCATAATTAGAGTTTACATTACATAATTAAAAGCTAACATATAATTTTCCAGTCACATCTTGCCACATCAGCTTTGTCGTTCAGTTGTCAACCATGTATGTTTATTTGGGCCGACATGCAGATTCAGTGGGCCCAGTTTGTCTTGCAAGCTGAATTAGACAACCAAAGTTCAATGTCACCTAATCAATTATAATGAAAAAGAAAAGTAACAAAGTGAAAGAATTGAGCTTTTATAAGAACCTGAAAATAGGCTTCAAGCTTCTTTCTCAGAGTTGTATATTCTTTCTTCAGTTGTTGGAATGTCCTCAAACATCTGTTTTTTTTTTTTTTTTTCATTACAATAATTGATAAATAAACAATTAATTAACCATACTCAGAAAGGAAATATTCATTCTTGTAAGTAATTAATTAATGATGACAGAATCAGATAATTCAATAATCAATAGTTGATATTATCCAAATCTCACAAGCTCTTAAATCGTTTAATTTATGGTGGGTTTCATATAACTTTTTTTAGAAATATAATAATCACTTATAAAAAGTGTGAACCCAAACCTTTTTCAAAAGTACTTTTTTAGAATTTATAAAAGTATTTTGAATTAAATTTAAAATACCATTTAGTCTCTCTGCTTTATACTCCAAAAAAATGAAATAGAATTAGTCCATTTAATGTAAAAAAAGAAAAGAAAAGAAAAGAAAAAAAAAAGTGAAAATATTTCTAAAATTTATTAAAAGAGGGTTAGAAGAGAGTAAAGTACAAAAACCAAAATCATATTTTACCCTGATATGTATAGCTAAAAAAACAAAATTAGAAAATTATTTTTAATTAGTAAAAAAAAAAAGACCATGCAGTATAACCATTACTGACCAACCTCAACAAGTTTCAAAAACACTCTTGTGGACACCACACAATTTTTTTTTTTTTTTTTTTTTTTTTGAAGAAAAAAACACAAAACAAAAATATGTGGTGCATATTAGGAGCATTTTCCATGTATAAAGTGAGCATGCTAAGTAATAATGTATTCAATTCCTAAGCCTTACTTACATGGCATGCATGCATGCATGCAAAACTGAACCATACATCTCTTAAGCCCATGTTGCTTTTTGCTTTTAAAGTTTGAAACTGATAATTTCCCAAAAAAAAGTATTATTTAACTAAATGCAGGAGAAGGAAAAAGGGATCGATTAATCCCAGCCGTCCACGTTGATGTGAAATGAAACCACAATATGCAAGGGGAATAAGAAGAAAGATAAGTATGATTGGATATTTACCCTTCTCCACTTCCTGCCCTGCAATATTCCCTCAGCTGCGTGCACTCGGCTTTCACCTTTTTGGCTCCGATACTGAACCCATTACAAAAGAACATGAATGTGTTTTAAACAGGGGAGATTTTTTTAACATATTTACTGCCTATTGAATTAGATTTGCATTCAAATTCCTTTTTCATATTAGACTAAAAACTCATGGATAACCCTTAGTTTCGTCTCAAAATCAATCAATAATAAGAGAAGCAGTAAAATCTTCGATCATGTCAGTGAATCATGACTGCCTCTCTTTTAACATTTTAAAAAACGTTTACGTTGTTTTGAAGAAGATTTTTTTTTTACCCAGTTCAAATATTTAGGTTACCTTGAGCTACTTCCTTTAAACTGGTGCATAAGGGCATCCAACTTGTTGAAGTCAAGAGGGCTCTTTTGTCTGCATTTATGAAAATTCTGAAGATTAATCAACGGACAAAGCTAAGTTTTGGAAACAGAAAAAGAAAGAAAGAAAGAAGAAAAGAGAAATGCATACAGTGCTTGCTCTATGTTGAGGATCAGTCTGGATGAGTCTCGGTAGTATAATGTAACAATTTCCTCGACAAAGTTTGGGTTAGCATCATCTTGCAGTTCTTCCAACTGCACAAACTGTTCATCCAAAAATCCCTGCACAATGGCCAGCCAAATTTGATGTCAATTCTCCCCTTACAAATGCTTTATATAGAATTGAAAAGAAACAGAACAAAGCATTTGATAGACTAACACAAAAGAGTGTAGAATAAATCATTTCAAGGTTATAGATAAAAGTACCATAATAAACTGAAAGTCTCAGATTATCTTAAAATAAACTTAATACGTTCAAAATATTTTGTACACTTCTCTTTTGAGTTCACGTATAAACAAAACACAGAGGAGATCCTTTGGGAGGATATTATCTCTAATGCCCGCCTTTTGGTGCAAAAAGTATAAACTTTTTAAATCTTATGATCATTGTACTTGAGCTCTCAATTGGAGATCCTCTATGGAAATTTCTCAGGTTGTAACTTATATGTGTCTTACATACCTCTTATCCTAATGACGTTCTCCGTTCACGTATTAAAAAACACAGAGGCTGACATGCGACAGAAAATAGCAATGGCACGAGTTTGAACTTATGACTTCTTGCTACGATAACTCGTTAAATTAGTACCATATTCAGAAACTTAAGCGGATGGGTTGCAATGAACGCTACCTGATCAAAGAGAGATTGCCTAATATTGGCAAGCTGCCTACGCATCTGTGTTTTCTCCATTTCAGAATGAAAATTACAGGGAAACTTGAGCTATATGAGGTTAAAACCAAGAAAGAAAACAAATAGTTAAAGCCTGGTGTGAGCTATATTCCTAGAAAAGGGTTGGAAGGGAGTTTATATAATGAAGGAAAAGTGGATGGGATAATTGTGTAAAAAAAAACAGAAGAAGAGTGGGGGCGAGGGGAAGTTGTTAAGCATCCAGTTAAAACTGCAAGGGTTAAAAGTAAAGATCTCGGTAATATGATTCCTCCACAAATAAAGACAAACAGAAAAAGTATAATATGATGTGATATAAATACGATATCACAATTTTATATGTAATTGATCCAGATATGTGCAGCTTGCTAGCCTGTATGCATATTCTGTACGCAAACACTTAAAAAAAGTTAGAAAGCTTTCTTTTAGCATTATGCTATTGCTATATGTTGTAAAAAGATACTACACTAGTGGTTTTTTTTTTCACTATATTATTTTGAAGTTAGATATTCTTTGTTTATTAAACTTTTAAATATTATGTATCAATTTATCTTCATTCTTTATATGCAGCAAAATATTTTTGTTTTTTTTTAAAGATAAATATTATTAATTAGTTTAGACTTGGAAGTGCTCACATGCCAAAGACAATATTGGCAACTGAAATGATTAAGATGGTTTTTCTGAGATGAAGTGAAGAAATCGTTGTTGGCTGGTTGGTTTGCAACTCTACTTGGTAGACCCACTGCAATTGGCGCTTGATCGGGTTTAAAGAGTTCATCTTTGGAAGTTTTGGAATGGATGGCAATTAGAGTATTAGATATTTGCTTGAAATTGAGTTTTTTTTTCTTTAGGTTCCCTTCGATCTTGGTGGAATTCGATGTGTTAGTAGTTATAAAAGCTATTTGTGACAACTCCAAGATCTCTCAAATGCAACAACCTAATATAGTTGATATTAAGGATTTAACTCTCTGTGTATATCTCTTGTTCCAATTGTAAAGTTCTAGCAATGTTAATGCTGATCTTTTAGCTATGTCGTAGACTATGAAAAGAGGATTTAGATGAGCGAGCTTTTGCCCTTCTGTTGACATGGACGAATTTTTTTGGTGGGTACAGCTCTTCCCTTATATTGTCTTCACTATTTTGAAAGATTGTAAGAGATTGAGAAGTTATTTAGATTGAAGAAAGCAAATAATAATCTATGAGGTATATTGAGGGCGAAGAGAATGTGAATGATTATGGGAGGATGAGATTTAGGAAGAGAATAAAGATTTGTATTTGATTTAAAGAAAATGATAATGGAAGAACTTTTACTTAGATTTGGGATAAAGAGAATAATTATAAGAATAAAATAATAATAAGTTAAAGAGAATGAAAAAAGGTTAGGAGCTAAACTAAAAAAAACGTTGAACTTAGATTATGGAGGGAATAATTTTCAACCGTAAGAGAATCAATTCACATTCTCCTTTCCCCCACCACTCCTAAGGGCTTCAACTCTTCGGTAAATCTCTCTACATTCGAGCTCAAATCCTGATGGGTGTACTTTATGTCATGGAGCTAATTGCCAAAAGCAGCATATAAAATGGGTAAAAAATTTGTCACGGTATGCCTATCTAATCATTGATTAGGATTTTTCTGACAGTGACAAAAAGATTGTTGGGTGCCTAATTCCAATAAGGGAAGTCCATTCTCTAGAAATATTCTTGATGATGTTATAAATGTCCTATTAACATATAATGTATTTGTTGGTATTTAAACTTTATTTGTACTGTGGAAAAGATGCATATGCACTTTGTTTTATAATATAAATATATATATATATATATATATATATATATATATAAATAAAAGAATAGTTGCAAAAAAAAAAAGAAAAAGAAAAAAAGTCGTATAAACTTCTTTTCTTTTGATAATAAACGGTATACACTTAATCATTTTTTTTGATATATGTGACTATCTGGCCAGCTTGTGCATACCTTGACTATTATCACAGGACATACCATCTGACCCTACAACATTTGTATGTCAAGGAAATATGTAGGAAATTAATTCTTAAATAGGTAGGTGGCCACCATGGATTGAACCCATCACCTTAAGCACCCCAAGGCCCTTCTTGACCACTAGGGGTGATTGGATTCAGGGGAGAGGAAATAGAGGAGAGCAACCCTTTGTTTGTTTTTAATACATCATAACCTCTCCCCAACTCCTTTTCAACCTCTCCTCAAGTTCTCTCCAACATCCCATCAAACCTCAAATCAAATTTCATATCAAATTTAATCTAAAATAAACATCTTTTCTCATAAAACACAAATCTCAATCAAACTTTATATTAAATTTAATCTAAAATAAACATCTCCCCTAAAACACAAATTCCAATAATTTTTTTTTACAACCTCTCCTCTATAAGACACCAATTCTCAAACAAATACTTCATATTTCCAATTTACTCAATTTCCTCTTCTTCCTCCATTTCCTCTCCTCTCCTCTCCTCTTATCAACCCCAAAATCCAATCACCCCCTAGGTCACTCCATGGTGGTTTGTATACACTTCATTATTGTATATTGAAAATTTGTAATATACTTATGAATCAATCACAATCAGCAACATAAAGTTTAATGACAATTTGACTATGTCTGTAACATCCCAAGTTTATCGTTTCTGTAAATAAGTAATGTTCTAGATTTCGAGAAAGGGCGAGGGGAATTTAATTGCTCAGTTGAGCTTCAGGGGCTTGAGACACCTTGTACTTGCATTTTGCCTTAATAAGAGCAATTAGGTAATTGAACCCCTCTAGTGGCCTTTTTGTAATCAATTGAACCATTCTATTGTATGTAAGGGACTTATTTCTCAATCCCCTAGGGGGTGTTTGGATCTGGAGGAGAAGAAGAAGAGGAGTTCAACTCGTTTGTTTTTAGTACATCACAATCTCTTCCCAACTCTTCCTCAACCTCTTATCAACTTCTCTCAAACATCCCATCAAACCTCAAATCAAACTTTATATCAATTTTTACCTAAAATAAACATCCTCTCTCCTAAACACAAATCTCAATAAAGGTTTTTCCAACCTCTCTTCTCTAAAACACCAATCATATCCCAAAATCACTTTATTTCCTCTTCTTCCTCTCCTCTCATCAACCCTAAAATCCAAACACTCCCTAAGTCAAAACACAATTGGAACCTTGCATCCAATTTAGCCCAAAGCACCATGAGATTTGTGCCTTACCCATCAAGATTTATGTGCCACCGTCGCTGCTGTTCGTTCGAAGAAAAATCACGCATGCCTGTTGTATCGAGACCGGGTTTTCTGTCAAGCTCTTTTGCATCAGTTGCCGCCAAGTTACTCTGTTATGTCAATTTGAGAAGTCAACGTCCATTTGTCGTGAGAGTTTTGAAGATTAATGTTGCCGCATCGTTCTGCCAATCTGTTTTTGAACAATGTTCTTAAGGATTCATATCAGTTAGCAAGTTGGGCCAGTTACATTGACTTCCTGAGAGTAGCCTTCTTGTAAACTCGTTCACATCCGTTCAAACAAGTCCGTCGCAACGAGTGTTACATTGTCGTTTCCGAATAAAGTTGTCAAGTTTCTGTCTGATAGCCGCAGAGGAGTTCTGTCATTGTGGATTAAGTCGAGTTACATTTGAGTCGCAAGTTCGAGTCGAAAAAGAGTCATCCAAGGTGAGCTGTTCATTCATTTGCACGCACACAAAGTCGTGCATTGCATTGCTGTCTATCTCAGAGGCGCATCCCACGCATCATCGCAGGCCATCTTAAACGTTGTTCGAGTTAGTTTTGGCAATTTGGCTACTTTTGGTGAGTTTGTTGTCGTGGACCCATATTTTATAATGTAACGTACAAGTTTTGAATGGTTGATATGTTTAGGACTTGGACTTGTGATTTAACTTTCGAGAGGTTTCATTTGGATTTTGAGAGTGCAGTTTGAGGATTTTGGTCAAGGTAAGGGACCTTTATCCCTTAACCGAGATCAGTGGTTTATTACATATATTTGATTGATTGTAATGCTTGTATGTCATGCCATGATGTTTGATTGTTGTATGTTTATACTAAAGTATTAAGAACATGCAACATGTTTATTGATTTATTGATATTCTAACTCAGGCGAGCACATAGATTTACTTCTTCGTAGTATCGTATGTCTAAATATTCATGAATTTCTTTATGGTAGTCTGAGATGGTCTATGTTGTATGTTAGTTCATATGTCCCTGTTGTGGACTTGCATGATTGATTGAGCACAACTAGGTACTCGGTTAGACGTAAACACGTCATGAAGATGGATAGAGAATAGGGGACACTAGTAGAGCAAGTATGAATGGTGATATCCAGACACACACTCTTCGCTTGAGGTGGTATCCATTACCATAGAACTTTCGTGAATGGTTGACCTACTAAGCCCATGGCCCTATTGGGTCTTTACTAGTAGCTTAGGGGATCTTTCCAGGTATGTGGTATGGGTTTTGTGGACCCTTTGCTAAGTCATGTTGGATCAACTACTCACTACAAGTACGAAACCTGTTGGCCACAAGATGCTCTATTTGCCAGATTCCTCGCCATGGAGTAGGTTGTCTCAGGCTGCCCAACAATTATGTGGACTCTTGAGGACTTTTGGTCTTGAATTTGTGGCTAGCAGACCGTTCTGCATGGTGTAGGTCAAGGATAGGGTTTCTTAACCTAACATCCATGAGCTTGGGTTTTGTGGACCCGTTATGTCACTTATCTCGCTTGTAAGTTTTCATAAACTCACCATTTTCCATAGTAAATTGTCACAGGTACTTCTGGACTCTATTAAGATGGATGATCGAGTGAGCTGAAATGACCATGAGACCCACTACATTATTCTACTAACTGCATGAACTGCTTAGGGACATATTGGACTTTTACTTCATTTATGTTTTGAGGTTTTTATGTTTTGAACTCATGAGTACCCTCATTTGTTATTTATGATATTGGAGTTTCGGAACCATGTTTTACTCTTGTTTTAATGAAAGTATTCAATTTACGGATTCAAGCCCCTCCAGAAGGTTCAAATTCTCAAACACCATATCAAATAAAATTTAAAAAAAAAAAAAAAACAACCAATTTAAATCTCAAAAAAAAAAAAATTAGTAAAAAATATGAGAAAAACAACATTTAAAAATAGATTCTGAAAGCTACTAATTAAATGAAATTACAAATAGCATCTAGATTTGATTTAAAGAGAGATAGAGTTCTTTTGCTTTTCTATATCCTTGCTTGTAAGCTTGATGAAGAAGCTGGATAAGAAGCCACCTAGGTCACCGTAACTATTTACTCGAAATAGAAATGTTACCAAAGTAATTTGGCGGCAAATAAAGAAAAACTAAAGTTGGTACTTGGATGTTTTTCCTAAACTAATTTTTCTGTAATATTTCATAAGAGCATTTAAAAGGAAATTCCTACCATGTTCCTGGATAACTAAGTTTGTTCTTATTTCTACTGTTCATGACTCAAGAACCTTTAAGAATCTCTTTCTCAAAGTTAAGAAAACTATTCTACAAATAACTCATAGAAAACAACCAAAAAAAGTTTGTGCTTAAAAACAAAACCTGTCCTGTTCCCAAGCACCTAAATAATAATATAAAGTTTGCATTCGTACTACACAAGAATTTATCCCACCCCAAGTGTCCATGCCGTATATGCACCACCAATTTGATGAATAATAATAAAAAAATCACACCACTCTTACTATTCTAATCTAAAAATTCGACTTTTCCTAAGATATTTTCCACCTAAGGTAAGAAGAAGATGAATATCATTTCACTCTGTTTACCCTATTTGTCCAATCATTTCTTTCCTTCTATCATCTTTCCAAAATGAATCTATCCACCAAAAGAAATGAAGTTGACACAAATATCTAATCAATGAGTATGTTAAACCATAGATTTTTAAATTTCCAAGTGGTTGTTTAAAAAACCTGATACAGATGAAAGATGAAGAAATTTTTACTGCAATCATATGAAATTAAGAAAGAAAGGTGTATTATAATGAGATAATATTTACTCCGTCTATACTATTTTTTTTTTTTTAGTTTGATAATATTTGAGAGCAGGAGATTCAGACCTACAACTCCTAATTGTTGATTGATATAATAAAATTTATCCCAATACCATCGACTTAAATTTCTTAAATTTTTGAGTTGATGGATAGTTTAACGTCATTTAACAACATAATTTATGTCACTTGATCACTCAATACATCCATAGTATAAATTTTCTTTAACTAGAAGGTTTTGATCTCCTCCAGATTTGTTGTTCTAATATATATATATATATATATATATATATATATATAGTTTAAATGATTAGATTTGTTACTAATATAAAATGTGAATTAGTGACCAAGAAGTTATGAGTTTAAATCATCTACTCAAATTTTAAACTGTATGTCAAATAGAATCCTATGACCAAGAAGTTATAAGTTTAAATAGTGATATTAATTTATTCAAATATAGTCAATGGGCCAGTCTGTTAGCAAGTTATTATTTTTGTTTTGGTGCATCCGGTTGTTTTTCGTATTAATAGGTTCGTTTGACTATTTATTTCTGTGCATCCAAAATCAGGCCGAACCACTCAATTTCAATTTAGATAAAGTACACACTGCAATCTCCCAACCCAAGTATAGTTGAATTAGTAAAGGTGCATAAGGTTGATTTTTCCACCCGAAGTATAGTTCAACTAGTAAAATGCATATATAGAGAGAGAATCGAAACTTCCCAATTACATATTGTGGAAGTTGAAAAACACAGGCTGGAAACATGGATACAAATTTTAATACTTCTCAAAAAGTAGAACTACAATAATATTTGATTAGAAATATAAATTTTATTAAATAAATAACAGTATTTAACTTTATTATTTAGTAATAGGTTAATAACAAACAAATGTGCGTATAGTAGTTGTAACAGTAAATTTAGCTCTTCTAAAATTCAGTTATGTTACCTCTATAAAGATCTTGTATCGAATGTATTAACGGCCAATTTCTCCACACCTACATTTGCTAAAAAAGAAAACAGGATTTGGAACAGAGATATTTCATAAAAGGGAAGAATTTAATAAAAAGCAATGAAATGGTAAGTGGAGAATAATTAATATGTGTCGAGAGGCATGCATTACCACAAAAGGGAGAATAATTAAGTTGAGCAAAATGAAGAAACGATCCTTAAAACAGAAGAAATCCCACCAATGATTGCAGGCAACGGTTCTTGTCATGTCTTTTACTCTCTTCCTTCCCTCACCTGTATTTTTAGACAGATGTAATGTTAAAAAGTGTAAAATGTCAAGTGTTTAGGGGAAGAGATTCCACGTTTAAATTCCTCTGCCATAAATAGCAAGTGAGATAAGAAGTGCGTACAGCAGAAAGATGTTTATGCATTAGTCACATCAAATGCTTTGTTAAAAGAGTTAACAGGAAAAACCAAGATATATGTGGATGTGTTAAGTGGTATCAGAATAAGGCTGTGTTTACATTTTTTTTTTCCTTTTTTTTTTTTGTGGCACAGATTGTGATTCTCTTTTCCAATCGCTGTCCTTCTATGTCGATAAGAATCCTACCCTGAACAGTCATCAATCTCTTCCTTGCGTAATCAATCTTGGGGTTGTTCATTCGTATCGTTATAAAAAATGGTTTATAAAGTATGACAACGCACACGCAAATCTGTAACTATCTAGCTCAATCACGCAAGAAGCACGTTCCTTCACAAGATTTAGTAATTCTTGAAAGGAATAAAAAGAAATCGTAAAAATACTACCTAAAAGTAATTTCCATTTTTTTTGTTTTAAAGAAAAAGCTAAGCAACATAAGAAATAAATAAAAAAACAAAAACAGCCATATTAAACAAGCTAACTACCAAAGTTATATAAAAACAAGACTCAGGATAATCATCCAATTAATATGAATAAGAGAGATATAGTGGATAGCCACTATAATCAGTAATTACAACACTACATAAAATAACATTCATAAAGAATAGAGAGCATAGTTAGAGTTGGAATATTAAAAAAAAAAATCTAAAAATTAGTAAATGTTATTTTTTAAATTAATAAAAAAAAAACTAAATGCAAGAAGATGAGTAAAACTTCTTTTTTATAATTAATCATAGCAAGGTGCACGTGCCTTTTACCTGAATCTTGAATAAACTTGGACTTTAAGTCACCTTAAGTCACCTTAAGCCCAGGGCATGCCTCAACCAGCCATAATGTCTCCATTTAAACAAGACCTCTTATGCAATACATCATATACTCATATGCAGTCCAACTTCAAAATACTATCTCAAATCATATAATACGTGAAAGCACCTCTAACAACAAGCTAGATTCTTTGAGACACTCTAACATTATATTTCTTTTTTATCCATTATCGAGGTTCATCACACGTTGAATCTGGCCTACTTGAAAATTCTCACCTTCCAAAGTAAGTTGAACAAAAAGGGAAATGAGATACATACAAAAGATAAAATAAGCCACAAGAAAATGGCCCCATAAGGATTAAGTACGATAATCAAACATTCATCCCATGTAGAAACATAAATAATTCAACCAACAACATCAAAGAAAATTAACCGAACTTATATTGAGGGAAAAAAAAGCCCAAAAAAAACAAAAACTTACGAAAAAAAATAGCCCAAACACACTAGAGAGACCGCCTAATTACCCAAAAAAAAAACAAAAACAAAAACAAAAACAAAAGGAAACATGGAATCTAACAATGGTCTAAATATCACTCGAAGATGAGGGTTATTGCGAGTAAGTATATGAAGGATACGGAGCGGAGCAATTCCACGAAACTATTAGCCACTAGCCTTGTTCAAAGGGGTAAATTTATTTAGTTCCATAAGCCGAATGAGTTTGAGGATGACTCCCACCATATTATTTAACTACGAAGCAATTGAATCAGCCTACCTAAGATCAAGTGAGGAAAATAAAGAGAGCACAATTCACAGCCTCATCACCATTTGAACCTGCACCATGAAGAAGCTTTAAGACAAGCTGAATGAAAATATTCCATCCCAGAGAGTTTCTTATCATGAAAAATCATTTGATTTCTCTCAAACAAAATATATGAAATGACTGCGCTAAGCGTCAAAATCCTCTTAATTTAGAGAACAGTAATAAAAAAAATAAAGAAGCATCCGAATCGATGCTAACTCTAATATCGCTTATAGCGACTTTAACTGTAATATCTCTTATACCAACGTTGGTTTTCCAAATAGCTGAAAAGGCTTCCTTGTCCAATTGGTGAGGAGAAGCGATATGATAGTCATGAATTATTAACCATGTAAATTATAGTCATAAATAATTGCTGCAAATCATGTCTTGCAGCGTCGTACCAATTAGATTAAGTTCACTTTCGCCTATATTTTAAATTTATCAGAAATAATAAATGAAACATCATGGCTAATAAACATTTTTCAAAACAAGATCTAAGAACTGCAAACATTTGAAAATTGGGAAATAAATTCAAATTTATGTTTAGAAATCACACTCAAACAACTGTTTACTAACATAAAGAGATCAAGTTCAGAATATAGAAACTTTCTTCATAAAACCATTTTTATTTTTAATACACGAGTAAAATAACTCATTATTACATTATCTTATGTTTCTCATGACATGGATCAATCCCCCCACACCCAATACCGTACCCAATTCTTGTTTGTCTAAAAAAACATTGTTTTCCAACTCACAAAAATAATCAGAAGTCAATTTAATATCGAAGTTATGAATCAATATCGAAGTTTTGAATCCTCACTTGATGACCTAAAACGTTACACATCAATTAATACAACAAGGAACAAATATAATTTAAAAAGAATAAGGACTTGAAGCAATCGTTCTTATTAAAGAAAAGCCTAAACATCCCCACCTCATAGGATTAGTTGCTCAATGAGCCTTATCAAGAGAGCGATAAAGAGAATCCATTTGGACTATTTCCTAATTGAGAATGTGTTCATTGAGAATAATCCAAACGTAGACGTTTTGGTTGCTATAGTATAGAAGCTCACCATTTAAGGTTGCTTTATCAGAGAGCTTTGGGCAGATATCCTTCTTTTGGGGATCAAAATCATGTTCATCCTCGTAAGAATCCGTTCCTTGGAAATATGACTTTATTGAAAGCAGCATTCTCCACTATGACTAGCTTTTGCTCCATACACCAAAGTGTCGTCCAAATAGCCCATGCGAGTTCTCGGAGTAACCTATCACAGAAAAAATCCAAGTACTACACTTTCATCGAGTTGATTCAATGTTGGACAGATAATTTAACACCCAATAACTAAAAACTGTGATGTTGCATCACATGAACATGAATACGTACGTACATTAATTAGCTAAATATTCGATTGCATAGATATTCTGAGTAATACTATGTATTGTAAAGAGTTTACTAACTGTGTTCAAAGCCACAAATTCATTTAAGATAGGTGGGGTTTCTAAGGTGAAGAGAACATGAGTTATGTGCATAACTGCATGCAAAATTAGAATACAAGGTTGGAACTAGGTATATAGAAGAAAAAAAATATACTTTACGCAAGCCTCTCTAAACTAGAATAGATAAGGTAAAGGAGCTGCAGAGGTTTGTACAATTATTAACTACAGACCAAGTTTATGTCTAGTTTCTAGAAAGGATCACTATGCTTCTGACCAGCCAACCTGTATGGTGATGCTGCTTTAACCGTTCAGGTTAGAGCACCTTCATTTGGTGCTTAAGGTCAATTACAATAACTGAGATGTTGTCACCACTCAAATGACTGGCTACCTTCCGGATATGATTTGCAGCACATTGTGCTGGATAAATTGCATTACAAGTTCCACCAAACGCCAACTTCCTGTGTTGCCTCTTCAGTATGCTGCAAGTCATCTTCATCACATCATCATTTGACAAGACATCCCATACTCCATCACTTGCCAGAATCAAACACTCATCTTCTTCACTCCTTGACATAAATGTAACCTCTGGCTCAGATATAATCCATGGTTTTAAGTAATGATCACCTAATGCAGAAACAATATTCGAAATTAGAGAAGTACGGGGTAGAAGTCACAACAACAAAAATAAGTAATTGCAAATTTTGCTAATGAAAGCTTGGAAACCATAATCTATTTTCTCCATCTATATTAAATGCTCTTCCACAAAAGCTTGCAATCCTTAGTGGATGATAACATTATTAACTTGACTCTCCAAAATGTTAAGTGTCAGAATATAAATAGAGCCAGATAACTAGTTATGACTCGATGTGATAATATGAAGCTGTGGGTCAGAAAAAACCTATTGCTCTGGTCATAGTCAGCACACCTTCGACCCTAGGGCAGTCCACAAACAGAATTCTAGCTCCTCTCTTGACAAGTCTAGCATATTCATCTGGCCTACTAATCTGCATCGAAAAGGGGAAAACTGAACTAAAAGTACCAAACAAATTTGTGCAGATAACCATACGTATGATTGATTGGTCTTTACTTTGTTTGAACACAGAGATTATAAAGCATAAACTAAATAAAGGTACAGTCAAAATTGAGAAAATACTAAATTTAGGAGCATAAAGTGGTCGGTAACCATAATCTGCAGTATGATACGAAAATCAAGAATCTCCCTGGTTTAATAACAATAATTGAAACTAAAATGTATAAGAAACACAATCTGGTATACCCAGTACAATCTGATTCTTCCAATGCCTCAGACATTACTCTCACCTACCAATTTTAGAAATGAGAGACGCGATTGGGTATGTGCATGTCAAAGATAGAAAATATGGCAACGGCATTATGCATACAACGGCCTCCATCATGCACAATCCCACCCCAACCTATCCATTCCTCAAAAGATACAACTGGGAGAACTAAAATACTAGTGGTAAATAATTTACTGCGTCTGTTGAACGTATAATTGAAATTATACCATAATGAAACCAAATAATTAATTGAGGCCAACTATAAAACTTCTACAACATAGAGCGAGACAAAGTCAGAATTCTAATCGAACCTTGTGGTCAACCGTCAAAGGGATGGCTTGACCCCCACGACAAAGCAATGCTCTAGAGTCACCACAGTTGGCAACAATTATCTGGGAAGCTGACAGAAGAACAACCAAAGCTGTAGATCCAACCGAGTATGGTGCCAGAGTCTTGTCCTTGAAGGCATCATCAACCCTATCATAAGACCTTGCCAATGCCTTTTCCCACCGCCCATTCTGACCATTGTCAGAATCCCCTCTAATCCACTCTTCTGCTAGCAATTCATGGAACTTCTTTGAACAATATGTACTCACCTGAAACCCCTCATTAACAAGGAAAATATTGGTCATAGATTAAATAGTTTCAGTTATCATATACCCCAATTCCATATGAAATTTCTAGAAGTACTCCTACACGATGTTTTTAATTGGAAACCCATTCATAAACATAATGATAAACATAATATCAAAATCTACATTTGGAAGGTATACAAGCAGAAATGACCACAGGTTAGAACAGTAATCCTTCATAAAAGCAGCTCGTATGCATAAAAATAGGGTCGATAATAGTTTAAGTTAAAATAAAACCCAGGTGAAAACTATTTTTAAATTGTTTAGCATCGTCTCCTTGTCATGCGCAAAACTAATGTAAGGAAAAGAATAGTACCTCCTCCCTAGAATCTAAGTTCATATTTCCAGAACACAATAAATAAATAAATATATAAATAAATAAAACTGTTATCCTTCGACGATTTAAAACTAAACCGATTCATAATGGCTAGCATTATGACAAATGTGGTAGCAAAGAAAAACAAGGATCACCAATGAAGCTTCCACAAACCTTTTTACACTGCTTCCTTGACTAAAGCAGTGCTCACAACAAGTAGAAACAAACGAAAAAAATTATCAACCGATCAAATTTCTCCTCATCTAAAATTCAAGCGAAAACACTCTTGTATAACCTCCGATCATTGTTCAGAGTAGCATTTGGCAAAGAAACGCAACCGATCAAAACAAAGAGAAATTCCTCAATCCATTCGCCATACGATTTGACAACGCGATCATAAGAATATTTAGAAGACTAAAATAATAACAAAACCATCATACAAGAAGTGAAAAGTGGCTTAACTCGAACGTTGAACATGGAAGCAGTTTTCGCTCGCTCTTACGTACTGTAGAGCGCGCAATATTTTGACAAGATGATAATTTTACCCCTCCCTCTATCTTTCTATTTTTAAAGATGCCCGACATGTCGTTATTCTACGAAATGACACATCGACTCATAACTTCCAGATCCGGTAGTTCAGTAACCATTATAAGACGGGCCAGTCAGGTATACCGGCTATATTGGGCCCAATTATATAAATGGGCCTAGACTTGACCCATATATTATTTTTTATTTATTTAAAAAATGCCCCTCCTCGTCCCACTTCTTTTCCATATATAAAATTTTCACTCAGGCCCCATTTTAAAGTAATATTTTCGTGTCTAAAATATAACTTTTTCGGTTTTACCATTGCACGTGTTTGGTATGATACTTTGAAAGAGTACTTTAAATAACTAAATATTAATATTTTAAAATTGTACATCGGACAATTATTACTTTTAAATATTTAAAACAAATTTTCATTCTAAATAATAATTTTAAAATTATTAAAAACTACGTGCAATCAATTTTTTTAATATAATCATTACTTCCAAATACTCAAAATATATTTTTATTCTTAATACTAATTTTAAATACTTTTAAAAATTACATTCAAACAAGTTTTTGACAGTCATTACATTTGATTGCAATCATTACTTCTAAATTCTCAAAATAAATTATCATTCTAAATTCTCAAAATAAATTATCATTCTAAATACTAATTCTAAATATTCTTAAAGTTCATAATACTTTTTCAATAAAAAAAATATATATAATGAATTTTGCAAAAAGAGCCCTTCAAGAGTGGAAATATTTTTTTTTTCAGGTTTTATATTTTCCGGTTGATGAGAGAAGAGATGAGGGGATAGCAGAGAAAATGAAATAGATGATTTTGTGACATTAAATATTTATTTGGAGATTGGAGGGTTAGAGGGAAGAAGTTGATTTTATATATATATATATTTATTTATTTATGAGAGAAAATGTTTATTTCATATGAATTTTAATATACACTTGTTTAATGGAATGTCCGAATAAAGTTGAAAAAAAAAAGGTTTGAAACGAGTTATTTTTCAAATCCAAACACCACTAAATACTTTACCAATTGCGCAGAAATGTTCTGCCCGAGAATTATAAACTACCCATAATATATTCAAATATTATAAGAAAATGTTTGTTAAAAAAAAATATATATATATATATATCATTTCTTGTATGTGTGTTTTTTTAAAAACCATTTCTTGTATTCATTGCGACAAATATCGAATTGAAAATCTTATGGGACCTTTTTTACACAAGAAACTTAAAAGTCTATATTCTCATGATTTGTGTGTTTAAATTATAGGTGGTGTATACTTGTAAAGCAAAAGGCAATCAAGATTTGCAGTGCGTGCGCACACTTGTAGTTAAAAAGGGGCTTCGTCTGTCTCCATTGCAGGAATAGACAAGGGTGAACTGCCATTGGTTATCCAATAGAGATAATTAATCAAATATCAAAATTCCACATTAAATACGTATAAAATTTTCTAAATATTTATCCGATAAGTTAGTTCTAATTGCTAATTAATTTTAAAACTGATATTCAAAATTTTCTAATATGTATTAAAGTCCGTAAATTCAAACGGGTATTCGTCAAAAATTAAATTTAGATCCGATTCAAGATTGGTGAATGAAAAAGAGACATCATCTCAAAAAAGATGTCTTGAATATCTCATTATATCATAATAAAAAAAGTTGAGAGTGCTCAAAATTTGTGTAAGATGCAATACTATTGTCAATTGATTCTCAGGAGTATACTTTTTTTTTTTCTCTCTCTTTTTGAGATGGAAACAGGAATTCCACCTTTGGAATCAAAAATTGTAATTTGACATCATATTTAATTGAAACAATAAATCCTCAGCCAAATCATTAATAGTATAAGGGAATGTTTGGTTCATATTTTGTGGTGGAAAGTAAAGGAGGTCAATCAAGAAAGCACAGGTTAAAAAGGTCTTTAAACACCCCAAAACAGAACACGGGTTACTAGCTCTTTAAACTTAATTTTATGTCCAATAGATGTAATATACATTGATTTTTTTTAATTAACTGACCCGAATTTTAATTTTTTATTTATCTAATAGGATTATATTAAAAAAAATTTGGTAAGAAAACTATAATTTAATCTATATAATTTTGAAAAAAAATAATTAGTTCATAAAATTTGATAAAATTTTTAAAAAAATAGTCTATCTTTTGTATTTGTTGATAAATAAAATACGTAAAAATTATTTATGAGTTTAACGAAGAGAGTAGGAGCAAACATCATTTAATATATCAAAAGTTACATCTTCGTCTACGATGTACTAAGAACAATGTACTATTTGTTAAATTTTATCAAATTACAGGGTTTAAATTCTACTTATCCAAATTCTATATTTTCTCTAAATTACAAAGACTATATTCTATATCCATAAAAAACATAGTTTTAGATTTTAGCACATTACAGGGATTTATCGAATTAAATTATATATTTCTTTAAATTATAAGGACTAAATTCTATATTCATAAAAAACATACGAACTAAACTCTAAAATTTGAAATTATAGAGACTAAAATCTAATTTTCTTCAAATTATATAGACTAAATTTATAATTTACCAAAATAATAATAATAATAATAATAAGCTAATAAAAACTCAATTTGGACTCAACCCAAAGTAGGCTAGTACTTGATCCGATTAATCGAACCCAAGTGCAACCTAAGTAGATATTTTGATTAATTCATTTGGATCGGATTCGAGATGACCTTCTCATATAAGATCATTTTAAAGAAGGCATCTTAGAAATATTCTCTAGGTCACATATTGAAAAGATATAAATGCCCAAGTTTTGAGGTGGCCCCATATCACCTAATATCATTAAATTTGAACTTGCTCCATATTTGGTCGAGAATTCATGTCCTTACTGCCGCGCTTAAAGTAAAAGGGCGAAGAATCAAATTGCACCCATGATCTAAAATATGTTTAATTTTAAAAACTTGCATGAAAATCAATGCAAATAGAGATAAACAAAAACTTACCTGTGAACCTCCATGGCCATCAAACAAGCCAAAGTAATGAACCAGAGGCTCCTCTTCCACCGAACCACCATCTAATTTCCATCCTACATGAGATAGAAACTCTGGAAAAATGGCAATGGCATCTTCCATTGCAGCTCTACGTCCCTTATCCAATCCAAAACCCCACGAAAACTCAACACTACGGCCACCTCCCTTCTTCATTGCACTCATCAAACCACCCACGCAAGTCGCGGTCCTTTCGGCGGTGACGCCGGACTCGTTGGTGATAATCACTCGACTTCCGAAGCCAACAACATCAGCCATGATATAGCTGAAAGGACACAAGTTATAAAGATAAGTTAAGGGTAAGAAAGAAGATGTAACAACTATGGAGAAGGGCTTTTGCAGCAACGCGTGGAAGAAGAGATGAACATACATGGCAATCTCCTCGACGTTTGCATGGCCAGGAGTTGGAAAACAGAATCAGAATCAATACAAGAATGAAGCTGTCCAAAAATCCAATCCCGTTACGCCATATCGTCCGCATATTTATGCACCTTCGCTTTCAATCAAGATCCAGTTACATGTGGCGTATATTAGATACTAAGTTGCATCACAAAATTAATTAGTAAGAAAGAAGAATAGAAATGACTTTTTTTTAATCTTCAAAACTTCTCATTTTTAATCGTCCCTACAATTATTCATTCAAACACCTCTTATAAGGTTTTCGGAACTCTTCAATGATGTCATAATAGAAATATGATCAAATATTCGCTTATATTTCTTCATTTAGATTGTTCTAAGCTACCCGCTGTTGAGGATCTCAAATATCCCACATCGGTAAGGTGGGGAGTCCTCCAACCACATATAATACAAGGTGGGCTACTC
>JBBMEG010000002.1:6788520-6808004 GCA_037832605.1 Cyclanthera cordifolia
TTTTTTTTTTTTTTTTGACAGAAATTCATGGTAGTTTTTAATCCTTACTATCAACACAAAAATTCGAATCAATTCAATAATTTAAGCAAAAATGGCTATGTTACACTAACAAAAATGGTAAAATATTGACCCAGAATACTGCCCCACTTCAATTAATATTCAAGCTAAATTATGATAAATCGGTTCCAAATTTGCCAAATCTTGACAAAAATTAAAACCCGTAATATGAGAAAATTGAACTTTAATTTTATAATAAATAATTAACTAATAATTATAGAATCAAATAATTTAAGAGCGGATATTTAATCAAATTAACTTTTCAGCTCGTTTAATTGATAGTGGGCTTCATAGATATTTTAGCATGATACTTAAAAACTCTTTTACCAATGAGAAGAGCGGGCTTATGAATGAAATGATGGATTCAATCTCTCATTTTTAAATGTTATTAAAATTAAAAAAAGAAAACTCTTATAAACAGCAAAATAAACCTTTTACAAAACACTTTTAAAAGCACTTTTTTTTAATATAGTTAAATATATAATTAAAAAAAAAAAAAGTTTCTTGACTTCAAATAGATCCTCCATGATTTGATAAAACGTTTATACTCAAATATTTTATGATTTGATAAATCTATTCAAATGGATAAATTTTTATTACGTTGGTAGAAATAGATTCATGCTCCAACGATAAAATTATATATATATATATATATATATATATATATATAAATAAAAGTCTATATTATTTCAAATATACATTTTTATTATAGGTGGACCTCCCAAACTTTTTAGTACGTTTTTTTAAAATAAAATCATTATTATTGTAATTCTCCTACCATTTTTGTCCTGCAATTAATATAACCTATATAAGCCCTTGAATAGGTTCTAAATTTTAAAACTATATCAAATTAAATTATAATTTAATATAAAAATATTTTTAACTGGTAGTGATCCAACTTCTATAATATCATAAGTTAGATGGGTGGTCAAAAGAATTTGAGGTGATGAATTTAATTAATAGTAAATACAAAAATCAAATATAAGATAAAATGGTTTGTATAAAAAAAAAAAATAAAATAAAATATATATATATATATATATATCCAACAAAGTTTGAAGAAGTTGTGCTTTTCCCTTGACGTAAAAAAGTGAGCACGTGATGCAATAATAATGTTCACTTCCTACTGTCAAATGTTGCTATTGCATGCATGCAAAACTGAACCAAATATCTTTTCAGCTTTCTCAAAGAAAGCCCATATATTACTTTCTACTTTGATAATTAAAAATATTTCCAAGTAAGGAAAATATTTATTTAATTAAAATGCATGAGCAGGAGAAAGGATCAAATTCATGTTCGATTAATCTCAGCCGTCCACGTTGATGATGCGAAAAGGAGAATAAGAAGAAAGAAAGATAAGTGTGATAGAAATTTACCCTTCTCCACTTCCTGCCTTGCAATATTCCCTCATCCGTGTGCACTCAGCTTTCACCTTTTTGGCACCGATACTGCATCCCATTACCCAAAAAAAAAAAAAAGAAAAAAAAAAGAGGTGAGATTTGTTTAGCTACACTTACTGCCTAGCATAGAGTATCTACCCTTTTCATTTTATTTTCAAATAACTTTATGTTATATTTTGAAGCAAAATTAATTTTATAAAGAAGATCTCATCCATTAGTTTTGAGATGAAATCTTATATGTTTTTTTTAATATGATATCGAAATCTATAAAATTTAAATGAATATTCGGTTTCAAAAAAGAAATTGAAATCATAATCTAAAACGATGAACCAAAAGAATGACAATGAAGATCACAAATTGAAAAGTTCGCAATAGATACAAAAACTATTCTTTTAATTGTGAATTTTCAGTTTATGATTTAAGTTTACTCTATAAAAAAAAAATATTTAACTTTTTGGTAAGTTTTGTCTTTTAAATTTTAAATTTTCTATTTTAAATGTTGTAAGCTGTACTTATCTGTACCAATATAAGGATGACCTTCCTTTTGAGAAATTTGTAACACCACATTTTTGTACTACAATTACAACACTACATTTTAGTACATCATGTTTTTATTTTGTATCACTGATTTCCTTCGTTTCCATAGTAGATGTATGTTTATCTACTATTCACTCTCTCATTTTCTTTTTGTCGTGACTTTGATTTGATTTTTATTTCTACAATATTCATTTCATTCATTTTTTTCAGATGTATAACCTCGTGATTATCTAATAGTCGACATGTAACTGATAAATTCGAATATTTAGGTTACCTTGAGCTACTTCCTTTAAACTGGTGCATAAGGGCATCCAACTTGTTGAAGTCAAGAGGGCTCTTCTGTCTGCATTTATGCAAATTTAGACGATTAAATAACAAACAAAGTTAAGATTTGGGAAACAGCAGAAGAAATAAAGAAAAAGGAAAAAAAAAGGAATACAATGCTTGCTCTATGTTTAGGATCAGTCTGGATGAATCTCTGTAGTACAATGTAACAATCTCCTCAACAAAATTTGGGTTAGCATCATCTTGTAGTTCCTCCAGCTGCACAAACTGTTCATCAAGAAATCCCTACAAAATGGCCCAACCAAATACAAAAAAAAAAAAAAAGAAAAAAAAAGAAAGAAGCTAGTTTAGTATTTGAATGGAAATCCAGAACAAGAGCATTCGAGACTTTTGGAGATACTCACGTTGTCCCACATGGAAAAGGTGAGGAATTTTCGACACACTTATAAGATATATAAACTACTTTCCTTACTACCAATTAGTTTTGAGATTGATGGAACCCCACATACTATCTAAAATTGTTTAAATAAGCACACTAAACTGAAAATCATTAATACATAAAAAAAACTTAAAACAAACTTAATATCTTTGATATATTCTATTCTTTACATTTCTGTTTGAGTTCAAATATTAGCAAAACACATTGCTTAGCATGAAATGAAATAAAATAATACTTCCGATGGCTAAAAAATATATTCTAAGAACAAGCATGGTTATCCTGGATGTAGTGGAGTGAAGTTTCGATTTAGCGATTTCCAAGAGATAAAAAAACTTAGGACTTCCTGCTGCGTAATACCTAGTTAAATCAGTATGATCATATTCAAAAAAAAAAAAATTGATATATTGTAATATATTAGATTATATAGGTTTTCATCTCAAAATCAATTGACAATGAGAATAATACTCCATCTTTCTTATCAATGCTACAAGATCAAAGATCTTTAACATGTCCCCTTAAGATTGTACATCTTTGAGTTTGCCAATCATGGATCGGTTCATTTTTTTACTAGGCTTAATATTCATTTACGTTCAATGGACTCTGACACCGTATTAAATAATATAAGGACGTTCCAAATATCTCAAAACAATTATAAATGAGAGGAATAACTCATCTATTTAATAACCGTTAAGAGGTTTCCTCAGTACCTTTCCAATGTAATACTCAACATTACGGTCATTACCTGATCAAAGAGGGATTGCCTGATGTTGGCAAGTTGCCGACGTATCTGTGTTTTCTCCATTTCTATGCGAAAATTACAGGGAAAATCAAGCTATATATTTGAAGTTGAAACCAAGAAAGGAAACAAATAGTTAAACCCGGGTTAAGCTATACTCCTAGATAAGGGTTGGAAGGGGGAGTTTATATAATGGGAGAAAAGTGAGATGGGATAACTGAGTGAAAAAGAGAACAACAGAAGATGACAATTTTAAGTATGTGATGTGTGTGTGGGCCAGACTGCTTTGAAAAGGAGAGCTAGAACAAAAGTTGTTGGGCATCGAATTAAAACTACCAAGGTCTGTGTCTAAATCTAAAAATTAATTTCTTACGGATTTTCTTGAGAGCTAGATATTGTAGGATCATGCAGGTTTGTGTCTCGTAATAATAGTTAATGTACGCGTAAGTCATCTGATCTTAAAAAAATTAGCAAAGGTTAGAACTATATATAGATATTGCCACTCTCAAATAAATACAAACACAATTTTATATGTAATCCAGATCTGTGCAGCTTGCTAGCCTGTATGCATATTCTGCACAAACACTCAAAAAGGTTGAAAAGTTTCCTTTTAGCATTATGCTGGTGCTGTATGTTGTAAAAGGTTGCCACCATAATATTTTTTTCACTAAAAATATTTTGATGCGAGATATTCTTATTTATTAAAATTTTCATAGAATTTGAATTTTCCAAAACTTCCAATATTGTTGAACTAAAAAAAGTGTTTTTTCACGAGAAAAAATAGTAATTTACAAAAATATTATTAGCAATTAAATTAACCAAAGATAAAAAGCAAATAAACTACTGTAAACTTCGTTTTAGAAAAATGTAGTATACTTTAAATAATATGTTGATATATAAGAATAGCTCAAAATCTAAGTCAAGGCAAGTATAGTTCTAGTTCCACAGTAAACAACCACTGATGCATCTCTTGAGATGCAAGATTAAAATCATCACTGATAGCTAGAGGGTACGACACAAATTTAGATGGTATTTTTTAAAAATTATTTTAGGACGATTCCATTTTAAATCTCTCTTTCTTTTTTTTTTTGATGAATACTGTGTGTGTGTATACTAAATAGATTCTGGAAGCTACTAAATGAATTTAATATATGATACATACTACTTTATTAAGTTATATATATAACTAAATAAAATAAAATAATCTAGATTTGATGTTAAGAGACATCAAGTTCTTTTGCTTTTTATATCCTTGTGTGTAAGCTTGATGAAGAAGCAGTATCAGAAGTATAAGAGGCCAGTACTAGTAATAGTAAAATTACCGGAGTAATTTGGCTGCAAATAAAGAATGATGAAATTGGTATTGGATTTTCTTTTTTTCTAAAAGCTAAATTTTTGTACCATATCAAAAAATGGCATTTAAAACAAAATTCCGACCACGTTCATGGAAATTTTGTTTTTATTTCTACTCTTCATTACATAGTCTACAAAAACACATTCAAGACCACCCAAAAAAATGTTACCCACAGGTTTTGTCCTATTCCCAAGCACCTAGTAATATTTTAAATTTCCATTTTGAAATTTGCAAATGTTCAATTTTAGGCGGTAAAGTTTGAGGTTTGTTCTATTTCGTCACTTTAAATGTCCAATCTTAGTTCTTGAACTAAGAAAAATTTAAACTAATCCCTACTAGTTAAAGAAGTTTACTTTCCCGTAAAATCAATTAAAATAAATCTCTCTTCACTCTTTCTCTCCCCATGTTGAACACTACTCTTTTGAGAGAAATATCAACATTTTCTTTATTGAGACCATTTAAAAAGAGATTTACAAGGCAAGTATTTACGACTCACACAACGACACTCTAAAACTCTTTAAAGACAATTTTTTAGGACACCACTAAACTTGGGTTATATTGAATGAAAACGTGCAAAGGGTGGAGGAATATTATTTATAGTGTTAGCTAGACAATATGGACGACACGTTTGTCTAGACTAAAGTGTTCTTAAAAATATCTAGATATTTATCATTTTATAGGATATTCTTTAAATATTTACATAAATCTAAAATTCTAAAGGCTTCTACAATTTACTAAGAACCTTCTAGATAATGAGCTTATACTTTAAAGAGGCTAACTAGTCTTGAACTAGTCTTGTTGATAATTTGACTCTTATAATAGTTGGGCTAGTGGTGATATTTTGACATCTCAAGCCTCCACTCTTTTATGGTTGGTGAGCTTATATTTTAATTTCAACTACTCTCTCCAATAGAGATCAATTCTAATCCTTTGATTGGTTTAAATTTTTTTAAGGAAATATTTATTTAGAAACAGAAAAGAGTCAACATCAGCAGTAATTTAACGACATTAATGTACACCTAACGATCAAAAGGTCATATGTTCGACTCCCCACCCTCAACAATTGTAAACTCAAAAGAAAAACTAAGTAAACAAAAATAAATAGTTATTAATTTTAACATGGCTTGGACCAATTTTGATTTTTTTTTTTTATATCATAAACTAAAATTGGACATTTAAAAGCCTAAATATCAAAATAGAACAAACTCCAAACCCTATAACTAAAATTGAATGTTTGAAAGTTAGATTAAAATGAAATCTAACCTCAAAATAAATGGATAAAAATGATATAAGGTTAGCATTGGTACTAGACAAAGAATTTATCCCATCCCAAGTGCCCATGCCAGACATGCACCACCAATTTGATTTTTTGAAGAAAAAAAAAAGAAAAAAGAAAAAAGAAAATCATATGGCTCTTACTATTCCAATCTCAAAATCGACTTTTCCTAAGATATTTTCTACTTGGGTAAGAAAAAGAACAAGAATCATTTCACTATTTTACTCTATTTGGCCAATCATTTCTCAACTCCTGTTATTTTTCCAAAATGAATCTATCCACAGAAGGAAATGAAGTTGACAGAAATATCAAATCCATGAATGCACATTAAACCTTACATGTGGTCTGACGAAAAATTTACTGAAATCAAATGAAACTAAAATAGGTGCATATTATGCAATGAAAACTCAAGCCCATATATGCCTTCACTTTTCTCCCCTTTTCAGATAGATGCCCATATACACAAATAACAATCAATTGTCAAAAAATTAAATACATAAATAAACCATTTAAATTTATGTCAGCAAGCATAATTTAACAATTAAAATTCTCCTAAAAAACAATTTAAATTTCTAGAAAAGCAATTAAGAAAAACTCCTCCAAAGCTCACCCTTAAACAAGAATGAAGCAATTACCATTAATCATCAATATTATCTTATGAGTTCTTCTTTCCCCCCCCCCCCCCCCCTTTTTTTATTAAGCTTCTTTTTCAAGTTTTGGCATCAAAGCAATGTCTAGTTTATGAATTATTTTGATATCGTTCCAGTTTTATTGGATGCTCTCGAAGAGACAGATTATGAATTATTTCTATAATTCAAAGTTCAAATTTAGGGCACATTTCAAAATTTTCAATTTAAAGTTATGAACAAAATATGGATGTGGTTCATCTTTTCTTCAAGAGAGACAGTTAAATCAACTTCAAATCTAGCTAAGGTCGTAGAACTTTAAATAATAACATTTTGATCCGAGGATAAATTACCTTGATTATTTGCATTGGAATCAACTTTGGCACATGTTGATTGATAGTGAAGAGTCCCCACCTTAAAAACATGAGAAAATTGCCTAAAAAAAAACATGAGAAAAAAAAGAAAAAATAAAAATCTATTGAATGTAACCACATCTTATATAATAAAGTTAAATTAATATAAACGAGTCCCAACAATACCTTAGGGTCAGACTGTTTATAACCTGGTAACCTGAACATAATTTCAACTAATTACTTTTCAAAAAAAAAAATAATAATAATAAATTACTGTACGTTATTTTCTTTCTTCTTGAGAAGTCTCAAACCTATTCAAACAATTTTACGATTTTAAATTTCCATATTACCTGCAGTTGTTGGAAAAAGGTATTGGAATAGAAATATTAAATAAAGGGAAAAGATTTATTTAAAAGTTAAGAGATGGTGAGTGGAGAATAAATAATATGGGTCGAGGAGCACACATCGCCACAAAAGGGAGAATCAATAAGTTGAGCAAAATGGAGAAATGATCCCCAAAGACAGAAGAAATCCCACCAATGATTGACATGAGAAGCTCTGTACATTCGGCGATGGTCTTTGTCATGTCTTTAATTAACTTCATTCCCTCACTTGCATTTTTAGACAGATGTAATGTTTAAAAGTGGAAAATGTCAAGTGTTTAGGGGAAGAGATTCCACATTTACATTCCTTGCCTATTATGAATTCAAACAACAATCAAAATAAAAAAAATAAAAAAAAATAAATAAATAAAAACAAGAAAGATAAACACACAGATTTACGTGATTCACAAACGGTGTGCTAGCTACGTCCATAAACAAAAGAGATTACAGTTTTAATAAAAAGAAAAATGAATACAAGAATGTCGATCAGATGAGATTAGGATTTTAAGTGAATTTATATAGTGCGCTCTCATAAAATTCTATTACAACAAACAACCCAAATACATAAGAACTCAAATACAAATACATAAACTCAACTACAGTTTTGTCTAGGTTTCCCAACTCGTTAACCGAACAGCGAGACCCTGTCAAAATAACGGTTGACAATAAAGTACAAGACATATCTCCACATTGTCATATATATATATATATTTTTTTTTTTTTTTTTTTAATATATATGTATCTAGCTAACGAGCACCTCAGTTATTTCACTCCACAATTCACCTAACTCAATAACGTTTGATGTTAAGAAAATTTGTAAGAAATTAATTTCTAGATAGATGTCCATAATACATTAAATCCATAAATTTATTATTATTATTATTATATTCTTATGCAGTCTCCACCACTAAGTCAACCTATGATGATTTTCTTTCAAGTGAGATAATTCACCCAACTCTACAACATTTGAATGTTAAGAAAATTTGTATGAAATTAATTTTTAAATAAGTGGCTACGAGATGATTTTCTTCAAGTGAGATAAGAAGGTATTTAGCAGAAAGATGTTGATACATTGATCTTTTACAGCTGAGCTACACACAATCTCTCTCTTAAATGCTTGGTCTCATCAAATGCTTGGTTAAAAGAATTAACAGGAAAAAGCAAGCTATATATGTGGGTGTGGTGGGTGAATGTGGGATCAGAATAAGGCTACGTGTTTCCATATATTTCTTTTTTTCTTTTTTCGTGGCACAGATTGTGGTTCTCTTTTCCCATCACTGTCCCTCTTATGTCGATAAGAATCCCACCCTTAAAAGTCATCAACCTCTTCCTAGTATTATCAATCCTGAGGTTGTTCATTCATATCGTTATGAAAAGGGTTTATAATATGACAACCCACACATAAATCTGTAACCAGTTCAATTCTGCGTTAAACTTTTTTTTTTTTTAATTAGAAACAGTTTCGTTATAAGAAAGTACAAGCAAATAATACTAGTTAGTAGAGCGACATAGTTATAGTTATGAATTCTGTGTCAAAAGCAAATAATACTAAAGGATACTGTTATAGAAAACGGAATCAACAATCAAAAAAGTAAAAAGAATGTGAGACAAAAATACATAGACTTACGTGGTTCACTAACGGTGTGTTAGTCACGTCCAAAAAAGTAAACTATTTTTGTTAAGAAGATGAGAGAACAAAAACGTTTGGTCAAACTAGAACTAGGATTTTAAGAGATCTCCACTTACTGACCAGGCAGCAAGATCTCCGACTATTGGAGATTAGTTCAAAGACGTCTCAACCGATAGAAAAGCACAATCCTACACAAGGATTAGTAATTCTGGAAAGGAATGAAGGGAAATCGTCAAATCGCTCCCCATAAATACTTTTCCATATTAGAAAAGCTATCTACTAAAATTACATTAAAAAAAGGCCCCATAGAGAAGAATGATAATCACTCCAAGAAATAAGAATAAGCGAGACATTAAAGAATGACCACTAAAATCATAAAGAGGGTCTTAATTCCTCCTAAGATGATAGACAAAATTCAAAATATCCCTCTTACTGAATATTAAGATGATAGACAAAATTTTAATTTATGCTAACAATGACACCGGAGGGAGATATCGTGTGTTCAAACCCCAAATATTATTTATGAAAACAAAAAACAGTTCTGCCCAAGACAAAGTTATTTCTAGGTACAGGCAACATATTACTACTAGAAACAGAAAATTATTGTTATTCATTCATTATTAGCCTTTTTACGAAAAGTTAGTCATAATATTTTTTCTTAAATGCATGAACTCGTTAAATGAGTATTGTAAATTTATTAGAAATAACAAATGGCACGGCAAGACTAAAAAAAAGAAAATTCTAAACAAGATCTTCAAACTACGACAACTGAACAACGGGAAAATTTCAAAATTAATATTTTAGAAAAAACCAACTAGGTCTTGCCGCGTTTTCTCAAAATCGAGAAGTTCACAATATTGCAATTTCCGTCATAAGCCCATTTATATTTTTAATGAATGGGCAAAATAATTCATTAAAATTGTATTGCAACTCAAAAAAATGAATAAGAAGATAACCTCAGGTAATTCTCAGCCTGCATGTTGCAAATTTGAATAATAAAAAGAGAATCCCTGTGTACCTTTCCTAATCGAGAATGTGTTCATTGAGAATAATACAAACTTATGCGTATTGGTTGCAAATTGCAATCATATAGAAAATTACCTTTATGATTGCTTTCTCAGTGAGCTTTACGCAGATATTCCTTTTTTTGCAGCATCAATTCTGTTATCCTCATAAGAATCCGTTCCATGGAAATATGACATTATGGAAAGCAGCATTCTCCACTATGTGTAGCTTTTGCTCCATTCGCCAAAGTGTTATCCAAATACCCATAAGTAACCTAAAACAGAAAGAATCCAAGAGCCAAGCATTCATCGAGTTGATCCAAAGTTGGACAAAAAAAAGTTTTACACTCGATAATTATAAACTATGATGTTGCATCACAAGAATATTGATACCGAACAGCTACACATTCAATTGCATACATGTCCTGAATGATAATGTATTGTAAAGAGTTTCCTAAAGAAGCAAGTAAAATAACCTATTTCCTCAGCTATTTTATATGTTCTAGCTCATATTCTTGTAGGACTTGGTGGATGATAACATTATTAACGTAACTTTCCAAAATGTTGAGGGCCTATAAAGCATTGACACGGACACAGACATGGATATGACATCACATGTCGATACAAAAAATCAGATAAGGACATGTTTGAAATACGTCAATTTTTTTTATTATATGTAAAATAATTAGCATAGCATTATAAATATTCTACACTAAAATTCAATTCATCACCACTTACAAAAAAAATTCATTTCATATATTCTTCTTTGGCATCCAAATATTGTAAAGTAAGACAGTATATCATGTGCGTGCGTAAGCTAGCTTGGAATGTCACTAATATAAAAAAAAAAAAATCTACACTAAAAAATCATACAATGTCAAGTTACTTTACAATTGTAGAACAAATACATGTTAATACATTATCCGATAATCAACAAACAAAACAAGTTAGGAACATATCTGCCTTTATAAGAACATCCACCAAAAAGGCCTACTCATAAACTCGCCATTTGGAAAGTCATATGATTTCAGAAAAGGCAATGACTCAATTAGTAAAGAGAGAAAATATGTCAACAGAGTTATACATAATAAAACAATTAGTAAAGCGTAAGCCCATTGAACCCTTAACGGCCTTCATCATCTATGAATCTAACCCGAGCTTATCCAGTCCTTGAAAAGAAAGCTAAAATATCAAATAATAAATAATTTAATGCATTGGGTGTACGACTTGAAACTTTTTAATCTGATGATGAAGCCAAATTATAAATTGTAGCCAACTGTAATACTTCTACAACATAAAAGCAGGACAGAATAAGAATTCTCATTGAACCTTGTGGTCAACCGTCAAGGGGATGGCTTGACTCCCACGACAAAGCAATGCTCTAAAAACAATTGTCTGGCAAGGTGACAGAAGAACAACTAAAGCTGTAGAGATCCAACCGAGTGAGGTGTCAGTCTTATCTTTGAAGGCATCATCTTCCCTCTAATAAGATCTTGTCAGTACATTTCCCACCGCATATTCTGACCATTGTCGGAGCCCCCTGTAATTCACTCTTCTGCTAATACTTCATGGAATTTCTTTGAACAAAAAGTACTCACCTGAAATCACCATTAAAGAAGAGAAGATTGGTGACAAACTTAGCAGTTTTTGCTACCATATTCCTCATTTCCGTATCAAATATCTAGTACTCCTACACTTCAATTTTATTAATTTTTATAACTTAGAGCCTTGCCCTACTACATGTCCCGAGCATCCGCGCCTAAGAGATTTTAGAGATTTCACAATTAAATTTCTTCATGGATTTCAAATCTACAACCTCCAATGGAATATACCTTGAAGACCCCTAACTTCTATCAATGAAACCGCTAATTGGGACCCTACACTCCGTTTCTATTTGGAACCCTATTCCTAGACACATTGATAAAATACCAAAGTTTACATTAAGATGGTAGTAAAGCAGGAATGGACTCAGATTAGGCCAGCAATCCTTCACTTAAAACAGATGGAATGCATAAAAATAGAAGTTGGTATTAACTTTAGTTAAAATAAAACAATCTTTCAATGGTTTGGCAGCGTCTCTTTGTCATTGGAGAAACTATGAAGGGAAAAGATTAACTCCTTTTCGAAGAATCTTATTTCACGGTCAACAAACATTTAAAGATGCGTCACTTAAATACTCGTTAATTCATGAATTTACGTCAGTGGGTACTGGCTAGTGATCAAACGCCTCAGAGACTTTAAATTCATTGCCTGAACGCATTAAATACAACAAACCGATTTACTTCTACAATCTAAAATCAAACCGAATCATAATGCAAGCACTATCCAAATGTTGTTGCAAACCAAACCAAAGGTCACCAAATCAATGACGCTTCCACGAAATCTTTTTACATTGCTTCCTCAGCTAAATCCTACGTAAAACAACATCATAACAACCGGCAATAAACACAATAAATATTCTCCTCATACATAAGTTCGGGGAAAACACGAAGCATATAGACTCCGATCATTGTTCAGACTAGCACTTGGTAAAGAAAACGCAACCGATGAGAACAAAGAGAAATAAATACCTCAATCGATTCGCATTTCTAGATCGACGATGAAATCCTACGAATGTTTTGAGAATTAAATTGATAGCAAAACGATCCAAAAGGGAGCGAAAAAAGAGCTCAAACTAACGTAGAACATTTTTTCTCCGATTTCTTGAACGTTGAACTCGGAAGCAGGTTTTTCGCTCGCTTTTCCGTTTGGTAGACCGCGCAATTACTTGACCACGAGATTACCGTTATACCCCTCTATGCTTTCTAATTTTTCACCGAGTGTACGGCATGTCAGCATTCAACGAAAAGTCGACATGTCGGCTCGTAGCTTCCAGGTGCACTAGTTAAGATCTGGTTTAGGCCCAACCCCAATTCAATGACCACCAAAAAAAAAAATGTGACCGAAAATTGTCAAGTCAAATATATAAAATAATTATAAATATTGTTATTTTAAAAAAATTAATAAATATAATAACTGTATTAATGAGTATTATGATATATTTTCTTATAATACAATATTTATATTAAAATATTAATAATTATGTACGCAAATATTTTAAAATTATATTATCTTTGTAATTATTTTGTGAAAATAACACATTCTCTCCAATTTCTGAAAAAAATATATATATATATATATATAAAAAGAGAGAGAAAGAGGACATGAGGACATGACGTGTAACGTTTTGATTTTTGGTGAATGAGGTAAATGACTTAAAAATTAATTGAGAAAATGGATTGATTTATTTGAATTTTAAATAAATGTCTAGATTTTTCCGAAATATAATTATTTATTTATATTTAAATAAGTGGATAGTTATATCTTCTCCATTTTTTAAATTTAACTTTTAGAGAATCTATATCAATATAAATTATTGAAAAACTAAGTTGGAGATTTTTTGGTAAAAATAATATAACATCTTAACTACTCGTTTTCGAAAATAACACAACAAGAGGTTGGTCTCCATTTTTTTAATTTTAAAAATTGAATTTGATGTTTATGGGTTATTAAATTGTTATACATCATTTCTCATACGTGTACATTTTCGAAGGATTGAATAACTCATTGACTGATCTTGCTCTGAATTTGATCATCTGACTAGATGCTTTGGAGTTTATTCATAGAGTTCACATGAACCTGTAGACTTGAATTTCGTGTGAACCTCTTAAATTAGGCCTTCGAGCTTGGACCTTATGGATCTTTAAGCTTAACATATGAACTTGGGCTTGTTTAGTTTGAGTCTAAATTGCAAATAAACTAACTTTCATCCAAACAAATATGATTGGTTTGTTGAAATTTCTCGATCAACAATATTGAAGCAAACATCATATACTATGTCCATAAAATTGACAATATAAGTAAGAAATTAATGATTCAAACTTCAACCTTAACAAAAGAAAATCACATTGAAGAATGTTTTTGTAACATTGTTTTAATCAAATTTGATATACTCATGGTTTTGTTTTTTAATTATATAGATGGTGTGTATGCCTGAAAAGTGAAAGCAATCAAGATTTGCAGTTGCGTGCATGCATTGTGCAGTAAGAAGGGCTTTCTCTGCTTCCATTGCAAGGTTCAAGGAGAGACAAGGATAATCGTGTATCATTCTATTGGTTTCTCCTTGCACAAAATTTCTTCTTTTTCTTGTCCTCTTAATCTCTCAATGTATTTGTTCTTGTACGCAAAAACAAATCCCAAACATTGTTCTACTTTTAAAACAAAATTATAATTAAAACACTCTTGTTTTAAAAAAAAAAACAAAATTATAATTAAAACACCAAATTTCATAATTAAACACTCTCATTTTCAAAAATAAAAGATAAAAGACCAAATCGTTATGAAATGAGATCATACAAAATTTGATGGGAGAGATTCTTAATGACTTTTCACGAAATTTGAAAGACAACAAGGAATATAGTCTCTCTCCGAATAAAGTAGCGGAAGTAAGAGAGTATGTCAACCATCATGGAATTACCTAGTGGTCAAGAGAGTCTAGTGAACTAAGAGATGATGGAAACTAATAGCAACAACCTATTTTAAGAATTATTTTGTTGCAAGTTTTTTTGACATTCAAATATTATAGAGTCAGACGGTATGTCTTGAAAAAATAAGACACGGACAACTTAAATCAATACATTAAGCATAAAATACATACGTAATCCACTAAACTAGGACACAACATTACAAATGACGTTTCCTCTAGCATTAGGCAAAACCTAGCAAACTATTGGAAAGATAAATGGGAAAAGCCACATATGAAGAAAAGCTGAAAAAACAAGTATCAAAACAAAACATGTTAAATAAATCAAAATGCTTTAAGTTTGTCGTAGAAAAATGAAACAAAGCTAGTAAAAGAGGACACATGGGCATGAACAGTGGAAATATTTAAGTCAAATCTATTATTTATTGTTTTAGGTTAAAAAATAACAATATGTGAATCACATCAGGTAGACTTCAATATCTAGGTCATGTATATTTCTGATATGTGCAGAATAAACGGGCAAGCGTTGTGCTTGTGTGAGGGTTGCTTTAGAGTTTAATATCTAAAATTAGTCAAGATAAATCTGGTCGCATTTAAAAATAAAAAAGTTAAAAGAATAATAAAATTTGATTCAAATTGAATCATATAAGTAAACTTGAATATTTAGATCATGCATATTTCTGATACGTGCTAAATACAAGTGCTAAGTGATGTGCCTGCGTGAGGACCGAGTCTACTAATTTTCTAAAGTTGGTGCCAAATGAGCCGTAGTAGTGTAAGCCTTAGGACCATGAGGTCACGGGTTTGAATCCCCAATCCAATTATTTGTAATTTCAAAAAAAAAAAAAAAAATCTAAAGTTGGTGAAGATAAGTCTTGTGGCGTTGAAAAGAAAAAGGGGCAAAAAATTCCAGGAAACGGCCGAGACAAATAAGCAGTTCTTCATTACGCTTAGCTGTCAAGGTCTTAATTGCTGGAGATATGATGTTTAAAGTTAAAAATAAAGGAAATAGGTCAAACAGAAAGAAGGATACGTTTTTCTACAACTTAGAATATTCTTTTTTACTTTTGTAAGAAAGTAAATAGTAAAATAGTCCTTCTGGCAATATTTACCATTCAAAGACCCCAAAAAAAGAGAAAAAAATTAAAGGAGGGTCAGCACTCGGTACAAATATTTACTTCAATGATGCTCTATTTCAATCCAATTTCCATATCTATTGAAGTCAAAATAACAAAACTAGTAATTCAACGATGAATATATAGAACGACTAAGAAGTCTAGAGTTTGAATCTCACACTATGTTGTTGAGTTACACAGAATGCACAAGAGAACGTGTGAATGAACAAACAACAATAGCAAACTAATCCAAAATTGATTAAACAGATAAAGGAATCTAACCCCAATTGTCGTTGGATCAGCTTGAGCAAGGCTGAAAGAGTGTCCATTTCTCGAGCTGTTGTTGAAAGGGTGAGAATTGTAGCTTGTACAACTGAGTCAGCATCGTTTGTGTTTCAACCTGCCAAACAATGAAATGAAAAAAAAGAAAAAAAGAAAGAAGTTAACCTTGACTATTGTGACACGACGAAACATAACATCTAACCGTACACTATTTAGTCTTCAAAGAAGCTTAATTTAATTTAACACCTAAAGGATACAAAGAATCATCTACAAAATCAAGTTAGAATCTGCTGATTAATATACTTAATACAACATCTACCTGTTTACAGTTAGAAAGAATAAATATACTTGAAGAACTTTTGTCTAGCCTACATTATATCAATAAAAACAGCCACACTACAGACTTTTTATTTTACAAAAAAAGCTCAAGATGCATGAAGACTGCTCCCATCTTGCTTCAAAGAGCTATGTTTGTTCCATTGCCGTCCTTGTTTAACTTTGAACGAGTAATAGGAGCCTTCGAATGAAAAGCTGACTGTCGTCTCGAGGACTCGTCTATCAATTTTAAGGACAGAAGCGAAGGCTCTATATGCTCTCTTTTGTGCTCTCGTAGAGTGAGTTGAGACATGCCAACTAGTTCATCAACATTGACAGGTTCCTTTGGCACAACTGGAATCGGTTTTAGGACCTCGTGATAACACGTTCCTCCGCCTTTTTCTTCTTCCATTGGGATTATACTTGGTGCCCAGATAGAAAAAGGAACGGGAATATAAGCCGGGATGTATCCTGGTATCATAGGAGGGAAACCAGCAACTTCAATCTTAGGTGCATCAAGTTCTTTACCATTTTCTTCAACTGTAGTTTCTATCATTTGGAACTCTGAGTTAAGTGAGAGGTTTAGTGAAGGTTGTGAACTTGAGCTCTCTGTTTCTTTTGCCTGGGAAGCATGGAAAGCTTCATCTTCTGGCAAAGGCAGTGGATCAGTTTCCTGACAGACATGAAAGAAAGAAACTCAAACACACATCAAGTATAAATGCCAGCATGCTAGCAGATAGGCATGCTGAGACGAGACCGAATACCATGATAATCATAGAAACATGACAAGCAAACTCAATAAAACATTAACATTCAAAGTCAACAGATCTGCCGGGCACCAATAAGCTACAAAATACAAACTAACAAATATCAGAGTTCAAGACGAACCATCGCTGGAACCATGTCAAAAAGGCTTGACCTTCGCTTTCTTCTTGTTGCGTTACTCTGTCGAATGAAATACTTCTGTGCATGGCTTGCCACCTGAGTTGGAGTCCTTGTAATAACAAAATTCCGAGAAATCCCACGCCAGTCTCCTTTCCCTAGTTTCTGAAGGCCAACTAAGAATAATCGATGCTCCTCCTCAGTCCATGGAACACCTGAAAACAAAGTCTAAAGAATCAAACAACAGTAGAATAATAACTAATCAGATTATTAGAACTCTGTTCGCCGAATTGAGCAATAAACTCCTATCTCTTATGATCGAATAATTGAAGACTAAACAAGAAAAACACATCTGATCCGACTTTCTCGCCTTTGGGTAGTTCAACAAATAATGATTCATGGAAAAGAATGTTGAAAATAAAGGGAGTTAAGCGTCCCATAACAGAGGTTAAAACAGAAACTTACCTAACAAATACAAAACTATAACAATCAAACAAGCTCTTATAGCTAAGCCAATCCAACAATGCTATCTACGTACAATCTCTTCAACAATCTCGTCAACCACCTAGCCATGTCCCATACTAGATAGTAACTGCATTTTCCATACATAGGTCTACAACTACAAGTTTATGGCTAAAAGAGCAGTAGCTCAGCGGAACCAGTGGTACGCCCAAGGACTATGAGATCATGGGTTTGAATTTCCTACTCCCAATTATTGTAATCTCAAAAAAAAAAAAACTACAAGTTCCTGATTCAACATAGCCTACTAATATATTGCCAGTAGAAACAGAACTTGCAAATCCATCATGCAATGCAATATTTGCCACATAAACTTAAGGAGTTTCCATCCCCTCTGATCTCCTCTCCTCTTAGATCTGTTAAATTTAAATGCAATTATTATCGAATGTCAAAACAATAAAGGGATTATTCCCCTCTTGAACTTTCCATAGCTATCATTCCAGTAAGCATTGAAAATAAAGGGTAGATAAACATCCAACTTTTTTATGATAACCGAGAAATGGAGTTTTCCCCACTATATGCACAGGGGCACCCACGTCCATTCCAAGGTCCGAACTCAAGAGACAACATAACTATTGAGTATTGAGATAAAAGAAACAAGCCCCATATAGAAAAGGCAGTAGGAAATTACTTCTCAATACATACTTAGAAACCAACGAATCATAATCTTTCAGGCACGATTAAGGGAAATATTGATTAGAAAAAAAAGATATCAACCCACAAGAAACCTAAACATGAGACGTCATTCTTAAATCATAACAGTTCAATAACGAAAGTTATAGAAAACAGCATAAGCCATCGAATTGAGAATATCATTGGGAATAAGACACTAAATTTAGGAATAGAAATTCGCAACATAACTAAAAATGAATTTTAAAAAATGGCAGGACTGATCAAAAGAAAAAAATAGGAAAAAAAAAAAAAAACTGTTATCACCCAGGCGCGAAGCATTTATCAGAAGACAGACAAAAAATACATTACAAATATACATTAACAAACGATTACGAAACAAATCAACTAAAATGAAAAACAAAGACATCACGAAATTAAATTGCCTAGCCCAAATCACGAAGAAATCAGGGCACAAATTCATCTCGGAAACAAAGATTTAAAGACGAAACAATAATATCGACTACCTTTCTTCCTTTCCGCCCGACGATTAGCAGAGCAGGATGCATGAGCAGGATCATCGGACAAAAAACCATCGGAATCATGAACAGGATCGGAGTTGGGGGAATCAGGATTGGGCGAGGCGGCGGCGGAAGAAGAACTATGGTAATGAGCAGAGAGATTACCCATACTAGCGCTTTTCTTGATGAAAGAGCCATCGGTGAGCCTAACCCCAAAAAGCTTTACACCACCGCCGCCGCCGCCGGAAAAGGAATTGGTGACGGTTCTTCCGCCGCGGGAAGGGCAGGTGCGGGAGTTATGGCCATTGTTGCTGCAGTGAGAGCAACGCCGAGTCATTGCGATCCGTGACTCGGCGAGTCAGGCCACCGAGTAGTAATGAAGTGAAGATCGTGAGAAAGGAAGTGGAAATTGAAAGAGAAATACAGATTTTATTAAGAGAGAGGGAGAGAGAATTTTCGAGGTAAAACTTGGGGAGAAATCAAAGTTCTCCGTTCTACCGGGAGAGATTAGCGAAACGCGGGGTGTTCGTTGGAAAGGACTTTGCCAATATGACCATTTTATCCTTGTTTAGGATAACGTTTTTTTTTCTTCTGGTGTCTCTTTTTTCTTTTTCTTTTACACGTTATTATTATTTTTTA
>JBBMEG010000002.1:6812311-6832234 GCA_037832605.1 Cyclanthera cordifolia
ATTGAGATCAAATGTATATCGTGTCCAACCATTGAAAGAAAAGAATCAAGTCCCATATGGAAAAGCCAGCAGGTTATTACTTCTCAGTACATACTTAGATTAAGCATTGAGATCAAATGTATATCATGTCCAACCATTGAAAGAAAAGAAACAAGTCCCATATGGAAATGCCAGAAGGCTATTACTTATCAATACATACTTAGAAAGTAGTGGTTCATAAATCTTTCAGAAATGATTAAAGGAAGATTGATTAATCGGAAAAAAAATAATTCTACCCATCAAGAAACTTGTAACCTGAGACCTCATTAGCAACAGCGCGACCACAAAAGTTATAGAAAGCAGCATACGCCTTTGAATTGAAAATATCAATGATAGAAAGACATTGATTAAATTCAGGTATATCGCGCAAAACTAGAAATAATGACGAAACCGATCAAACGAAAAAGAAAAAATAGACAAGGGAAAACATTAAGGAAGAGAAAAACTGATGAAGAAATAGCCAAAAGAAAAACTGATGAAGCAATGATCATAAGACAAACATAAAATCCGTCACAAATATACAACAACAAACGATTACGAAATAAATCAACTAAAATCCAAAGCACTGAAATTACGAAATCAAATTACCTTGACCACATACACGGAAATCAGGCACAAATTCCTATCGGAACATATATTTCAAGACGAAGCAATAATGTTACAACTCTGAAACTGTTTAACCGTTACCTTTCTTCCTGTCAGCCCGGCGATTAGCAGAGCAGGATGCATGGGCAGGATCATCGGATAAAAAGCCATCGGAATCATGAACAGGATCGGAGTTAGGGGAGTCAGGATTCGGCGATGCGGCGGCGGAAGAAGAACTATGGTAATGTGCAGAGAGGTTACCCATACTGGCGCTTTTCTTCATGAAAGAACCGTCGGTGAGCCTAACTCCAAAGAGCTTCACACCACCGCCACCGCCACCGGCAAAGGTACCGCTGCCAGTTTTTCCGCCGCGGGAAGGGCAGGTGCGGGAGTTATGCCCATTGTTGCTGCAGTGAGAGCAACGCCGAGTCATTGCGATCCTGACCCGGCGAGTCAGGCCACCGAGTTAGTGAAGAAAGCACAATATGAGAGAAAATGGTGGAATTGAAGATCCTGAGCAATGAAGAAGTGAAAGGGAGAGAGCTTTTATGATGAGAAAGAGAGAAGATTAGGGAAAAATCAAAAGTTCTCTGTTCAATCGGGAGAGATTAGCGAAACGCGGGTGTTCGTTGGTAAAGACTTTCTCCATAGTGACCATTTTGCCCTTTGTTTAGGATAACGTATTCTTTTTCTGGTGTATCTCACCTTCCACTATCTTTTTTTTATATTATTATTCTCAATCTCAATCTATTGTCTCTATTTTTATTTTTTTTAATAATCAATTGCGTCCATTTATTTCAAACTGTACTTTATTTTATTCTCCCCCTAATTTTAACTATATTATTTTTTCTTCCAAAACTTAAATTAATAAATAATTACAAAAAATGATATCAATCTGAACCATTTTTTTGTAATGTTATGTTTATTAGCTTTCACATCTATTTTGATTTTTTTTTTTTTAATAAGCTTTTTTTTTTTCTTTTTTTTTTCTTGAAAGGAATAAGCATTTTCTATTAGATCTTGAGTGAATCACTTCTAAATAACATGTACTTTCTTCGGTAAACAAATTCTTTTTTTTTAATAATCAAGACAATTTTATTTTAAGGGGGGTGTTTGTTTCTTATTTGATGGAGTATTTATTTTTAATGTTTAGGTATTAAGAGTTATAATTAGGAGTGTTTTATAAAAAAAAAAAAATTATAATAGCTCGTTTGTTTGATAGTTTTAGTGGAATGTTTAGAATTAAATATTTGTTTGTTTCATGATTTTGGAAAAATATTTGTATAGGTCGTTTGTTTGTGTGGTGGTTTTGTTGTTGGTTTCAAGGTAATCGTTTGTTTGTAGGGTGGTTTTGGTAGAGTGATTGTAATAAAAAATTTGAAACATTTATTTTATGGGTTTATGGAGCACTTATTTGAACATTTAAATACTCTATTCTTTTGACTTCTCAAACAAGAATTTGATAAAATCTAACTGTTCTAACTTAATTAAAACTCATAAACAAACATCTCCTCAAGATTTGCTTAAAATAAAGTATTTTAAAAAATATTTTAAGCACTTTTAGAAAAATTTGACGGATTATTATTTCACTGTTTTTAAGAATGTTTATATTTTGTTTTAAAAAAATGTTTATTCTTTTTCTTTTTTTACTAAACCTTATATTTGTAGTCCACCCTCATGAATAAAAAAGTTTTCAACATTTAGCATGAGATTTTATAAAGTTTTATAAAATAGTGGATAAACAAATTTATTAGTCGAAACTAGCATTTATAAACAAATACATAACAAATTAATAAAAACTATGGTTAAAGAAAGCATGCATCCAATATGAGAGATTGAGGATTATAATTAGGTGAATCCTAGCTCATTCAAGTGATTATTTGTTATTAAAAATATTATAATTTATTAAGTATGACAATAAATCTCTGTAATTGAAATATATTTTTGACCAAAAATATTGCAAGTTCAAATCTTCTATTTTTAAATATTTGTATAGTCATCGTTCCATTAAAAATAGCATGACACATTGTGTCGAGTCACAATCAAAATTTACAATAATATTTTGGTTTTAACAAAGTTTTATAAATGTGGTAAATATAACTAATTTTTCTAAACTTATATTTTGATTACTAGTGTACTTTTCACTCATTATTTTCAGTTAGTGACACTGATTGAAATCATTAATCGTAATTTAGTAATTGAAATACTCGACTAATGACTCGGATTAAAACTAATCAAAATTAGTGAAAGAGTCGATGGCACGTTGGTTTCATTATTTGATAATAATTCAGTTTAATATTACAAGTTTGATCAGTAAAATCAGTATTTAATTTTCATTTGAGAACAGTTAGTATTCTCAGTAGGGTTTATGATCATCTTCCCTAACTTGTACAAAAAAAAAAAAAATCAACTTTCGAGTCAATTTGTGTAATTGAATAAAACCTAAATGTATACGATAATTTTATCAACATTAATTAAGTTATTGATAAACTTTAAAGATAGTCACTAATTAAATTTGATAGATGAATATCAACGTATATCTCTTATCATTATCATAATCATCACTTTATTGATCATGAAGAGTTTTTTTTTTTTTTTTTTTTTAGGAAATAGTACACTTAAAAAATGTTGAATTTATAGAGAATAAGTCATTAAAATAGAGTTAGATATATAATTGTACATTTTTTTAGTTTGAAAAATATTTAGAATAATTATTATGGAATAAAATATCATAGCGTCGTTATTTGGGACAATTTGAACTTTATAGTTTATATAGATTACTTATCCATTTGGTATCTTCCTCCGCATAGTAATATTTTAAATTCAGAAATATTCTTTCATTAACCTAATCCTAATCCTCTTTTCTTTTTCTTTTTTTGAACGACGCTAACCTAATCTCTTTAGCCACCTTTTTATCCATTATTTTTTAGTACCCTTTTTATCCTCTCTTTTATTCGTTCAACAAAGTTATAAATATGCTTTGACACAGGAAGTTACAAATTACTAGTGTGAGAAGGGAGGGTAAAATTGAGAAATACCAATAATTGAATTATTGAGAGATAAAACGCATTACTAAAATTATCTAAAATCATTCCACTCACAAATAATTAAGAGACTAAATGAATTACTTCAATTCTTTTTTTTTATTGAAATTAATTGGAGACTGCCCTTCAAAAAAAAAAAAGAAGAAGAAGAAGAAGAGAGAGACTGCCTTTTAATTTTTATATTACCACGTTGTGCTTACTTGAATAACAATATTCATTTCGCTTTCGAAATATCACATCCTTTTGTTTTGAAATCATCAACTATATAATAGTTTTTTCTGTCAAAAAAAATAAAAAAATCATCAAATATATAAATTTTTAGAGTTTTTTTGGGGTAAATTATAAATTTTGTCTTTATAATTAAAGTTAGAATTTAATCTCTATTTTTTCAAAATCTAGACTTTAGTCTATATAATTTGAAGAAATATAAAATTTTGTTTCTTGATTTGAAAAAATAGAATTTAGTCGATGAACTGATAAAACTTAAAAAATAGTTCAGATTATTCGTAAATCGAATGCGAATTAAGTAGGTAAATTGGTGTATGAATTATGCTTTTTTCCAATTTATTACTTATCTCACATTCTCATCATTAAACACAAAAATAACTAACTTCTGCGTATTTTACTCACCAACAATTACGAACGACGAATTATTTTTAAAATTTTATCAAATTTTAGGTACTAAATTATAATTTTTAAAATTATAGGGAATATTAAATTGTAGATTTTTCCAAACCATATAGATTAAAATCTAAATTTTGAAATTATAGAGACTAAATTTATAATTTATTTTATTATTATAATTTATTTTCTTTTTGGAACCGAGCATCCATGGAGAATAAAATTTCACAAACTATCCACTTTGTATATTTTTAGGCCATTATAACAATACTCTCTCATATAATAAATGCTAATAAATTAAAATTGTAAAGGTTTCTCAAATTTGTCTCTAAAATCGATCATTATTTTCTTATTATTGTAAACTTATTTTGTCACTTCTTTTATGATTTATCATTACTTCTCTCCCAAGCTTTCAGTTGCCATTTTTTCACTTATAATTTCAACCTGAAATTGTCGTCGTTGTATTGTCTCGACTCCCCTTTGTATTCAAACGATCACCGCTGCAAGTTTGAGGCATTTTCTGGTCGAGTACTGTATTGTAGTCCACGAGATGCAGTACTGTATTGTAGTCCACGAGCTACGTATTTTCTTTTCTTTTTTTCCATGAGTATACTATAATTTTGATTATTTTTTTTTATATTTTGACTACCGAAATCGAATATTACATACTTGATATTTTGTGGATTTGGTATGTGTATACTACATGGTTAGGATTTGTTTATTTTTTTTATTTTTTTTAGAATAGATAATCACACTATATATATTTAGTGTAATCACGCTCCTCCCTAGACCAGTGATCGGGAGACATCAAAAAAATGGAGACTATAAATTAATGTCACAATAGATCTCGAATATGAAATCTTGAAAAGCATTATTCAAGAACTCAAGTTTTCAACTAACTGCGTCATCCTCGAATTAAAAATCGAGGCTTAGTTGTGATAAAACTATTTTTAAAATTTATATATATTAATGTGTATTTTTCTTTAACAATTAACAATTTAATATAAAATTAATGTTTGTATGAATTTAAATATTTAAAAAATTTATTACGACAAAATATATAAATGTTAATATTACAAAAATAAAAGGATAAATAATGGAAAAAATTCTCATCTCATCACGTGATTTTTTATTTTTTTTATTTTGTTATTTTGAAACCGAAGGTATCTGTTTATGACTTATGTTATCATTTTTCAATAACTTCAATTTTAAAGAAAAATACTCCATCAAAAGAAATAGTAATAATAAAGAAAAATAAATAAATAATAATTGTCCATGTCCGTACAATGCCAATCCGAAATTAGAGTGAATATTCCGCATTCAATGAATGTGTTGAAAGAACGTTTTAGATTACCTGTACACCTACATTTGTATTGTTTTTTTTTAAGCATAATTATTAATATATATAATATCTTAAATATTTATATATATAATATCATTTCATTCTTTTATTTTCTTTTTTGAAAGATATCATTTCATTCTAAATATGAATTTCACCTGTTTTCTTATTAGTAACTAGCCAGATTTATTTGGCTTTTTCATGTATGAAATGAGATAAAGTCAACTAGTTTATTTTTTTTTTCTTTCGTGAGTTCAATTATAATGAGAGAGCGTAAATGAAACTCATCTCCTCCTAATTCAGTGAATAATGGTAAATTGTTAATCGGCTAAAAAATTTGAATTAATAAAGTAAAATAATTTAATTTTATCGATCAATATTAATTTATAAACTGATAAGTTAAATCTGATCTTAACACTGCTAATTATGAGTAATTATGTGAGTATTATTTTGAATGTTGAGTGATTTTGAAACATAGATTAGAGTAATTACTTGTTTGAATGCAATTGTTTGAAAAATGTTTATAAATTCTCATTTATAACGACTTCATAACACCTTCAAAACAAAAATTGTATAGATATAATTTTGATTTTTTTTTTTTATAATCACTTTTTTTTTTTTTTTTTTTATTAACAATTTTTTTTCTTTCTAAAACTATTATATAGGTTCCATACACCCATTAAAGTTTATTTTTTTATTATTGTCTTCATTTCAAATACATATAGTATTTTTGCAGAAAAATTATATAAATCACTCAAAATTATGCTATTTGTAACAATTAAGGGTTTAAACTTTCAATTTGAGCAAATCACCTCCCGAAGTTTGAAAAGTGTTACAATTAATCAATTTTGAAGTTAATTTTAAGAGATTTTCACATGTGCGAAAAGATGTTAAAATTGTCCAAAAAACATTTAGTCTTTCATTTCTTCTCTCTAAATGTGAGAAATTAATAAGTTCTAACCTCTTATAAATTAATAATAAAAATTTAGTAAACTAATCGATTTTTTAAAAGTGTATATTTATAAATTAATGAGTCTTTTTAGTATCGTAGTAATATTTGTATTACAAAATATTTAGTCTAGTTACTAAAGTTTCGTATTAATCCCAAACCACCCTTGTTTCAGTTGGGTGAAATTTGATACAACTAATTAACTTTATGAGTAAATTTTGCTTTGTTTTTTTCTCTCTATAAATTCCAATTAGTTCTCACCCCTCTCCTCCGTTCCCTCTCTAAAGTTCTTCATCACTCTATTTTTTTAACAATCCACAAAGCAATTACTCCTCTCGTAAGCTTGTTTCCTCAATTGTTGCACAATTAACTGCAAAAATAAATGGTGAGAACGTGAAGTTCAACATCAAAATTTCGAAGCTTTTCGATATAAAATGAGGCCTAGCTAGTGAATTTTAATATACTTTGTTTCACATCATCAAATTTTTGTATCAGTTCATTTACCGTCTTTATCAGTTCCCTTGAATTGTGTGTTTTCTCAGTAACTGAGAAAGTCGATAAACTCATCCAGCTGCCTCATCACATAACTTACAATTTTTAAATGGCATATGAAATTCCATTTTTAAACCCCTTAAGAGCAAGCGTTGGGCTGGTTCGACCAGCTTTGACCATTCAAGCTTTCCATGTTGTTTCTAAGCTCTGTGAGGGGATCGAGGTTCCAATCAACTGTAGCACCCGTGGTTTGAGGATTAATGTAAAACTTTAGCAATTGGACTAAATATTTTTAAACACAAACGTTTACTGTGATACTATAAAACCCATCAATTTACCAATATCTGCATTAAAAAAAAATCATTAATTTACAATTTTTTCATTGTAAATTTACCCGAGATAAAGATATTATAAATTTCTGTTTTTAGTGAGAGAAAAGAAATATTGAGTAGTTTTTGGATAATTTTATCTTCTTCACCCATGTGAAAATCTCTTAAAATTAACTTAAAGCGGTTAATTGCAAGACTTTTCAAACTTAAAAAAGATAATTCTTAAATTAAAAGTTTAAGACTTAATTATTATAAACATATGATTTGTGCAATTTTTCTTAGTTTTTTTTTTAACATTCCCCAATCATCATAATTCTCGTTCGGTTCTTTTCGTTAAAAAAATAATAAAAAATCGCATTCTCTATTGTAACAAAAATTTCTTAATTTATTATGAAATGAATGAAGTGGTTGGTAATTAAAAGGAATATCATTTACTTCTCTAACCAAACAAAAAAGAAAACATTATGACAAACTTATGTAATTTCACTTAAACCAAACGCCCCTAAGGAATCGTTTAAAAACTATTTTATATCCTCATGCATTAATAACAAATTAAATTAAAATTTTGAGGACCTAATATATCACTGTTTGTTTTGTTTTTCTTTTTTGGTTGATAATAAGAACCGAGGGCAAATTATAACTTTAGTCCAATTGGTATGAAAAAAGTTATAGTTCAGTTTCTAATACTAAATTTAAAATTTTAAATCAACCATATTAGAAAATGTAGATATTTAACTTAAAACTAATTAACAATGGAAATAGTAATACAGTGTCATATTTTAAGAATATTTGGAGAACTTCTCACTTTATTGACGTGGAACATTACTAGATTCTCAACCAAATTTATAAATTTTTTTTGAAGGAATATACAATAATCAAATGAAATTGATTGTTAAAAAAAAAAAAAAAAAAAAAATATATATATATATATATATATTATAAAGGGGAGAGATGAAAAAAAGAATATTATCGTGCGGGAATAAAGTAAATTGGTTGGTACGAACACGTGGAAAACAAGACATGAATTCGCAAGCTAAGAATTAATAGTAAAGGAGTACAGATTATAGAATGAGATTATAATAACTGGCGTTTCTAATACGTTTAAAGGTTATCATAGTTATGATAATGAGTTATAAAGTGGTTTCAAAAAATTAATAATGAGTTATAAACTAATTTAGTGATAATTATAACAAATTATTCAAATATTTCTTATTTTCAGTTAAAAATAGATGAAATTAAGCTCTGTGCGATAATCATTTTGTTTTTAAATTTAAGCGTACAACTACTAATTTAACCCATGATTTTGATGTTTATATCTTACTTTGTTTTAAAAATAAAACCAAAATTTAAAAACTAAAAAAAAAAACAGCTTCCAAATATTTTGATTTATGAAATTTAGTTATGATTCAAGTAGAAAAGACGGGAGATATGTAAAGAATTGAGATAAATATAAACTTAAATTTTAAAAACAAAATAATTATGAAAGAGCATAAATTATTTGAATTCATAATTAATTGGCTTATAGATATGAATATCAATAAATTATTGTTTTGGTTGGACATTTAAATATAATTATTATAATATAATCTAACTCATTCATTAACCAACTTAAACATTAAGTATATTTTTTAGTAGCCCATTGGTTTTATTGTTTAGTGGTAATCCAGTTTAATACTCACATCACGGTCCAATCATAAAAATCGGTATTGTTCCATTTTTTCAATCTAAAAAGTGATATCATATTATAAATTATAAACTAGAAAGTGTTGACATCTATTTCAAAACCAATTGTCTATGAGAAAAATAGCTTACTCTATCTTATATATATTATATGTTGGACATTTGTCACAATGTGCGTATTTTCTTCAATCCCCAACAAAATGAATATAGAACAACACAATACAACAATAAGTATATATACTTATTTATTTAAGTTTTTAGTAATAATTCGATTAGATTAGATAATTTGTAGGAAAGTGATAATCAATATTTGATTTGAATGATCATTTTTGTAGAATGGTTATTTTCAATAAATCGATGGAAGATGGTTAGAAATTAATAATTACTTAAGAAATTAAAAATAATTATTATTTTAAATAATTAAAAATGAATGATTGAAAATAAAAATTATTATTTGTAATTACTAAAAATAATAGGTGATTTCAATATTCTTATTTAACCCGCAGAAGTAAAAATTCACTTGCAATAGATTCCTAATAACACAAAACTATCAGCCCCATTGATGTTAAATCACAGAGGTTAAAAATGTAATTCAACATATTTTCTTAAAACATTTTTTGTTGCTATCAGCAGACTGGAGAAAAGAAATATCCTTGCAAGCACACTTTTCAGTTCTAAACTTCCATCTCTATTCGCCCTGCAAAATTCCTCCAGTTTTTTGTCGACAGAGCTTCGAAATTCGTCAATGGATTCGGATGATTCTTCTTTCGAATTCACTCTAGCTGAGGTAAGTTCTTATGTTAAGCTCGAGTTCATGTCCTTCAATCAATACTATCGAGTCTAGTTTTCCTGTTCGAGTTATGAGCAGAAACTTCTTTCAGCATTTTCTGATTTGAAATTACCGATTTCGATCTTGTATCTTGATTCATCGCGTCTTCAATTATTTAGATTGTTGAGATGAACAGTATCTTAAAGGATTCTGGAGATCAAATACTCGGTCAAGATTTTTTCCAAGATGTCGCTCTTCATTTCAGGTAATTGAGCTTTCATTGCTTCTTCAATTCAGTATTTGTGAAATTTATCATCGTGTCTTCGTTTATGCTGGCTCTTTCTTGAAGTTGCTCTCCATGGCGCGCTGGAAAATCTCCCATCACTACGGAACAGGTATTCGATTTTTCTTTTTTCTCTTATCCACATTAATTTGTTGATAGTTTGATTGATATTTGGTCTGTGCCCTAGGTGCAAAGCTGGTTTGAGAATTGGAAAAATAAATCACGATGTAGAAGTAAAAAATCTCGGCCTCCACGTCCACGTCCATCTCCACCTCCACCTTGTCCTCCACCATCCCTTCCGCCTCCGACTCCCACTCCGATTCCGACTGCGGCTCCACCGCCGAAACTTTTACTTTTTCATTCGGAAAGTGATTTTTTAGCCGACTTAACGTCATCTGAGCAACCTGAATGTTTTCCTGAATTCACAAGTAATTTCCGCATTACTGACTGACGTATTCTAGATATTCTATCTGAAATTCACTACGATAATGCCAATGTCGCAATTGCTGCGGTTATTGGTGTATTCGTTGTTTTATACCTTCTGGCTATTTTATTTTATTTTCTTTTCTTGCACGATACTAGACTGGAAGTGGGAGGGTCTGCACAGTAATTGATAACTAATTCGTTTTTAGTATTATTCTAGTTTCATGCTTAATCATTGGTAATTTCTTCGTGCTTAGATTATCAAGAGATCTTAAGTGGAAAAATCCGTAGGTGTTTAATTTTGAAATTCAAGAATCATTATAGTTCTGACTGCATGTTATTCTATGCTTAGCAGACAGATATGGGTCACTGTAATTCTAGCAAGTGCTTCTTGCATTACCGAGCATATCTGGAGTTTCTGCATTGTGCTGCTTTTAGTATTTGTGCACAACAATAAACTTGGGGCTTCTCGTTGAGAAAACCTAACCCTGAATCTGATAGTTTTAACTTTCAATTTGAGCCGTTTTGATGTCCCAAACCTATGCTCCACCCTTTTCTAAATGGTGGTATCAATACTGAACGAGGAAGTTTAATTTCAAATCATATTATGCACTTTTATTTGAAACTGCAGCGTGTCTTGCAGGACTTGAGCTTTGGCAAAGACACGATAGTTTGGAGTTCTGCAGTAATTTTCAGTGTTATATGTGTTGGCAAACTTGAAATCTTTCAGTTTCAAGTCGAACTATTAGCCTTTTGTAATATTTTCGCTTGAAATTTTAATGCAGGCAAGGCAACTGATCTTTCAGAATTGGCATTTGAAGCCTTTTCGATGAAAGATAATGCATGGTGAGAAAAATATAGAGCAGAAATACAAAACTGTACATGAGCATTATCAATAATGGAATCATATGCTCATACTCATACAAAGCACAATTTCCATGGACAGTTATAATTGACATCTTTAAACCATTAGAATACACGGCTCATATATCATATCTTGTCAGGATATTTTATTAAAGACATGTCTGTTCAAGTAATCAACTTCAAACCAATACTTGAAGAAGCACATTATTCTGCTCTCAGCAAGCACTCTAACTGGCATGATCAGTTTTGGTCAAGACTCTTACTATTGTTTCTTTTGATTTCTTAGGTATGATGTTGCTTCATTCCTTACTTACAGAGTTAATTACCATGGGGAACTGGTAAGATTTTCTTTAAGCAGTTGCTGTAGAGTGCAAAATGGCACTGTAGTTTATAATTTTCTACTCTATGGTTTATTGATTTATTAGCATAAGTCAAAGGAAAATGTTAGCAGATTTTTTAACGTTGAAGAGACAAGCTCTCATCATCTGTTTTGCTTTACCGCTTTTTATACTATTGCATTGGAATAAACTTCACAGGAAGCTCGAGTTCGATACATTGGCTTCAAAAGCAATGAGGATGAGTGGGTGAATGTTGCAAGAAGAGTACGGGATCGGTCCATACCTTTAGAATCTTCAGAGTGTCATAGAGTAAAAGTTGGAGATCTCGTGTTATGCTACCGGGTATATTATGTGTTCTATATTGCTCCTTCTAAAATTATGTTTTTAGTGAGGGGATTTGCAAATTGTTTCTATTTCCAACGGTCTTTCTTAAGTTAATAGGAAAGTTTTATGGTGTGCTAAAATAGTTAGTAGGAAAAAAGTCCTTAATTCTGATTTTTGTGGCTTAATTACAGGAAGGACAAGATCACGCTCTCTACTTCGATGCATATGTTGTTGAAATTCAGAAGAGGCCGCATGATATCGGAGGCTGCCGATGCATATTCGTCGTACGCTACGACCATGATCACTATAAGGTATGTACTATAATAGAACCGACAATGGAAGTATGACAGCAGCCCAAGTGTAGATTTTTCTCTAACTCTACTTGTGTTCTAAATTCTAATGATGCTTTCTTTGCTTTTAGGAAAAAGTTCATTTGGGGAGATTGTGCTGCAGGCCATCAGCGTTCAACTCAGACCCACTTTAACGTTTATGAAATGCGTTAATCTAAATTTGAAAGATTTTGTTGCTTTGAATTTACATAATTTGAAAGATTTATATATTATTATTATTATTTAGGATAAATTATAAATTTGTTTTCGTAGTTTAGTCTCTTTGATTCTAAAAACTAGAAATGATAAGGAGTATCGTATAGATTTGATCAAATCATAAAAACTAGATTCTAATTTTTAAAATCATAAGAATAAAAATCTTATTTTCAGATGAGGACTAAATTCTAGTTTTCAAAAACATATAGTCTAAACTTCTTTCACTTTCTTCAAATCATATGGTTTAAAAGGACTTACATACACTTTGACTATTTTTTTAATTTATCTTTATTTTTTTATATTTATGAGTGTCTTACAAGGTCACATACTTTGATTATTCTTACATGTTATCTGTTCGTAAAATTATTTCGAAGCAATTGTTTGCGATGAATTTTGAAAGATTTTATTGCTTGGAATCTACTGAAGTTTTATGTTTGCATATGCAACAGGATCGCAAGTCCGTGCTCCTAATGAGGAATTTCGAACACTCCACCCTATTTGGTGTTAGTGATTATTTAGTTTGTCGGCAAATTTGAAATATTGAAAAAGTATTTGATTTGATAATATCAATTTCAATAACACAGTGAATATGACTTAATGTTTTATCTGTGAATACCAAAGTTATAACCTATTCAATATTCAGAATTTCTTTTTAAACAAATATTCAGAAATTAAATAGGCACTCAGTCTCAGAATACCGAACTTAATTATTGTGCTCAGATGATATATGTTCTCATGCCATTTCAATTGAAGAACAAGAGGACCAGATTGCTGAAATCTATGCAAGTGCTTCAATTTTCGCAGCATGCAGAGATGAGGTTCCTAATTACATCTAGGTACTTATTTTCTTGGTTAAAACATCAATTTAGTTTCATATGAGTATGTTTAATCTTGATCTCTTACTATTAAATATCCCACTTTTATTCCACTTAAAGGATTTTTTATTTTTATTTTTTGTCATAATTTAACTGACATTAATAATGTATTAACATCCACTCGATCACTATTTCGATTCTCCTTAATATTCTTTATGTAAGATTTTTGTTCCCATCCTCAACTTGTACTAAAAAAAAAAAAAAATCTTTTTTTTTTGACAAAATACAATTTTTGTTTCTAAACATAAAAAAAAACCCTCAAATAGTACTTGCAAGAGAATTCATTTACAAAATGGTATTTTAGAAATATATTTATAATTTGTCTTTACTTGTATAAAATATTGATATTATTAAATCAATTTCTATTAATTTCAAATACATAATAGAGACCAATCATTTATTTACTTATTTATTTAAATCATAAGTGGGAAATTAAAATTTAAGAAAAAAAAATGAATACAAGGAACATTTGAAAATCCAACCACTCAAAATCCACCCAAAATGAAATGAATCACGGAGTCGAAGTAAAAAAAAAAAAGAAGATATTTTAACCTATTTTGTCACGTCTCTACAGTGGGAAGGCATGCATAAATGGCAGAAAAGGCTTAAATTATCATTAACAATGGGGCTAATGTTTCTATAAATGGTAGAATTCATAAACAACATAGAATCTACTTAATTACATTTAATTCATCTAGGTTATAAAAAGTTGTTCTACGCTTGGATGGCCCCCATGAGAATACCAAGTTCCCTGTGCATGTGTTTTCTTTTTGCCTCCTTTTTTTTGTTAGGACAGCAGATATAGAAGAAGCTCACGAAACTGTTCTTCCATAACATACTGATGCAAGATACAGGTTCTTTGCCCATTTCTCCTGCAGTAGGAAAGAAAGATTTTAAACATTGTAACAACAATCGTGCATCAAGTATTAACAGATTCCATGTTTTTACCCTGACATGGGCGCTTGGAAATGCAGATGTCCGGAGAGTCTCTTGTGTTTCGTCAGCGGGTTTTCGCTTTGGCACACTAAGAACTAAGGCTGCTTGGTCACTGGTCGCTGCAGTTGCTGTAATTCGATACCCACAGTCCCATCGACAATGAATACCTTCACTAGGGTACAAGAAATCCAATTCGACCACCTGAAATTTATGAACAGTCCATTCCGAGTTTGGTAATTTTGTACTAATGAGGTCGATATTGTTTTTTTTTTTTTTTACATTATATAAAAATGACCTGATCGGAAAATCCTGCACCACGGGACATAACGATGCCCCACCTACTTCCCGAGGTGGCCATTGCTGTAACATAGAATCCCTCTCTCCACTTTTTGTTAATCCATTTGAATGGAAAAGAATCACTCACTTTGTATGACTGTTGTAAGTATTGGGTGCCTGAAATCACGTTAAATTGAGATTCAATAAATAATAATAATAACTTATTTGTTAAAATTAATCCAAAATTAAAACTAGTAAACTGTTCCAACTGACCCTTCGACATTACAACCAATGAGCTCCCATTAATGACTCCGGCCACTGCTGTAATGTAATAGTTCTTTTCCCATTGCTCCATGATCCATTCCTTCAAAACACAGCCATGTATATTTCATACATTAACTAACTTCGAACACATCATTCACTAACTAACTTCGAACACATCATTCACGTAGAATTAAAAAAAAAAGGTCAAAAGTGAAATAGATAATAAGTCTGTATATGGTGAGTGTCTGAGCCAATTTATGTACACCTCGACTAATTTCCTGGCCATGGGATCACTTGTTGTCCAATACTTCATTGTAAAAAAATTCATAGGAAATTAGTTCTTAGATGTTTAATCATCATAGATTGGGATCACCCGTTGTCCAATAATACTTCGTTGTAAAATAATTCATAGAAAATTAGTTCTTAGTTGTTTAATCATCATAGATTCAACTCATTTACTCTTAGTTGTCAAACAATGTCCTATGGTAAAAAATAAATTACCTTGTGAAGAAAATGGGGTGAAAGTGTATAAACTTGTGATGAAAACCCAGTGCCAGCATCCATGATTAAGGCCCATAAATCTTGACACGAGGACACACTACTAATATATAAGCCATCCTCATTCCCTTTCTCGATATGCTGAGCAAGCCTTTCATCAGCTACATTATAATGATACCTAAAAAGAGCAAAACAATGTCAATATTTCAAACAGTTCATTCTATTTAACCACTGACTTTTATACAGATACTTGGCATTTAAAAACAACCCACCACAAGGAAACAAGGGGGTCTGATTTTTGTATATTTTATTTATCATAATGTGGATAAAGCACAATATATTAGGTCATGCATGAATACCTTTGCTTCATAGGCCGTCGAGCATTGTAAACAGTGATCCATTGTGTTGCGGGTACGCCCACACGTACCTTCTTCTTCGGTTCTTCTTCGTCTTCTTCCTCTAAAGTCAATCTGCCGCGCTTATGCCCCACCTGATTTAGGAGCTTCAGAAGATAGAGATTTAGTAAGATAGACCCATTCATGCCCTAAATGCATCTAAATAATCATAGTTCAAGGACTACGAAGCACCTAAATTTTAGGGGAGAATCCATGTTCGACATGGACGCACGTTGGAATTAAGTGAACTATTTAAATAACTTTTTTTCCATTTTCAGACAAGCTAGGACATGCTGGATGAATGTTTGGGACATGCACAAGGAAAAAGAGAAAGTTAACTTGCCATTAAAAAAAGTCCATCCCATCAAATTAAACCCTAATGATTGAACATGGAGATAAAGCACTAATTTAAAAATATTGAAGGTCTTTGACATCACATCCAAACCCAAACATATTCGTGAAATACACCATAGTACCGATTAGGAGGGATTTTCTTTTACCTAGTCGTACTTAGCTGTTGTTGAGAAAGAGAGATTTTGTAGAAGCTTTAGCGAGAGGGAGAGTGAAAGAAATATTACTTGTTCTCGTACTATTGTCATTTGTGTAATTGGGAGCGGAGAGAGGACTGATTTTATACTGTAAAATGAGGTGGAAGCACCACACAGCCATATGAAGCATGGCTGTGTGTTAGTTTGTGTATATATATATATATTAATTATCCATGAGTGCTTCCTACCCTCAAACTATTGCTATTTGTGTAGTTGGGTGCGAGAGAAGACTGATTTTATACAGTAAAACCGTTTAATTCTACTACATTTGGTTGACAAGATAACTCATAACAAATCAATTCCTAGATAGGTGGCCATGTGTTTTTAAAAGTGCAAGGTGAACAAAAGCACAACTACACTTTGCAGCCTGAGACGCAATGCAAACAAAAGGCACGGGCTTTTTTTCCCAAGGCACACCATAAATATAAAAATAAAAAAATATATTAATCTTTTTCAATATAAAATTTTTACGTAGTCACCCCTTGAAAATATGAAACATTAAAATGCCAATCCAAATAAAAATCAGAAGTCCTAAAAATCAAAGTTATGATCACTAAATACATATTTATCCTAATCCACTCCTTCATTGGCGAATAATTAGAAGAGCAAAGAAATGGATTGGCAATTAGAGTTGACAATTAAGTTGTATTTTTTTTTAAATAACTTTGAAGTAAATTTTGATTGAACTTAAAATTCAAAAAACAAATAGAGAAAAACAAATAAAAAATTATCGATATACTTAGATTTTAAACAAATAAAAAAGCCCACAAAGGTGCACCTAAGGGCCTTCATTAAAGGCACAAACCTTTCTTGGGCTTTTCTATCTGTGTCTCACCTTAAAATTGAGCCTAAGGCTTTTTTGAGCATGAGACGCGCTTTTTGAGGCTTTTCAAAAACACTTCAGCTATTATAGATTGAACTCATAACCTCTAACCACTTAAAAAATAAAATATATATTGGAACTCCTTTTTTTCAAATCTTGTAATTGCACTTGATTGAAGTCTGAAGACATCAAACCAATTAAATTTAAGAGAGTTTTCTTCTCACTACCAGATCAATATCAAGCAAAAATAAGGTTGGATATTAAACGACATGTCTACCTATGCACACACGTGTGTATAATTCAAAATAAAAATAAAAACTAACATGTTTGTTCCCTTCTGTAAAATGTGCGCTTGTCAGAAAGCAAAATTTTCAACATGAATTTATGTACCTTTGTACATACCTTTTGAGCACCATCTGTGTTTATCGGTCTGATTTCAGGATTTGTACCAATGATTTCATCAAAAAGTGAAATATATTTTGCATAATTAGGTTCTTCATCAAACTTCAAGTTCACCACATATTCAATAAACAGTTTGAAAGGCTGCGGACAAAAGCAACATAAAGTCTCTGGAGAAGTAGCCATCTTCTTCTTGCAAACAAGGAATCCTTTGTTCTCTCCCTGCAACCATCACTGTGGTTAACTATCATACTTCTTTTAGATTAAAAAAAAACTCATCATGGAATAAACCAAAAATTATATACAGGAGATTAAAAAAAAATATTCATCAACAGGTCAACCTGATATCCTTGCCATGGCAGGCGACCACGAAGAAGAAAAACTAGTGTGTAGGCAAGAGATTCTAGATCATCTCTTCGGCTGCCAGTTCTCCCCAAATGAGCATGTGCACTAGCATAGCGCACTGTTCCCCTGTCAAAAAAGAACCCTAATGAACCAGGACCATCAATAATAACCAATACCAGGAATTAAAAAAAAAAAAAAAAAAAAAAAAAAAAAAAAAAAAAAAAAAAAAAAAAAGGAAAAAAAAAAAAAAAACTTAGGGATGAAAAAGAAACATATATCCATAAGATAAAAACATAATAAAGCTGCACCTGAATACATCGGGCCTCTGATCATATTCAACATGCTGGCTAGAACCATCACGCCATCTAGTTGCTGACAACAGTAATAACGGACAGAGTAATGCAACTTGCTATTATCTGAGTATAAATGAAAAAAAGAAACAAGTGAAAATATACCTAATCCAAGATCAACCAAAAACAACTTTTTCTCATCTGAGGTCCCTGAAGGACCAAGCAGAAAATTTTCAGGTTTGACATCTCCATGAATGTACCTAACAGAATGAAATGATTATAAACTAGAACTTCTAAATAGAAACCAGATTTCAGCAAGTGAGATATAATGTGCCAATTGCACAAGCTAGAAACATACAAGAAAAAAAATCCAATTGATTCCAAACAAAACACTTACCCACGAGAATGCAACTTCTCCAAAATGGATATTGCTTCGATTGCAATGCATGCAACCATTTCCACGGACATGCTGAGGCAAGAAAAATAATTTAAATAATAACATAAGGTTCAAATGTAAGTTTAGACAAGCTTATTTATTACTCACGTATGTGCGTTATTATTCCAGACATCCCATAAGCTCGGTCCAAGCATATCCATAACCTGAAAGAGTAAAAGCTTCTAAAGTATGTGTTGTGTGATTGGTAAAGAACAGAGAAAATGGTCTTCAAAACAATACAGACGTGACCAAAAAGAAAACATGAGAAAATCAGATGAGAACATACCATAATATAGTAGTCACCTTGCCTGCCCTTGTAGTGCACCCGTGGTACACCATGACTACCACCAAGAGTACTGTAGGATTGTTATAGTATTAGAATCACCAAAAAGATAATAGAGTCAAATCGATGAAAAACTTGATGATAACTCACTTGTAAACTTGCCACTCATAAGGTGGTCCATAATTACATCCCTTGCTACTTCTATGCTCAAATTTCAAAGCCACCTAACATCACAAATTTTGTTCAATGTAAAATGTGAGAGAAAGGGAGAGATAGAGAGAGAGAGAAGCACAAATTTATGAGGAAACCAAAAACTATCCTGATGCGTACCTCCACAGCACCAGGGCCAGTTCTCTCATTTGTATTAACAATGGAGACACGCCGTCCAACATAAACCTGTCCAAATCCGCCTTTACCCAGCTTTCTATCGAGCTTGTAGAGTGGGGAACTACCCACCTGAATCTGCACGATTTACAAAGGATGAAAATTGTAATGAAGTAACAATAAATGAGGTACTGCAAGTAATTTAAAAATAATAATGATAAACCTAAAATGGTACTTGAACTATGTTTGCAGCCAAGTTTTTAAACAGTAGTTGGATGAAATTTCCTTAAATTTAGTTACCCGCTTCAACTTCTAAGGCATTTTCCTTATCATTTTTCTGTGAGCTATTCATTTATCCTGACCACCACCCAAGTAAGTACAAACATGCACCACGTCAAGGCTTATACCTTAAAAACATAGAGGCATATGCACATAGGCTCATGCAACTCCCAACAGAGACATGACCCTTGAAGTACAATAATACCACCCTGCCTCGCCTCAAACCTTACGTCTGGAAAACTTAATAGAACACTACAAGCAATCTTGATTTGGTTATCCAAAACCTTACAAAAAATGGACAAAACTAACAAGCTAAACTATATATATA